>JAFIDM010000003.1:12690877-12714388 GCA_023159025.1 Thereuonema tuberculata | reverse complement strand
TATTTTTTTTTTTTTAATGCTATACATGCAAGGGTTCCGGAGCGAAGCGACGGTACCCGCCTAGTACTTTAATACTGAACTTCGGAGAACTATATCTCGATAAGAACCCCAACACACTTCAAGATTCATTTTGAAAAAGTTCTTCTCAAAAAACATGATTCTTATTCATATTATTGTAATCACTGGTTATTAAGTAGATTCGTATTTTGATAAAAAGAAAGCAACTGTTCTTAATGCCTACAAAAAACAAACAAATATAAACACATTCGGATAAAATATTCTTTGATCGTCGTACTGACATCTTAAGGTTTTTTTTGAACATTTAGCGGAAGATTTATAGATTCTTTTGGTATTTCACTGATATTACTAGAACTTTATTTTACTTAAGTGGACGTTCTTCTCAGACGCCTTGAGTCCTCCGACGGTGAAGCCGACAAAGCTGGAAACAGCAGTCAATAGAACTCTTTTATTGTAAGTGTTGGTATTTTAATGTTATCATTACACTAACAAATGATATTGGATAAAATTACTTATATATTAATTTGCATAGCAAAAAAATTAAAATTTGAAAATATTGGAAATCAAAATTATTTTCTTTTGTTTGTTGTTTTTCGCCATCATCTTCTTGAAAATCATTCAATAAATGCACTATTTCACTTCGTACGACCTTTCCTTATTATCAGGTTGTATTTGTCTATAATAGCAAATGACATTTTTTTTTGTTGCAATTGTAATATGTTTGATGAAGATAACCAATAAGAAACGATGTAACATATGGGTGTTGAACGATTTTTCAGATTAATCAAACGGAATATTGCTGTGATTCCTTTCTCCATAGACGTTTATTGCTTTATTTACATTGCTAATGCATATAGATATCTTATTTTCCCAGTAAACTGTACGGAATCTCTTATTAAATAGTCTTGACGTAGGCAGGGATATAAATTAGGTTTTAAAATCAAATAGTTAATACTTTTTTTATAAAGGAATATTGATTTAAAAAATTAATCATTATTTACTCAAACTTTAGTTTTAAATTAGAAATACAAGAAATACTTTACGAATGGGTTCAGTCAGAGGTTTTTAACAATACGAAAGAAATTTGAAAAGGGGGTTAAGGGAAAGAAGAGGAATTAAGTGAAATGGACCAAAGGATGAAATTGGGAGGAAAAAGAAATCAGAGAAAGATTTATCAGATTGTTCGAAAATTATTCATTCTTTTTTATCACGTTTTTTTATTTTATTTTATCTTATTTTTTATAAGATGAGGGACAGAGGCCTGTATTTTGATGAATAAGAAGAAATGAGATCAAGAATGAATAGTTCGCCATCTCATAAGAGCAAAAAATAATCAGTCATATTAAGTGTAGAGTCATGGTTTGTGAAATAATGACATTTTGTCGAACGTTGAATAGAAAACTTACAAACATCTTGAATTGTTTAGGTATTAAATCAATTTCTTGTTTTTTGCTTATGGAAAATTTTCAGATTTCCAGTTTATCTTAGTTTACAGAGTGAGGTGTAAGACGCTATCAGAACTTAACCACTCTCCTGTTATTGAAGAATGCCTTCAAAAAGTAGAAACCAAACAGAAACAGATTCCCTGTAAATTACTTTCTTTGCTTGTAACATATTTAAATGTCGCTCGTTCAATAAATAAGGAATGCATTAAATTATTTCCAAAAATACTTATTTCACTCTACGGACAGTAAAAAAATTCCAAATAGTCATTTCTTAATAGTTTGCAAGATATTCTAAAAACTAATTAAAAACTGATGTTTCATTTTTTTTTTTTTTTAAATATTAGTTAATTTATCGTTTTATGTTTTGAAGTTAGTTCTCAAAGCAGTCGAAGAGATTACAACGGATAAATAATCACGTGATTGATAGTTCATTAAGAAGCTCTTTATTACATCATAAATTTAACTTGAAGAAATGCTAAGTGCTCTTGTGTTTGCACCTGCCTCAGTTCGAATGAAGGCACTTGTTCGCTTCCGCTCAGACAGAATAAAACTATCAACAACAGTATATTGTATAATTCATTAGATTTCAGAAATACACTATCTCTTAAATCGAATACAGTAATATTAGATATTTTCAGCTGATTAATTTTTCTGTATTTGAACGGAATTAGTTCGTTTATAATTTCTCTTGAGGTAAGAATATCTTTTCGTCTCCATTGAAATAAAAATGGAACAAAAACGGTGGCTTCTGTCGCTTTCAAAGACGCACACGACGCAGACACTCGTTATTGGACGGTAAATTAGTCGGAAGTGGAGGAGCAGCATCCGTCGGTCGTTGCTTGTGTTGTGCTTTTCGATTGTCTACGTCTTCCGTTGATTTAAGAGAATGACAGCCTTCTAAAGCTGTCACAAAGGCTGGCGACGAATTAAGAATGAAAAAAAAAAGGAAGTTTTTTTTCTTTTTGTGTGTGACAGGTCTCCCTAATGCTTTCTCTTTTTTTCCATTCTATTCCTTTCCTTAATTTCATGCTTTTTTCCCCTCTTTTTGAAACGGAATCTTATAAAAGAAAAAATCCAAGAAAATTATGTTAATATCGATATTAACTATTTTAAAATTTATTTAAGAAGTTTTAATCGATTAGTAATTTAGTTAGTTCATTTTGTTAGATTAGATCGCTATTTAAACTTATATAAATTCAATAATTATTCGTTAGTAACATTGATTTTTGTTTGTTTTTGTTTCATACTATTCTTTCCTTTTAATTTTAATCCTTTCCTTTAATATTTATTGTCTCCTTAATTTACGAGTATTTCATTTCCCGAAATGAAGCTATGAAAGTAAGTTATCTTATCAGTGACTGTTTTCCCACTATAACACTAATAAATCGTTAAACAGAATTATTGTTTATGATTCTCCATTCGTCGTTCATTTGGAAACGGAATAAAAAGAAAATGAATTGTTAATTTCGGTTTTCGTACGACGTTAAAAAACAGTGAAATCAATGTTTTTGTTTTTTTCCTTGATTTATCTACAAAGAATTTAATCTTTGAAAGGAACTTATTGTTTTTTTGAAGGGTAGCAGAAATTCACGTTTCTGTAAAAAAAACAACTCTCTATTTTAATTAGATTTGTATTTTTAAGGAATGGCACTTATTTAATTTAAATTTAAAATTTTAAAAACGGTAAAACTCTACAATAACATCATTTCTATAAACTTCCTAAAACTCTTCTTTAATCATCACAATATTTCATTGCTCTAAGCCAGGAACTTCATCAGGTGTAAATTTAGGAAAAGAAATAATCTTTTTCCTCTATATTTAAAGATCGTTATGAATACCGTATTGGAACTAAAAAAAAATTGAACTAAAAATACTGTTTTCATTTGAACAATTTAAATAATTTTATTTTTTTTAGTTCCAATTCGACATTCATAACGATCTATAAATGTAAAAGACAAACACTAATTCTTTTCGTTAATTTACACCTGATGAAGATCCTAGCTTAGAGCAATGAAATATTGTGATGATTAAAGAAGAGTTTTAGGAAGTTTCTAGAAATGGTGTTATTACAGAATATTTTAAGAAAGTTTATGAAGAAATATTAACGGTAAAACTCATTTGGGTGTCACATTTTAACCTTTAACTTTGAACACGAATCTATAACTATTAACCTGCAACCTTCATTACAACAATCTTCCAAACATTGATATTGTCTAACTACTATATTAAAAAAAAATTGTTTCAAGAAATACTTTATAGTATTAAAAAATAATTTAGTCAAGAGAAGATTTCATTACATAAATAACTTAATTACATGCAGGAAAAAGACAAAGACTTTGGTATTTAAGTCAATCACTAGAATTGTCACTCAGAATCCAAGATCTCATTATATTGATCTTAAGAAGAAACACAAGGGCGGATAATTTAGATTACTACATCTTAAGAAAAACATTTTTTTTTTTAATATTGATATTTTTCAATATCTATTCACTTTTAAAGTAAAAAAGAGGATTAAAATGCAGTAAATTCTATCAAAGCATTAAAGATTATTCAGTTGTTTGAATAAATTCTTTAAATTATTGAAAAACAATAAATAAATGAGTAATCTCTTGAACTGATTTGTGAAGAAAATGTTGGTTAAGTCATTGTTTAATAAACTAAGGTCAATAAAAAAATTATATTAAGAAAGTTTCCAGAATGAAGGTGATATAACATCAAAGCAAACTTTAATATTATAAAGAAGGATTGGACTTAGGGAAAGCTTGCAAAATTATTATTATTTTCAGTTCCATTTAAACTCCTGTAAACCTTTCAGAAATCGGGAAGACCTGTAAGGCTTGTTTCTAAAAATCTTTCGGTTCATACAGGGACAGATATAAGAGCGATAGGAAATTGCTATCGATTAACAGTATTTATTATCAATGCAAATAATACAGTATCTGCTAAACCTTCATCTGCTATTGACTTGAGCAGGCAATCGTTGTTTTATCCTAAGTTTAATCATTGAAATATCATTACAATGTTAATTACAATGTAAGATTTTTGATTAATGGTTAAAACTTGAACTTCATCTGCACTTCTTGAGATAACGACATCAAAAAATGAAGTTGAAGGAAGTTATCCGTCTTTATTACAGTTACTTAATGCTTGGCCTGTATTAAAAGCACAAGAACACGAAGAAACCTGCGCAGAAACGAAACCAATTCTTAAGAATTAGATACTAATAACAAGTTACTTCTTTCGCTTTGAAATTCCCCTGTTTTGTTGTTAATTGTCTTTTAATTTTTCATTATTTCACGAGTGATGATTTTTCCCTGTCTAACGTGTTTTCTTATTGAAATGTTCCATGCAGGGGTCTGTTCTCCCTTCCTTAAGAAAATGAAGGCGACGAAAGAACCCTGTGGGATCTCCTCTCTCCCCTCTTGTCAATACACTTGAAAAATGATCCACTGAGGGCAAACAGGTACCGCAAAAGAGCAGCACAACCACCTCATTGCTTTCTTCAACTCGAAATCATAACCAAGACTATTTGAACAGTGATATAAGTTTTGAACAGTGCAATATTCGATAGCACAATGTATAGCAACAAGACTTTAGAGTAATAAATAACATTTTCATTCAGTTGACAATATATCAACAATAGAGTTAAGAAATTGTTAAGAGTTAAGAAAAAAACTTTCATCCTAAACTAAACATTCAAACAAATAAAAAAAGTAAACATCGACATATATTCACTTACATTATGTATTTGCAAATCTGCTATTTTGCAAATACATAATATATGTGAATATATTCAATATGTTGATGTTCACTTTTTTTTATTTGTTTGAATGTTTAATTTAGGATGAAAGTTTTTTTCTTAACTCTAACAATCACTAAATCTAATTAGATTAAGTAAACTACATCTGTTTTTTTATTAATATATATAATATACAATAATAATAATAAAGTAAAGGTCTATTACTGTTTCACTCAGTGATCATTGTTAAAAAACTTAATTTTCTTAATTATTATTATTCTTTATAAAACTTAGTGTCTTTGCTAAAAAATATTGTGTCTTGCTTAAAAGGTAAGCTATACAAGCATCTGTTTAAATGCTTCTTTTTCTTTAATGATCTAACAATTTATATATTTAAGTATTACATAATTTTTTTAGAAAGTGTTAACCACCTTCCAACCATTCCGGACATTCTCTCACGCAGAGGGGAAAACATTTAAATCATGGGGTGCACGAGGGACGGAAGTAGGTCACATAGAATCTTCAGAGGATCAACACATTCACTACCAAATACTTTACCATAAGAAATAATATTAGAATTTGGAGAGAATTATAAATATAATGAAAAAACAAGTGGATGAATTAAAAATTAGCAAAAGCAAAACAACAAATTAAAAACATACTAAAAAAAAAGAACATTGAAGCACCTGACACCAGCCTTTCCCAAAATAGAGTGGTTCAAAGTAGGTCACATACTCTGGTGTCATCATTAGCTGCATCTCTTCCTAACATCACACCAACAAAAATAAATAAAAATAATCAAGTCTCCTACCTAATGTTTCGATTGCAGCAGCAATCCGTGGAAGATGCTGTAGTGACGGTGTTTTGGGTATAAAGTGACGGCACCGTCTCCTACAGGTCCCGCAGCCTTCCTTCATATGCAGATGAGGCTTGCCCGAATGGATGCCTGTGTCTCCAAAGGGTTGCTCTAAATGTTCAACGCATGAGAAGGAGGAGGAGGAGGTGCAAACAGGACGACCAAGAAAATGGTTGGCCCAAACAGTTCAACACTTTTGTTCTACAGTCGGATTCAGAAATCGTAGACCATTGTAAACAAACAAATCGCTTCCCTGCAAGCAAAAAAAAAGGAGACAGTCAGTCGACCACCTGATGGTTTACAGAACAAGAGATAATGAATACAATGTCTAGAGCGTGAGAAGAAAATGAGGTTTCGATTAACACTTGAGAAAATAAAAGAATTAGAGCCAAATAAAAAGAAAAAGTAATTACACATGCATACTTACCACCTGTTAATAGAAATTGTCGGAGAAATTACGTTCCAACCATAAATACTTAGTTTTCTTATTATTATTATGTTTCTTCAGAAACAGAAAGAAAGAAAGATTTTACAAAAGATTCGATTTCCTCCGTCGTTAGTACTATGAAAGTAACATTCTCTAAACCAGCGGTTCTCAATCATTTCTTTCTTTTTTTTTAAGGTGTTGACGTAAATCCACTTTGAAGACTCCGCTTCGTAAGCACATTAGAGATTTTAACATTTATGTATTTGAAGACATTATAAACATCGTAGACGTATCCAAGATTTTGGAATGGGAGAGATTAAAAATGGTCGTCGTATCATTCAGCCAAAAAAAAAAAAAAAAAAAAAAAGGGTTTTTTGGGGGGGGGGGGGGGGTTACAGATGTCCCAATAAACTTTCCAACCAAAAAAAAAAGGTGCACCCTTCCCACCTCTCCTCCAGGTTAAGCGCGTGTTATGCTTAACAATAAAATATGCTACTAATTATAAGTAAAAAAAAAAATACTTTTGGTTTAAAAACAGTTTTCTATTAAACTTCAAATTGGCGTCTCAGTTTTTGTTAGAGAAACAATTTGAAGGATTCGTTCATTCTGTTCAATTGTAAGATGGTTTTTAAAGTTTGAGTTCATAGTATATGTAATATGTAATAAGTAGCTGAGCTTTTATTGATAGAGTCCCAAAAAAGTTTTTAAAACAAAACTGAAAAACAAATTGCCAGCTTAAATTTAAAAAAAAAATACAAAAAAAAAAAACCCCCAGCAAATTAATGATTTTTTTTAACATTATTCTTTTACTGTAAATACAGTAAAACCCCGTTATTACGCTCGTCAAGGGACCATGACCTACAAGCGTAATAAGCGGGATAGCGCTATAAATGGGGAAATGATTTATGAGATAGGGAAACATTTAGACACCATTTTACAGGAAAGATACTTGATTCTGCAATAGATATAGTGCAAATGTGAGCTTATTTCCTATTAAAAAAATCTTTGATTGTGGTTTGCCGTGTGTGTGTGCTTCTGTTATAAATTGAACATTTTCAATGCGGTTCAAGTAACTATTAACATCAATTGATACACCACTAGGAGCAATACAAATATATTTTCGGAGCAGATTTAGTGCACTGCCCGCTATTTCACGCGCCTTTTCTTGAATGATTGGGCTACTTAATGGCACTGATGAATCCATTCAATTAGAATTTCCTCGGCATCTTCATATTTTCCACACTTTACTTTTCTACGTTTGCAACCACCCTTCGCTGCATTGGTAATTCCATTCTTATTTTTTATTATTGTTCTCAGACTGGATGAGGGAATTCTTAGAGATTCTGCGAAATCCTTCTGACTTAGTGTAGAATTCTCGTCGTACTTACGGAGAATTTGCAATTTTTCACTTATAGAAAGGGATTTCCGCTTCGACATTTTGCACGAACTTACTGTATCACAGACACGCACTTCAAAGAGTTCGAAGATTCCCTCCTACCAGGGAAAGAAAAGAATCGTTACAGTGTTACATTTCTTTTCGATACAAAATTTCCGATATAAAAAAGCGCTACAAGCGGGATTCGAAGCGTTATAAGAGGGTAAAAGTATACATAGAAAATTGCAGGGACCGCATGAAAGGAGCGTAAAGAACGGGATAGTGCTATAAGCGGGAGCGTAATAACGGGGTTTTACTGTATCTATGAGTATATTTCCACTTTAAAGCAGATTTTTTTATTTTCTAGGAGCTTAAAAAGCAGCAGTTAAATACAGAATTAATGAAATAGTTTAGGAACGGTTAAATGTTTTTAGAAAGTTTTAGTAGTCATTTTGAAAAATAAAATCTGATCTATTGATAATTCTTACCCATCTATTAATATGTTATCTGTTTTGAATGTTTCAACCTTTATTCTTCTTCAATAAACTTGTAAAAATCAATTATTATGAATAACTTTTAAACTGTTCATAATTATAAAGAAAAAGCCGATTGAAAATGTAAAACAGAAATAAATTAAACGGTAACCCGGATATGGTTTTATTGCAGACATGGTTTTGTATTAGTTGATATTTGCTCATAATGACATTTCAAATTGAAGACTTCTCTTACTTTTTATGCTTACAATTAAATGTACAATTAAATGTTTCTATATTCTAATCATTACTATAGTCCTGACTATAATTATTATTTCCTGCCCCTGTTTTTAATTCAAACTTTGTCAAAGTTAACTTATTATTAAGACAAAATAAATAGGCCCACTTAGATTTTGTGCTTCTTTCGTTGTTATCCCTGTCTAAGGCTTAGAAGAAGTTAATAAAAATAATGTAACGAAGCTATTCACTTACCTGTACAGCTACAAATCCCATGTTAAGCCACTTTTTATCTCAATCAGGGTTCTCTCTCTTCTAGAATCCTGTCAAATTACTTTGAAATACAAAACCATATTAATTGAGACTGTTTAACGACAACATAGTAAATTTGAATTAATTAAAAATTGCCTAATATTGTCTTAAAGACATGAACCCTTGCCTTTTCATTCTTAGAATACGTTAAATTTCCCGGCAGAAATTTCTTTCATTGTTACTATCACATGCATTAGAACAAAATCGTTTGGATATGTACATACTTACATAAAACCGTATTCAGTTATTATTCCATCAAAGGCCAATTCACTGTTATTTTTTTATTATTAAAGTATTCTTATGGCGATTCCTTACAATCATCTTTCCAACTTCTTAAAAACCAAAGACAAAGCTCTTATATCAATTTTCTATGTGATTTCTACTTTCTACGTATTTTGTAATGTTTTATATAAAAGAAAAAAAAATATCGTACTTCTGTAACTTTGTTGTATAATAAAGCCCGTAACAAACACTAACATGTACAAACATTGCAGTTTCCATATTTCATATTCGTCTACTGCTTATGCACTTTCTTGGTGTTTTAATTGCTTTGTTTTATTGTCATCAGCTTCTTGAGATTAATTCTTTATATTTTTTTCACTTTATTGTTAGAATGAATTATTCTCAGAAGTCTTTTTTAAAAAGTGACTTAAATATATAAAATTATTAAAAATATATAATTCAGATAATTTTTATTGTTCCAAGTACAAAAGAAAATTAAAAAAAGAAAAAAAAATTAGTTACGATTGGTACCATAAGTCACAAACATTGTTCAGAGATGACCATTAAGCGTTAATTATTCAGTGATTTTTTCAAAATATTTCCAATAATATTTTTTTTTTTACGTTGTCATATTTAGTTAAATTATTAGGCATTAATGCTTATTTTTAATTTATTTAAATTTATGCAAACGATGTACTTAAGAAAATGGATTTATTTACTTAAGAATACGACTAAAAATAGGAACGTAATATATTTCAGAATAATGATAAGAATAGGAATGTATTTCCTCTTAATAATCAGTTCCATTCTTCAATGTGTTGATGATTATACTGTTAGGTTGGAACCTATTTTTTTTCTGAACCCATCAACTGCAATTCTTTGTGTTATTTCAACTCTACAAAAATTATAGTTCTAAGAAGTATTATCTTCATTTTAACATAGTAAAAATAATCACTAATTAAATAATCGAATAATTCTGAAAAAAAAATGCTATATTTCTAGGAAGGGGTTGAAAAAATAAACAGGGCCCTTTTAAAACATTCCACTGAGTGATGATGAGAAATATTTATAATCTTCTATTTACTTACCAACTACTCTTTCTTTTGACCAAAAATAATTGTGATACCTGTTTGAAAATAGTTGCCTTCTCCTGTAACATTCTAAGGAAACGTCGCTGTTCTTTTCATCCAAATCAGACTGAATAATTTAAAATGTCTTCTTATTTCGAATCAGGAGGTTGTTTTTCTTTGGCTTTCCGAGGGACTGTTTGAATTCGTTGAAATTTCTAACAGAATTGAATAAAATAATAACAGTAGACACTTATTCACCATTTTTCCTATCATTACTTAAAAGCAGAAAATTATCGAAAGTTTATTCGAAATCTGAGTTAGGTTCAATTTAATAAAAGTAAATGAATTCTGTCTCGTCGATCTAATAAAAAAAGGATGTGGGAGGGAATGTGGGATAAGACAAGAAATATGTTATTTAATCTTCATTTGCTTAACAATTTCTTATCATTAATTATTCTTTGCAGCATCTTCTTCCCTCAATTATGTGGGTGATTATGACTGAAACCTGAGTTTCCATCTAATTTTCATGTAATATAATTGTTACAATTTTCGTGGATCGAAGGTTTGATATCGCAAAGCAATTAATCTGAGCGAACGAAACTCATGGCAGAAGCTGTTTTCTTTTTCAATTATTAAGGATATTCAATCAATCTTATTCTAATTTATTTATTTATTTATTTATTTAGGACTCTTCCTTTTTCAATTTAAGCTATTTTTGTTTTAGTCTGAAAATATATAAAAAATTATGTTTTTTTTTTTCCCTAAGTAATATGATTTCGGCTAAAACTTAAATTATTCATAAATCTGAGAATAACAGATTTATTAAGAATTATTTATAAAAATATATAAAATATTTCTCCACCTTTTGTAATTATTAAAACAAAAGAAAGAAAAAAAAAAAGCAGTTAAAATTTTAAAATAGCTTTTCTTTTATTTTAAAATTAAATAAATTTAAAATATCATATTTACTTCTTTCTTTTTTTTTTTTTGCTTCAATTAGTTCAATTTCAGCTACATTATATTGGTTAAAAAATTTCAGATCGCCAGAAAAGCTTTATAAGATAGACAAATAAAAGTACAAAATGATAATTAAACCGTCTTAAAGGTTAAAATTCCACCCTACCGGATTTCTTTCCCTGTAGTACAGGCGGGCGAGCATTGGGCTGACCACCCGACCTCATCTCACAAGTCAGTTCCAGGGCAATTAAATGTAGGAAAGGTTAAAATATAAATTAATTTATTATAATTAAAGTACAGATTATTGCCATTTGAAATCGGCAGTTCTTCTCAATAGAGTTATTATAGATAAAAGAAATATGTTTTTTGTTGAAAGAATCTCTTTTAAAATAAGAAAAGAAAAGAATAGTAGCTATTATTTTAAAATTTGGTCACGAACTTTGGTTTATTAGACAATAAATTGAAAAGACAACAATGAAAAGTAAAAATCCGTCTTCATAATTTATTTATTCAAAAATCAATACTGACAACGTAGAGATTTTGATACTAGAAAAATTACACACATTTAAAACAATTAAAAGGTTTAAAAAGCAACATGTTTCATCCCACGGTCCGTGGCTGTCGTCAGGCAATACCCACGTATTGCCAATACCCCGCATTGCCTGACGACAGCCACGGGATGAAACATGTTGCTTTTTAAACCTTTTAATTGTTTTTAATGTGTGTAATTTTTTAATCTTCTGGAATTCAGTGACACACGCAAAAGTTTTAATAGATTTTGATACTGTTTATAAAGCATCGTTGTAATAAAGAAATAAAGCAAGATAATGAAGCGTAGATTTCTATGTTACGGTATGTTTAGACTATGTTTATAATCTTTGTCGTTATCTTTGTTTATTATCTTTGTTGTTAACTTATTTCATTTTCTCCTTCGTATTTTCTGCAAAGTTGGTGGTTGTGAGGGAATCAAATTGTCCAAATTACACCGTGATCACGAACAACAGTGAAATTAGAAACTTTAAAAAAAAAGATCCGTTAAGGAAAAAAGAACATTTGATAATCGCATGATAGCAAACTATAAGTAAGCGACTCAAAATCTTTAACATACATAAAAAGACAGTTGTTCTACATTTAGTAGAATCTACTTCTGGGGAACTCATCCGAAGATTTTATTTTCTGTCAGCTTTTGACGTTATGCGAATGTAGAAATTCAATCCAAGCTGTATTTTATGCTAATGTATATTTTATAAAGAGATCTCTGGTTTTTAATCATCTGTAACCATCTGTTTATTAGCAATTCGAAGTTTAAATTCAAATACCAGCGCACAATATCACATAAACATACAATCATGTTTAGTAGGTCAAACACAGAATTTCATCTGATGTTTCTACAGCACTTTACATTTCTGGCAAACTACAAAAATCATGAGGAAAGGTAATTGCTAGGAAATTTAAGCTTCCTTATGATTCATTTCCAAGCGACGCTTTCAATATTGTCCATTCTTCCAACAAAATTGAAAAAGCACTGGTCTAATCGAATCCTCTTGAACTCGTCCAAATGAGTTTGAAATTTTACAGCAGTCGTGGATGTTCTAACTTCATCTTGTGGCTTAGCGCTCTTCATTGGTTGAATTCAAGTTTTATTACTAACTTATCCTTTAATACACTCAAGTACCATGTAGTTGGAAATCTAATTCTGTTTATTGATTGCAAAGTAATTGGGTAACTTATAAGGTAGATTTATTCTGTACTTATGAAAGTGAAATAACCCTTGTCATTTACAATATAAATCATTCGGAGTTTTATTGTTTGAACCATTTGTGCTTCTAGAAAATCGTTTTGTAATTTATTAGGGAAACCTACTGAGAGAACAAGAACATTGCGACAAATAAGGATAATGAGAAGGCGATCAATACAATGGAATAATTTATTCTAATCTTTGAAGAGAAAGTATACTATTAACAGATTGAAACGCTAATTAATGCTGAGATGAATTAAATCCACTTTGCAAAAATTCCATTCAATATTTGATAAACCCAGCTTACTGTAATTTATTCATGGTAATAACAGTTATTGGATTGAAGTCTTAAAGATTTTATTTTTGCAGTTAGGTTTTAACATTAAGCTATTGATGTTTGTTCATTTGAGTAATTAGAAATCTATTCAGTCTTTCCAGCTCATTAGTTTGATTACAATTAAACTTAGTAACTATTTTAAATTTTAAAATTTAGTTACCGATACATTAAAAGATGGACCTAGTGTTTTAAAAGTGCAGTAGTGACATCTCCAAACAGCTGTTTCACTGTCAGTTGCCGATTTATCACTGGAGAATATTCACTATAAAACCCCTAGGTCCTATAGAAAATTCATTGAGGCCAGCGGAGACTGGCACATGAATTTCTATTCTTTTATTGTTATTCTGTATTTCTTGTTTTTTAATTTATATTTGGAGGTCCCATTCTTTTCCCGCTCTAATCCAATACTAACCTCCGTAATTGGACCTAAGGGCTTTACAGCGACTACTCTCCACTGATGATCGGCAACTGACCGTGCAACAGCTGTTTAGAGATGTCACTACTGCACTTTTAAAACACTAGGTCCACCTTTTAATATGTTTAATCATTTTGTAGGCGTTTTTTATTTAGTTGATGCCTATAGAAAATTCATTGAGGCCAGCGGAGACTGGCACATGAATTTCTATTCTTTTATTTTTATTCTGTATTTCTTGTTTTTTAGTTTAGATTTGGAGGATCCATTCTTTTCCCTGCCTTTCCTTTAAAATCTAGTCTTGATATGGAGAAGGAGGGGGAGGCTTTAACTTTTGATTCTCGTCATGAGTTAAGGATGTTTTTACTTTTATTGTATCCATTTTATTTTAAGTTTATCGACAAACTATGAATTTAGGAATGATGTTTCAAAAACTTTTTCTTTTCAATTTGTTTTTTTCTTTTCTTGTTTTTGCAGTTGAGTCTTTATTATGATATTGCTAATATGTCACTTAATGCTTTTTCGTTCATCCAATTTCTCCCCTTAACCAATTGAGAAATTCTATTTTTCTAATTGAATCTTTTATCAATAAATCCTTTTTCCTGGAAAAATATTCGTAGAATTTATTTATTCTTTTATCCTTTACTAAAACAAGTGAATATAATTTTGTGCTAAAGCATAAATTTAGGGCGACCCCCATAATAAAAAAGTTTAAAAATACAGTCAACTCTCGATAACTCATACTAAAGGGGGCGGGGGTCTGTCGGAATTACGAAACGTCCATCTTATCGAAGGGAAATAAAGTTGTGCCTAAGGAAAATGATTGTTTTAAAAATAAATCTGCTTCTGCGTCCTTTCGCTATAAACGGACTTTTATTGAAGCTACTGCACTGTTGATTAGTAACCTGTCTCCAGAATAAATGGAATATTTGTTTCCGTTGAAAAATAGACCAAAAAAACTCAACTGTTTAAGACAGTACAATGGGTAAAATAAAACAGAAATTTATTTTCCAGAATAAATCTCTGAGGTGATATTATCTTATCCATTCGTTATTACAGATACCCGTTTTTTTTTTTTTTTTTAAGTTTATTTATTTGTAAGAAGCTTCACATTTGTCTCAAATTCTGGTGAATACATTCATTATAATGAAAGAAAAAGGGGATGAATTAATCAACACCTCTTCTCCTTCCGTTGTCGTAAAAACGACATATTTCCTTCAAGAACAAAAGACTCCGAGATAACATCACTTGTGGAAAACTTACTGCATAACGTTTGGCTTTAATACTTCCAGCAGCTTTAACTGTCTAATCCTAGTTATCCTCTTCACGAAATTCACATATTTAGCATAAAAAAAAGTATTGATGAAACATCACTGAAACATTTTAGAATTTCTAGCGATTTTTTTTCCTCCAAACAGTTCTTAAACTATTAAGGATTTCTTAAAAAAAGCGCAGTTTCATTAAAGTTTCTCATTGCCCTTTTACAGAGGTAGAATCTCCATTATAGGCTCTTCTAGTAATCGAGTAAACGAGCCTCATCTTTCTTTCTTTCTTCTTACGAGATGAGATTTGTTGTTAATGTAGCTCTTTCTGCTGCTCAGATATAATTATTACGTAATATAAGCTAAGAAGGTTGCATTTTATGTCTAGTGACAGGTTGTCAGAGTTGCTACTATCAGCTTCTACTAATATTATAAATGTTCAGTGTTGACTCTCTTCGCTTGATATTAGTGTTTTAAAAACTTATATTTCTACGAGTTTGTTTATTAAACTGGTAAGTAATAAGGACTTAAAAAAATATGTAAGAATGATTGTTTTATTGTAGAGGAACTGAAAGCAACAAAAACAAACTATTAAGGTAAATAACAAAAAATTCAAGAGATTTCAGATCAGAGGCAGAGATAGTTACTGCATTGAGGACTGGCAAGGAAATCATCAACACAAGATAGTTAAAATAGTTTCTTATAGTTTTGTGTTGTTGTTTTTTTTCTTCTTATTTTTTGAACAACAAAACCTAATAATCAGCAAATTATATTAAATTTGTAAAACTATGAAATCGTTAAACCTAAAAGTCAACTTACTTAAATTAAAACAAACGTTTACTAAATTTCAAAAAGCTGTTACGTTGTTTCTGCCAACTTTACAAAGGCCTTCCTCGGACGGGAATGAAGTAGAAACAACAATGCCGCTGTTATTAATGCATTGTTATTAATCAACAAGCAATCAATAAACACATTATTAAAGCCAATTGACAATCAAGAGGAAGATGAACATTGCAAACCATATTCAAGTATACCGTATTTACTCGCATAATTTCCCCTTTTTTTTCATCAATATTTTGACAAAAAAAAGGGGGGGGGAATTATGCGATGTTTTTCAATTTGAGGAAAAAAAATATGGTGAAAGTGTAAGGAAAACCATAAAATAAATATTGATTTTTAAAGCAAGAAATGTAATTAACAACAATTTTATTAACACGGAACATTTAAAATATAAGAAATCACATCTCAACATTTGTTTTTTCTTCAAAGTACAGTTAAGCAATAGGCATGCACGGAAGTGTGTGTGCGACTGTGACGTAATTTCGTAACTCACGCAGCGCAGCCCGCCATTTTTATAGCTGAAGTAGAGGTGCGATAAAAATAAAAATTGAATTTTGTAATCCACAAAAACTGGGGTGGGGAAAATATGCGATGGGGGAAATTATGCGCATAAATACGGTATTATCAATAGATATTTTAGTATTCAATGGTTTATTCTTTAAAATCCAATGTGATTCCATAAACTTCCATAAGTAAGCATCTCTGTGCTGCCAGTTTCAGTAAAGTCCAAACCATGCTTAAGGTTATCTTACAAAATGTTTCGCTGTTTTATATTCTAAATTCCTCTTTTCCATTGTTCTCTGGTGTTCTTTCAGCTCACGAACAACAGACGTAGTATCTCCCCTGTGTAAAAACACTCGTGGAATTAAATAAACACAGTTATTTCTAAATCTTAAAGACTTCTGGTCTTGGCGTTCCACCATGTTAACATACCGCAAGAGTTGATTATTGGTTTTATCCTCAACCCCAATATCGACCTTAGCCAAGAAATGAATGTTACTTTATATGTTTGTCCCGTATGCGTTCCTGTGCCATTCATCAGGTTGCGATGAAACTTTGGTGAGTTGTTGTATGCATGCCAAAAAAAAAATAGCTCAGTGAACCTTTAATTGTGTGCGGTTTTATGCTTCTTTTTCTTGTTGTACGCACGCCCGCGAAGGTTTCTCAATTAGTAGAACCATTTTACAAAACGCGCGAGGCGTTTCAACAAATGAGTATATTTCCGGTTTCAACGTTTGCAGTTTCCGGTGCGTCTCGCATTTGCAATGACCATCAACAAAGCACAGGGACAATCGCTACAAGTTTATGGACTAAAATATGGAAAATCCATGATTCACACATGGACAGCTGTATGTGGCCTGCTCACGCTCGGAAAACCTACTGATTTATTCGTGTATGCACCAGACGGAAAAACAAAAAATATTGTGTGCTCAAAAGCACTTCAATAAAAAGAATTAAAACACAAACATTTTTTTTATTTGAATGACATTGCAACGCATGCCGGGTACAGCAAAGGAATATATGGAACGTTAACATAGAATTTTGTTTTTTTCCATATAAATCTAATTTTCAATGACACCTTACACAAAGTGTTTAGGGGGCAGGAAAGGTTTCTTAGGAAGATTGTGTCGGGCCTTTAAAGCCCATACTATAAGTCCTGTGGATATAAGTTATATCTTATTGGAACGCTTAAGGCTTGGGCTACACAAGCGTTAAAAACACCGCGTTGCTAACGCTCAGAAATGTCCTGGTCAACGCGAAAGCGTTGCCAATGCTGTCGTGTAGACCAGGACATTTTGGGGAGTTACAATCGCGGCGTTTTCACGCCCATGTAGCCCAGGCCTAACACTTGTAGAGAAAAAAATACGAAGTATATTTTTTTTTTTTTGGCGCAATAGGGATTTGAAATTATTTATTGCTTCTACACAGTATTTCATCTGGAAAATCTATTATCTGAATTTCCTGATATCTGAAGTGACAGCGGATTACAGCGCAGTATCGGTAGGAATCCCACTATATTAAATAATTCCATTTTACCTTAACATCTATGTAATTAAATATGGCAGCATTACCAAAAATCCCAATTATTCCAAATGTTCATAAATTAAGTTGAATTGTTAACAGTTTACTTGGGAGATTATCTCGAAGTAGAACCTCGACTGAGAACGGACTACAACTGGAAGAGATGATGTATTTACTTGAATATCTGAACGTTATATAGAATGCCATAATGATTGTGAGAACAATATAAGCACTCACAATAAAACGATAAAACAACATGAGAATAAAAAGACAACCAAGTCCTTTGTTTTAAAGCCCCACTTTTTTATTTTTTTTTTTTATCTGTCGTGGGTTTTTTTGTTGTTGAAAAAGTAGGGATGATGGATGAAAAAAAAAAAAAATTGGTGAAGGGTAAGCCGAGGGTCTGCAGTAATTCATGTGGATGATGAAAGAAAGATTTTAGATTAGGTTACTTAAGGAATCCAGTTGTTATTTTACTTTATATTTTTTGCTCCATCTCAGCCGTTAGATCAGAAAGGCTTCATTCATTAAAGAAAACATTTTTTTTTTCCAGATTATACATTTTTTTTTAAATGGATCGAACGATTTATAGTTTTATAAATTATAAAACTGTCAGTTTTATTTTATTTATTTTTAATTTTGTAATTTTTACTAGAAAAGAAAAGTCTATTATAAAAAGTTACTTAAGAAACTTTTAAAAACTTATTTAAAAGTTATTCAAATTTATAACTAATAATTCCAATAAGTTATCGCAAGGAAAAAAAAAAAACCACTAAAAAGTATTTTTAAAAATTGAATAAATTTCTTTGGTTGATTCAAAATGGAGAAAGAAATCGAAATTCTTGTGGATAAGTTAATGGCGTTTTTTCAAATGGCATTTCAATAGTTTTTGACAAGTAGAGACTGATGAATAGATAGAAAGATAAAACAGCAGCTTTCTTAGTTCTAATTCATTAAAACAAATTGGGACTTTTACCCCATTTGACATCGCGTCATTGTTGCCAGTCGTCTAACTATCGTGGCAGATGGAAAGCGTGTCGTTTTCCATAGAACGCCCACTGCAGGAACCTTTCAGCAATCAATTGGACAGTTATTTCATATCAGAAAAGTTCTGCAAGAACTTATGGACCCCCAATGTGAAGATCCCAGTCATGACCTCCAATGTTAAAATGAAGCACCTCCATCTTCTAGCGTTTATCCGCATTATTATGTTGATCCTTTTATAATAGGACAATCGTAATAAGACTACTGCTTATGATTTGTTTTCAAGAACGATAACCAGTAGTCTCGACTCCATCGTAGCATTTGGAAAGGTCTTATTTTGTGAATCATAGATTGTATTTTTTGTGGCCATCCTTAACATATCGAATCTTCATCTCTGATCCTTCAGACTTAATTGTATTGTTGAATAATAGTGGATAGCATATTGGTTTACATGCCAAAAGCAATTTGTACTTATTGAAACGTTACCAGTTGCAATTTGTATCGCATTCACGTGCATATCTCTGGCATCCTCCAAGTCATTATACAGGGTAGCCCAAATGTAGGTTTACAGTTAAAGTATCATGTATACGTAGGCAATTGATTTCAAAATATAAGCATGTTTTAAGCATTAAATTATGTACTAGTCGTCGTCGGTAAGGTTTTAATTTTAATTTATGTATTAAGCATTGCAATGATGTTCTTGGTATGATTAGTTCTGCAGATGCACGACGAGTGGATTTCTTTAGACTGTTCACAAATGCCATAGCCACTAACATCTCAGTTTCCTCAGAACAGAAGTCTTGGGACGTCCAGATTTCGGTGCATTACTCACTGAACCAGTTTCATCAAATTTCTTCCTCATACGATAAATTGTTTGGCGTGACGGTGGAGATGTGTGAAAAACTTCTTGCCGTGCTGTACGTACTTTCTCGGCATTTTCAGACTCCAATACTGCTTCAATATCCATTTCCTTCGTTCTTGATTGAGATTGTTTGCCATCACCTAAGGAATATAAAAATTTATAAAATGAAAGTATGCTTTACGAAAAATTTACTAAAAATTAACTGTAAACCTACTTTTGGGCCACTCTGTATATCTGTTTCGCGTTATATCAACTTTCCGGGCTTTTCCTGTCACTCATCAGCTATTGAAAGTATTTTTAGTAAAGTTTCACAAAAAAGAAAAAAAAAAAAGAGAATTCTTTAGAAACTGCGTCTTATTCATTGCTCTTCCACAGTTAAACGAAACTTCAAATTAATTCTCAATACCTGAAGCTCGTGATGAATTACAGTAAAATAGTGAAACTAAACTTTTTCTCAGTGATTTACAGTTTTCTACATAAAAGTAATAACTCCTTCATTTGTCTAGTTTTTTTTTTTTTTGGTTGGAAAGATTGAATATGAATAGGCCAGTCAGTTTGTAGGGTTGATCGTGTTTTCTTATCCGTTCGCGAATAAAAAAAATAAAAAAATCGCAGTACTTCGGATATTAGTATAGTTCTTGAATTTTGTTTTTAACGGAAATATTTAGATTTAGTTTCAAATTCAATTTTTTTTTCATTCTTCCAAAGTCGAATTTCTTTGAGATGTTTCAAGAAGAATGTAATTGACAACCTGAAGCTAAATTTTTAATTTCTTATCAAAACAAATAATGAAATAAATAAAAAAAATTAGGAAAAAAACCTGGTTGAAATGAATTTAGCTTTTCTTTGTCTAATTGAGAGACGGATGAGCCATTTATTATTTGTTCGATTCAAAGTTGGCGGGTGCTTTGCTTTTGGGCGTAGGCTAATCCACTTGGAATGCAACCAGTTAATTTAAACATGAATGTAGCTTCTCTCCTGACTCATAACGTGACAGTTGAAAATTAAATCGACTCGACCATTTGTCAACCGACGGGACACAGAGACGGCGATGCCAAATTATCCACCCGCGGTTTTGTTGGTCCCCCATCAGGTAATCAGAAAGTGATCCGCCCAGGTTCGAACAAATTGAATACGGATTTTCCCCTTCAGATGCCAAGAGAGCGCCAGCAAATCAAATAGAGATGGCGAAAATTACAGGAATGTTCGTTCTATATAACAACCAAGAAAGAAGTTCAATTGATTGAGATAGTCTTGCAAAAGTCAATTAACATTTAAACTCCGTTCTTGCAACTAATTTATAACGACAAGTTTTATAGTCTACCGAGAAGACAGTCAAAGACAAAAACAATTACTGGAAATGAAGCCGAAAAGGAGGTTCTGTTGTTTTTCAAAGATATCTTTTCTCCTTCGAAGAAATTTCGTTGTGTTCAGTCGGTAACAGCGCTCTTAGCATTTTATTGTTGTTTTTCTTTAACTGTATTTTCCTTAAGCAAATTTTGTAACAGATTTCACAAAAAAGTATTTTCTATTAATTGTTAGTAAAATAAAAACTTATCTGTAAATAGCATTTCCAAGTGCCCCCTACACACACACACAAAAAAAAAATCACTTTGATGCCAGATGTTCGTGAAAAATCACAGTTGCAACATCTACAATTCTACATCGTAGAACGTGAACCCTTCTCCTCAAAAAAAAAAACCCAAATACTTCAGTATTTATGAGAAATTACAAACTTTTCTGAAAGTGAGGCAAACAATGTTCCGAACCATTTGTCTTGCCTATTGAAAACTTAGTTAAAGAATACTGAAAGACGAAAAGAATTCAGCTTATGATAATAACGCCATTGTCGAAGGAAGACTGTGATGTAAGTTATATGTATTTGACCTGCTTCAAAAAGGAAAACTCTGCCGTGTTAAAATAAAATTTCCAATCTGAAACCTGTCTGACCATATTTATGTCTCAGCTGTTCAAGAAAAACATTAGTTAATCAATATTGTAAATTACAGCTATCTGATTATTTACAAAAATAAAAATACATAAAAGGAAGATGACAGTTTCATCAAATAGGGTAATGATATGCTTAAGCAAGTAGGCAGTGATATGCTGTATTAGATGCAAACCTAATGCGAATCTTGTCTGAATAAAGTTCACGAAATACTGAGCTGCCGCAACTTAAACCTACTTGGAAAAAAAGTAAATAAAAACTGGAAAATCTAGTAAATAAGAACAAATACTCAATATTCTTATAATGTGCCTCTTGGACATTGCCTACCATGGCGTCAGTCATTCTTCTCCATCAAGAAAAATACTTTTAAAATATCTTGAAAACGCTATTAATTTTTTATCTTTCTTTTGCTTCTATTACATCGTTATATATATATAAAAAAAAAAATAAAAAAAAAACTAGCGAAATATGTCGTCCATCATTACAGTGGTGTTATAATTAGAGAAGCTTTCATCTGAGATCCTATTTATTAATCGAATTGATTAAAAATGTCAAGATGAGATACTTTGTTTTTTCTAGAAAAATTCCTGCATTGGACGTTCTGTCTTGTCAATAAAGTCGTATGATGTCTACTTTGTCCATCACTCATCATCGTATGTATTTTTTAATAAAGTTGCACAAACGTATATTGTTTAATTCGGACTTGTAATTTGTAGACCGTAATTGTAGCTGGATCGATTTATTAATATCATGATTCAAATTCGTTGAATACAGAATGTTTTCGAAGATCAGTTCTGTTGGTTGCTTCCGCCCATCTACATCTAGTTGCGCTTTTCTCGGGTGATTGTGGTAGCGACATTAACCACGAAGACATACCACAGTAACTCATCTCATTTTCTCTCTGAAACTGTTCCTTATTAAAAAAATGACACTACATTGAACTATAAACAAGAGTTTTTTTTTTATTTACAAAAATCACACAATAAAATCGTTCTTACTAAACTAACTCTTAGAGCTACGTAACTAAAATAATTTCTTATTTTAACGATAGTATTTTGCAAAAAACAAAAACGGATTTGCCATATATGGTCATTACGTAGCGATCGAATTTGTATGGAACAAACGTCACCAGTCATGACGTCATCAATTTGAACTCCGAGCAGTCAGTCCAAGATGGCGTCGTTTTGTGATCGTATAAGCGTGACCAAGAAAGGACAAACTTTGCATAGCCAAGCAAGGGGAATAGTGAGAAACGTTTTTAATTATTTCAATTTTAATTATTATGTATTCGTAACTGTAGAAAATACAAAAAAAACAGAATGTTTTCGTAAAGTTTGTAAGATTCAGTTACGGATTTTAGCAATAGATGGCGCTGTTACGTCCTGGAAATATCAATCTATAAGGAAATTACGTCATCAAAAGCTCTTCTTTCATGAACTGAACTGTACTTTAGTCAAATTTCAACAAAGTAAAAAGTTCATTATTGTGATTTAGGGGGAAAAAAATGAACACGGTGATATAGGAACAGTTTTATTAATGTGTGTAAATCTAAAGAAAGTAGTATTATTTAAAAGAGGTTTAACGTGCCCTGAATAATTCAAAATAGACATCAATCGCAAGAAGGCACCAAAGCTAAAGTTAGGATTCGCACTTTGAGTTGTCATCGGGAAGAGACTGGGACGGACCGTTTCGTCCTCATTAGGACTCCTCAGCCAGCCAAACAACTCCGATGACAACTCAGAAAGTGTGCACGGTGTTAGTATCCCGACTCTCGCACCCGAGAATGGGATCTCCCACTGGAGAAATCCTAACCAAAAATTAAAAAAGGGGCAAAATATAAAACTTCCTTGTCCTGCGTAAAAGCAAGCACAAAAGGAATTTAACGGCTGCATGAACTAAGTAAAAAAGCCAAATGCTTATGATTAAAAGAGGTTTAACGTCTATTTTGAATTATTCAGGGCACGTTAAACCTCTT
>JAFIDM010000003.1:12661861-12690867 GCA_023159025.1 Thereuonema tuberculata | reverse complement strand
CTAATGAGGACGAAACGGTCCGTCCCAGTCTCTTCCCGATGACAACTCAAAGTGCGAATCCTAACTTTAGCTTTGGTGCCTTCTTGCGATTGATGTCTATTTTAGTATTATTTACTTTATATTATAACACCGATGTCTTTTTAATTTTAGCAGCGCTTTGGTGGGATTTATAAATTTTGGAAACTTTGGAAAGACTAAATTTATCTTCGATAAAAAAAAAGCCTCAATTGAGATTATTTCTATGTTCAAACTTGCATAGATTTTATGCAAGAAAACTATGAAACTATCCTCAGTTGGGCTACGAAAGATCTAGATCATTTGTTCAAATTAACTAATAAAATAGAAACCTAATTAAGAAATTATTCCTATGTTAAATTACAGTTAAGAAACATTGGCGGAGATCGGTTGGTTTTCTGTTTTTGCTAAGGAGAATTTAGATGAGTTTTAGCTAAAAAAGATTCAATTTTTTTCGTAGTGGAAGTTGAATTGTAAATTTCTTTTTATAACATTATTATCCCCGCATCATTCCAGGTTATTCTTATTTGGATATCTTGCCGTAGACTTGAAGAAAAAAATTATTTAAGATGAACTGAAATTAAGTTGGCTGAAATTTTTACACATTTTTATTTACGTTGCCTTAAAAGAAAAAAAAAAAGGTAGTCTGTGAAATTCGCTTTTTGAATAATAAACAGCATTTTCACTACATTGCAAAAGCAAGGTTTGTTTGAAATTCGTTTCTTTTTAGTTGTTTTATTTGATAATCTTATTTTCTAGAAACTTCTCTTGGGTTTCGGCCTCGGAATCATCTCAAGAGCTGTTTAATCCGTGAATTCTCTTTATCTTCGCGGCGCTAATACAATTACTCCATCATTAGGTTGTAAAGAAAAAGAACACAGCTACCAAAGTACTTTTTGAACAACACGAAAAGAAGCTTTCGCACAAAACCAAAGGTCTCCTCCAGTTACAAAGGATTCCTAAATACTTTACCAATAAAATTTTTACTTGGAATAAAGAGTAAAGTTTTTCTTCAAAGTTTTTTTTTTTTTAAGAATTTATTCGTAAGACTTAAAATATGATTAGTTTTATTACGAAGTTATTTGTTTCTTTCTTTAGTTTTATTTTTGTTGGAAGTTTAAGTAATTTTAATAATTGTGTAATTGCGCCAAAATTACTTAACAATAAGGTGACCAACCGTCCTCCTTTTTGAAGGTCTGTCCTCCCTTGAGAAGTGTCCTCCTAAATGTCCTCCTTTTGTATATTCTGTCCTCCTTTTTAATATGTGAAGTTTAAAACCTTTTTTCTTTGGTTGAACAGATACGTTTATACCCCTGAAACCCCTGATTTAACATTCTTTTTCTTCAAATTATTTGCGTCCTCCTTTTCATTTTAGAAAAAAATGGTCACCTTATTAACAATATAATTGCAAAATGATAGAAATTCGAAAAGCAAAATTTGGCCAACCCCACATCCCTCACAGTCTTGGGTATGTCTGTAAGTACCTTAAAAATTTCTCTTCCACTACATCTTATTTTATTCTTCGTCTTACCCCTCTTTTCATCGGTTTGTAAGTAGGTTACGGCGACTGTAGAGCAGGTATTTTTTTTCTTCCAATTCTATTTGACTTTTATAACTGATCATTTGTTTACACTCGGATCATTTCGCTACTTCATTGTATTGTGGGAATCATCAGTGACTGTTACGAATTCTTCAGTTAAAATTTTTGAGAAGCTTATTTTCAGGGTGAATAGAATGAAATTCTTTGAAGTTAAATGCAGTCGTATACCTGTATAATAAGCTCGAGTGTTTATTTGTTTGTCTTGAAACAACGTCGCCATTTCTCAAAGAATCTTTACCAAATTTGGCACGGATTTTCACATGCATCCCAGAATAATGCATGAACAACGAAAATTCGGATCCGGATTAAGGGGTGTAAACGACGCGGGGGGGGGGGCAAACATTTTTGAAGGGTATAAATATCCCTGAAATCTCTTTAGTTGGAAACACGAAATTTGATATCAGTGTTTTTTGTCAAAATCTGAAATGTACGTATTCGACGAATTTTCGATATTCCGATCTTAAGGGGTGTAAACAGAGGGGACAATCTTTCTTCAAGGGTATGCGTATCTCCGGAAGCGCTTGATTTGCAAACACGAAATTTGAAGTGTGTTCTTTGTCAAAATATAATGTAAACGCATTTGACGAATTTTCGATATACGGATCCAAAAAGATGTAAACTGGGTGGGCGGTGACTTTCCTGCACGGTGCTTGAGTTGCAAACATGAAGAACATGTTTGTTCTTTGTTAAAATGTATTCGACGAATTTTCGATGTACGGATCCTAAGGGGTGTAAACGAGAGGGCAAACGTTCTTCAAGGGTATGCGTGCTTCCAAAACTGCTTGAGTTCCAAACACGAAATTTCACATTAGTGTTATTTGTCAAAATCTTATGTATACGTATTCGTCGATTTTCTGATGTCGGATCCTAATGAGTGGAAACTGCACCTTTCTGAAGGGTAGGCGTATTTCTGAAACCTCTTGAGTTGCAAACATGAAATCTTACATGAGTGTTCTTAATTCTAAGTTTCAGTTTTTAGTTTACTTGATGTAATTTGCTGTTTTTTGAATAATTAAAGCTGTTTTTACGTAAAGTATGCAAGGCTTCCGGTTCGAAGCGATGGTAGCAGGTCCGTAACGTAATTTTTAACCTGCGTGCCTGTCTTTAGCAACTGGAAAAGTTTCAAAGTGGTCTTACAATTACAATTTCTACGTCATCCACACCAGAACAACTCGTTTTTCAACCCGCACGGGTATTTCTGCTAGTTAAAGATATTTCCGAAATATTAAGTATTAATTCATTAGAATTTATCAATAAAATACAATCTAAATAACCTATAATACTTTCTTTTTAAAGTAAAAGAAATTGAGATCATTTGACTTTTTATTTTTTATCAATTATAATTCGTTTATCTGAAAATTTAACTGTTTTTTCAGTAGCATGATTATGGAATTAATATGAAATATTTAAAGAAAATGTGTATTCGCAATTTCCAAAAGAAATTCATTGAATCTCCACAAAAAAGAGATTTGGATTGAGTTAAATCAAAATTGAAGCCTTTTGTTTTGTTTTTTTTTAACAATGTGTCATTTGTCTTTTAATAACGTGCGTAAAGAGTGTAGAATACTTTCCCGAAAAAAATCATTATCCGGGATACAGTCGTAGAATTATTCTCTCGTAGAAAACACAGGCATAAATATATATTTACTATATATTTATATATATAAAGCCGGACAGTGATATGAAATTTGAAAATGCCAATACAAAGATCAAATCACTGTTTCTATGGTGATAAAACCAATTTATCAACCATCATCGGCAAATTCAGAAACAATTTTGAATACAAAAACGCAATATTTAAAGACTTTGCTCCTTTTTATTCAAAAAGATTCAACAAAATTATTTAAATCTAAAAACCAAAAACCAAAAATTATCTAAATTTTAAAAAAAAATCAGTAATAAAGATGGCCATTTTCTGTATTACTTATTAAAAATTAACTTAATTATATATATTTTTAAAAATTAAAAAAAAAAATAAAAAGAGCAAAAATCTATAATATTGAGTTAAAGTTATATAAATATAAAATATAATAAGTAAATAAATACCTTAATAAGAAGCCATGAGACATAAACTTCAAAATTAGGCATATATGATCAAACATGCGAAACTCAAAGCCTATCCTTCGAGTTTCGCGTGTTTGAATATATATATATTTATAAGCTATATATAAAAATGGCATTTTACATATACAGTAAATACTGTGTAAATAGAGCGTCAGGAATCGAACCCAGACTTAAGTGTAATTATCGAGAAACGACATAAAACAATTGAAATGAAGCAAAACAAAAAATTAGAAAGAAGTAAAATTTATCAGTAGCATCTTGAAACAAAACATTGATTCGCTTTGTTTCTAAGAATTATTCACTTTTTATTTATACTTTCAATTTAGACAATAAAATTAAATTATAATTTTACTGATATTGCGAGCATTCTTTCTTTTAGTTTTTGGTACCTAATTGTATTCTGATTGCTCGTGTTTCCTTGTGTTGGTGCTCGTTAAGGATTTCATTTGGTCGTTTCTCCCACAGTGCAAAGGGATAGCCTCTCTCTCTCTCTCTCCCTCTCGTTAGCAATAGACGAAGATCGATTCCTTCATTAGGATTTCAGCTGATGTGAACTTCTCTTTGCTTTAAGATACTGTTTTTTTGATTAAAATCAAAGACAATTACCTCATTGACAGAAAATAAAATGACACCTTAATTAAAGGGGAAAAAAACTAATCCTTGTATTCAGCTCTAGAAACAAAGAGAAAAAATTGGGATTTTTGCTTTAAATTTACTAATTAAAAATAAGATTAATAACAATTAAATAGATCTTTAGTCGCTCCCCGAAATCTGCTTTAAAATTTGACTTACAAAGTAATTGTTACCTGTTTCTGTAGCTTTTAACATCTGCTGTTGTTGAAAGAACATTTAGAAAACACTTAGTTATACAGTACTGAATTGTATTTAACTCTGGAATATGGATCTGTCGTTATTTTACGATTAACTGGACATAAAAAAAAAGTTAAAGGATCGCCACGACAGGCCATACAGGTCCATGGGTGCGCGGGAGGTAAGGATCCCGGCGTTACTTGACCAACGGGACTAGGTTGAGGTCGGGAGGTCAGCCCGACGCCCTCCTGCCTTTAACTCCCGGGAAAGAAACCCGGTACCCATTCTACAGAGGACTGGGTAGGCCCTAGGACCCGTTTGGAGGAGAAAGGAGCATGGAAAACTTCCCGCCCTCCGCCGAGGCCGGGATCGAACCCTACACCTCCAACCCACAGCCAAGCGCCTTAATCCACTCGGCTGCCGGGCCCACATTAAGTGGAAATACGTTAAAAAAAGAACCAGACTTTTTATAACATAATAATATTAACTTTTTATAATATCGAATAAATTAAATAATTATTATCGCATACAATATATCATTACCTCACCTGGGTCCATTGTTTTCTTCAATTTATTGTTGTAACAAAATCAAAACATTGTGCTAAAATAGAAAACATGCGTTTTTTTTAAAAATAACGATCACGTAACAAACCTGTGCAATTGCAGTTCGCTTAATACAGTTTAAGTATTTTCTTTTTAATTTTTTTCTCTTTCCTATAGAAAGCTTTTATTTTATTTTTTTTGTTTGTATGTATATTGCATTTTCTGTTTTGTTTTTTTGTCTCGTAATCATCTAAGCAGGCGTGAAATTCTTATAATTTTGGCGTTTTATTTGCTTTTCTTAAGCAATGCTCGAACTAGACGTTGACCTTTGGAAATGCGAGTAATCAGGCGTATTAAGGCACCACCATCCATCACTGGGAATACCAACACGGCAAGGTCAGTCAACCCTCCTCCAGACGAATCTTACAAGGCCCAAGAAGGAGGCGCTGTCACCTTGATTAATTCCCAGTCTCTCTTCAGACACGAAAAAACAAGAATCATCTTCCATCTCAGCAGAGAGGAAGAAAAAAATAGAAATTGTTATGAACGACTTGCTTTAACATAGGGAAAATATAGGAAATAACTTATTAAAATCGATTCATCATTCAAAATTAATGTTTAATAAGGAACGCTTCAATAATGATTGAAGAACATCCCTAAAGAACATAATGACAGTTATTGGAAGGGAACGAGGCGACGGTGATTCCTTGCAGGAGATCCGTAGACGAATACAAAAGGTATCAAATGAGATTTCTTTGTGATATTAGTTATTGTTGGGTCGTATTTTTTTTTGGCGAATTCTACCTCATATAAAGCTAAAAAATAGATGAGACTCATACCTGTGGAGTTGGAAAGCTGAAAATGAATGTGTGTGTGTCTACTTACGAAAATATTTTTATATTTTCTGATTTTTTTTTATTGTTGTGCAGCAGTTTTATATTTCCAGTCTGTAGAAGTCTGAGAATATCCTGGAGAAAGATCGAAAAAAATGGTTAAATCTCTAGAAGTTTTTTATTGCAGTGTAATTTGTTTACCCTCACAATCATCTTTCAAATATAAAAACACTTTAAACATTTACCATTGAATCACTTTGTTAAATAAGGTGATAATCTTTCGTTTCTGTTTTTTTTTTCTAATTACGTATTTACATTAAATTAAAACTTACTTTTCTACACAAATTGGTTTTTAGATTTATTAGACTTATTCTACACAAAATATAACTAGACTTAAATTATATTAAGTAAAAAAATACGATATTTGTATGTTGTAGATTAAGTAAAAAACAAAAGAATGAAGGAAAAATAGATTAAGTTTTTAAGGGGTCGAATTTTATATTCAGTTTATTAAATCTCTATCTTTTTTTTTAATTCATGTTAAGACTTTCTTCCTTCAGATTTTCTGTGACAAAGAATTTGGCTTGTGATAGTCGAACAGGTCTTTCGATCTCATGAACTGGATTTGAGTCTTGAGAAAATCACTGGTTCTCTCCCCCTTTCTTGTGTCCCGAAATCACCGAAGACCCTTCACTTTATTTGCCTTGTCTTTCTATCCAGGCTTCAGATTCCACTGTAATTCCGTATTTGTATCACAGGGATTATACCTAATCACCTAACAAAGCTCACTGAATTATCTCTCTTTGATTAGAATGTATAAAGTGATACGAATTGTCTGAGTGTAGGAAAATCACGATACCTTTCTCGTTCTCAAACTGACAACCAGCGAATACGATAAGAAATTATCATCTGAATTCGATTTGTAGCAGAAAAAAATGAAGTAGGAGAATTATTCGAAAAAGTCTCCTAATACAAAAAAAAATTACTAAGCATTTTTTTGAGTGATTTTATAGACTACAGTTTTTCGAAAGTTTCTTTTTTTAAGTGGGTTTTCAAATCTTTATAGCAAAACATTTAGGAGGTCAAATGCGCTACCATTCACTAGTTTCTGTCAATCTTTTATCTAAAAGTAATTCAACATGTTGAAATGATCAGTAAAACATTCTTTGGCGTGATCCTTGAATTTGCTTTTGTTGCGAGTGCATCTGCTGGAAAACCTTTACCCCTAAGGACCTTATTTTGTTCCCGGATCCTTATTGTAAATCTATGCCTTTTCTTCAGAACTGATTCGTACACTTTTTTTTTGCTTTCCACTCACAATTTGAAGCACTAGATAATATCCTTTAAGGCCGCTTTACGTGCTCTCGAAAATTTGCCATTTGCCAGTTGCAGCTTGCCGGAAATGCGGTGGCTTTACATGCAAGAGCGGCAATTCTCGTTTTGCTCTCGTTGAGATCGCGATTACAGCTGCCGGTCGCCGAAGCGACAAACGAGATGATTTTGCAGTTTAGTTTTGCTTATAATTCTCAATTCGTTTCAGAGCAGAGTTACAGAAAAAGCAAAAAAAAATCCTGAAGGAAGAGAATGTGGTAAATGGAGCTGTTGATTGAAATCATGGACAAAGAATATCCAGATTTCAGCGTGAAGTTAACACTGTAATATTTAAATAAATTTTCTCGTCGTCTAGGGCGCTGGTGTCGACTTGCTTCTAATATTTGTCTGAATTTCGAGCTAGTTGTAATTAGAGCAACTCGCAGATTTTTTTGAGCAAGTAGGAGATTTTCGAGCCACTTGCGGTTTGAAGCAAGTTTTCGAGAGCGTGTAAAAGAGCCATTACACTCAATTTTGCTCTCGCAGTAAAGTTTCCGAATTCTTAAGAAACTGAATTATGTAGTCTAATTTTAAATAAGGACAAAGTAAGACGAAGATTTGGAACGAAGTGATAATTAAACTTTTATTCTAATGAAACTAATACAAACCAACACAATAAATTAACTTAAAAAAATAGACAAACTAATTATTTGATTTTTACATGACTTTTTTAATATAAATAAGACCTCTCAATTCTAACAGGTTTTTACACTGTTTTTTACACTGTTTTTCTAATAGGTTTTTTACACTGATTATTTCTAATGGATAGGATGTCAATAATTTTCTTATTATAAAGCGGTTTAGTCACTTAGTCAAAAATCAACATAATTTGTTATTCCTTACAATTCTCATAAGTCATCCTTGAATTATTGAATGAGAATAGAAAAATACTCTTCGCTCCGTTCCGGTGATGATCTATCAATGTAACCTAGTCTTCAGGTGGTTTAATATTTTTAACATCTTTTGTTAGATTTGCAGATGTAATAGGATCTGAATGAATGAATTACAAATTGAATATATTAATATCAGGTGATCTAAAGATATCCGAGATTTCCAATAGTTATAAGACAATGACAACGGATGGACTACTGGACACGAAAAGAGATGTATATACTGTAAATCACTGCTGTATATCTTTTGTTTCCAGTGTGTCTTATCCCTTATGTGTATCTTATGTGTCTTATCCCTATTTTACGTCTCGTTTATCAGCGATTAGGTTTAATTTGCAGGAAGGAACAATACATATATTTGTCATGATAAAATTGTGATTGAACTTCCTTCACTTTATCTTGAAATTAAACGAATATTTCTAATTGTGGTAATTAAATTATTATTATTAGTAGTAGTAGTAGTATTATTAGTATTATTACGTAAAAGTTCAAACCACGGGTTTCCTCAGCAAAGACAATATGGCGGGTCAACGACCAAAAGACATATTGCCAAGTGTAAAATAAAAAGTATATTCCTTGTATGATAATTACAAACGAGATCTCATAAATTACGAGATCTCATAGATTCATTTTTTTAAATGATATTAGAGAAAATGAAATACAACTTTTCACTAATTTTATAGTTTAGAGTAGACTGGGGGAAGATACCATTTTTGCTGTAATTTTTTTTGTGACGGCATAAGCTTATACAGTAAGCTGAACACGACGGTATCTTTCTGATTGCGATTATCGTTATTATTTAGTTAAAAACAACGAAGGTAAGAGCACTGTTGTTACTAAGGAATGGGTTTTTCACCTAAGACTGGTGGAAAAAATATTACCAAGTAGTTATAAACTGCCGACGAAATTATGCCATTTGTCAAGTTATTAGAACATATGGGTACTCGTTTTTGATCTCAATGCAACGTGTTGTGCATCCAACCCTAACGTTAGGATAAGATTCCACAGAAACGTTTTTGCAGAAATGATAATAACTTTAAAGTCCTTTTAAAGTTAATTCTAAAACAAGAGGACGCAATAAACAACACAGAGCACAAATGTTGAAAGTAAAAAAGGCAGAAGAAAAGACTCCCAAGAGGAAATCACCCAAACCTAGAAAACCTACAGTCCAAGGAAAGAAGTTCATAGCACAAGCAATTACAAGAACCCACGATGACGTCAGCTGCTGTGTTTGTTGAGGAAATTATTATGATACGAATCGGCCAAGTTGCGACTGGATACATTTGTGGTAAGTTTTTTGCAAAATATGGTTGCATTACGACTATACTTGACTAGACGAAAACACTTGTGGAATTTGCCATCAGAGAATTACAGTAGAACCTCTCTAATCCGTCAACTTTGGGACTGGGAGTGTGGTCGGAACGCATAAAGGTCGGATTATCAGAAAATACAGAAAAATATACGAATTTACTGCGTTGTCAAGCAGTTCAAGTTTAGGCTTTTTCAATGTTTTGCGATTCTTAAGAGTGTTTTCACCATCTACCGTCAAAATATATGCAAGTAAACAATACAATAGCGCGACGGGTGATGAGTCACCGACGAGTCGGGGACAAGTTTGGCCGGCTCGAGCACGGGCGGATCAACCGGAGTGATGGACCAGTCGAGGGCGGACGAGAGGGGTTCTACAGTACTACAAAAAGTAAAGTTAACTACAAAAAATTAGGTATCAATCCACGGCACAAAGCTAAAGTTAGGATTCGCACCCTGAGTTGTCATCGGGAAGAGACTGGGACGGACCGTTTCGTCCTCATTAGGACTCCTCAGCCAGCCAAATTCCCCTGATGACAACTCAGAAAGTGCGCAAGGTGTTAGTATCCCAGTTCTCGCACCCGAGAATGGGACCTCCCACCGAAGAAATTCTAACCAAAAATTAAACAAGATATAAAATACAAAAGTTCCTTGACCTGCCTTCCGGCAAGCACAAAAGGAATTTAATGGCTGCATAAATTAAGTAAAAAAGCCATATGCTTATAAATGAAAGAAGTTTAACATGCCGGAATAATTCAAAATTAGGTATCAATCCACGGCACAAAGCTAAAGTTAGTCTCTTCCCAGTCTCTTCCCGATGACAACTCAGGGTGCGAATCCTAACTTTAGCTTTGTGCCGTGGATTGATATCTAATTTTGAATTATTTCGGCACGTTAAACTTCTTTCATTAACTATAAAAAGTAAAATATCCTATTGTTTCTGACATTTCAGTATCTTAATGAAAAAAAAGAGAGATTTTTGTTTTTATTTCATGCCTATTATTTTAACACTTGTTAAAACAGGCTATCGCTTTTTTTTGGGGGGGTTAGGAAAAAAATTTCCCAATCATTTCCTGTGCTTTGGTATTAATTTTACACTTCTGAAAATACAGTATTTTTGTGGTTGATATAAAAAAAGCATTTTCCTTTATTTTTGTAAATGTTATTTGTTCTTTAAAAATTGAAATAAAGAACAGTTACTTGACTTTTTCCCCTTTGTGGCATTTTATCCTTGCAGTGGCATCTTTCCCACACATGTTGGACATGATGCCAGTTTGTAAAACTTGAAGTAAAAAACTTATATTTACAAATGATACACAACACTGCCAATTTGTTTTCACATACGTTTATAAACGTCCAGGGGATATGCACAAAAAAAAATCTTCCCAGTTATCATTATTACTAAAAAAGATTGTTACTGCAAATACTACTAATAATAATGTACTTCTATTATTACTACTAATAAGAATGTAAAAAAAGAAATTAGGTTATAAATTTGGCTATTGGGAATTTCTTCTATTACCCTGTTTTTTCGCTTTATTTTAAGATTTGGATTTCATAATAAACATTATTTCATACTAATAATGATGATGTAGTTAGTATCCTTTCCCTCACTCGAATTAGTGTCCACCAGTTCCTCTGTCCCTGAAGCAAAACATTGTAATTTTTAAACACTAATAAAATAATTCTTTATATTAATATCTTTTAAACATATAAATTTTAATCAAAACCATTTTTAACCCAAGATAATCCAACTATGAAAATAAAGAATTAAACCCAGGAAAAAAAAAAAAAACAAACCCGCAGTTTTCCGGTGTATTACGGGTTTCAACAACTCACAAAAAATAACTTCCATCATTAGTTGCGTTGACGGCTAGTTCAAGTGGTTGGATTATCCCTTGTGCTAGTCACTCAGCCTATTGTCAAACGGATACAGTTTTCCGAGGGCAAACTTCGAATTGGACCTCTTTCTCCTCGTTAGGCAGATGATCGCAGTAGTGTCTACTCTCGTTTGATGGTAGAGACTTGGTGATTTTTTCCTCTTTCGTCTATTGATAAAAAAGATTGTTAGTTGGAGAAGAAAACAAAAACAAAAAAAAACAAAAATCGTTATTTTTAATCAGCATGGATATTTAAAATGCTCTGACCATGAAGGAAATCTAAAAATGTCTGCAGCTCTTCTCTCCCGAAATTTGTCATCTCTATTGTTTCTTTAGAATTCTTAATAAAAATGACAGCGTTGTGTAAAAGAAATGATGTATTATTCTACTTTTTCCTATTAGTTAAACAGTCGCTGCAATACGTAATTCTTATATAAATAATATACTTTTACTGGAATTAAGTTTGACAATTTTTAATTAAGTACTCGGTAGGGCTAACTGAATATAGGTTTTTCGCTGAAGGCTGAAACTCTTAGCTTTCGTTCTTTATAGAATTTTTCTTAGCTATTTTTTTTTTTTTAATATTATTGAAATGTATGAAAGCAAATCCTTCCTTCGTTGTGTCTCTCCATTATATAACGAGAGGAAGATTAGCGTAGAATTAAGATTGACAAAAAGAAATCATTTGCTTGTGAAAAGAATCCACTGGGCTTTTCTTATGTTGATTTAAGAGAAGTAGATCTTTATTCCATCAAATCTCTATAATTAGAGCCCGTGGCGTCTTTGACGATGGAATATATAATAGGTTTAATGGAAAGAAATGTCTCTCATTTGTAGCGCTTTAAGTTGGGTTTTTTTTTTTATGGTTTCTGGCCTCATATTAGCTTACAAATTTTTCATTAAAACGCAATGAAATAAGTGTGGATTTGTAATAATATTTATCTGAATAATTAGCATAAAAGATTAATGAATTTATATTTGATCAGTATAAATAATTAAGCATATACAATTAATTCCTCTTACTTTGGCCTTACAATATTCCTGCTTCGATCAGAGAATCCCAATGAACACTTCAAAGTGGAAGTGTGAATTTCTATTTTTTTTTTTGTTGGAGAAAGGCTTTATTTCTTTATTGTCTTTTCAGTGCCTACCTCATCTATCTCTAATTTTTTTACATTATTTTAAGAATTGCGGGGGCGGTGACAGCTTCTCTTCGACCACTTTCATTTAAATTATTCTTATTATCTCTCTGCCATTGATCTACTCAAGTTATCCCACCGAGGTTGATTCCGAAGAAGACGTCTTTCAAAATCCAGTTTTTTGAATTATAACTATTTTAGAAATTAATTGAAATAAAACACTGATGTGAATTCAGGAGCTAAATATTAAAACCTTAGGAGTGAATTTATGCAGACAAACAGACTATGGTAAATCGATTGCCTTGTGGAGGAACTCACCCTTGCTTGAAAACCGACATCTTGCGATTTTATACCAATAACTTCTAATATAAATAAGTTATTTATATTATTTATATTAATCTTTTAGGTTTCAGTTAAGCTGCTTGAATAATTTAAGGCGATAAATCAGTTTCAAAAAAAAAAAAGGACGTCTATTTATTCTTCAATATTTTGTTAAAATGCAGGTAATCTGCACCACCGCTTTTTATTTTTTATTAAACATTTATTGTAATTCAAATGAAAAGTAAGCTAAACTTTAGACATAAGAAAAACTGTTCAAAAAATAAGAAATTAAGTTGTTGTTGCTTTTTTCAGGATAATATTATAAATTAAATTAAGGTTTAACTCTTTTGACTCAACAAAGAATTTGGAAAACAAAAGAGCAACTGGAGAACATGTGCGCTTTACTTAACTTTTAAAATTTATAAGAGATGTTTCTATTAAATAAAGAACATTTGAAACGTTACTAAGTTGAATTCTTTCAACTTTTCATTGTTGAATTCATTGAAAATAAAAAACAAGTGAATGAATAAAGTTAAAATGTTTTCAAACTTTCTTTTATTTTTTTTGTTTTTTTGTTTTTGACAATTTGCTCTAACTTAAAAATAAAAAAAAAATACAACATTCTAAATTAATGTATAGTTTAATTCAGAAACTATGACTTAAACTTTGCAACAATGATCATTAATTTTTAACAATGTATTTTAAGATTCATTAATTGTTTGATATCGAATTTTAATAAGAATATTTATATAAATTAAATTTACTTATATATTATATCAAATAACTCTTATTATAGATCTGTTTGTAAATATCTGTTTATTAAGGTCTCTTAACAATGTCATCTATTAACTTTACGCTTTTTTTAGCGACCCATTTGGGAGCTATTGTGATAGGTTCCAAAATTGGTAGCTATTGCGTTTGTCCTGTCCGTCCGTCTGTCCACCCCTAATAACTCCCGAACGGAAGGTCAGATCGACATACGGATTTCACCATCGTGTTAAGAGGCCCAAACAACGTAGGAATAGCGTATTTTCAGGGGTCAACGCGCCCTCCATGTTCGTTTTCATTAGATTTCCTCTATTAGCTTAAATGTTGGAAATGTAACCATTTCATTTCAGTTGTCAGCTGTAGCTTAATGAGTCTCGGACTCATACACTGAAGGTTGTCAGTTCGTATGCGTGTGTCTACTTCTTTGTTTTTTTTCCTCTTTTACCTTTTTTTTCAATGTCCGCTTGTTTTTTTTTTTTTTGTTTTTATTTCCTAACCTTTTTTTTTTCCTTACGTTATTATACAATACTTCCTTTTTTATTATTACTACAGTGAAGTCTCACTTATACGAATATGAGGGGGAACTAAAAATTATTCGCATAAGTAAATTACATATAGGACAATGGGGGTTTCGCCGGGGAATGAGAAATTCTTCGTTCTGAATGTTTCGTATAAGTGAGTTTCGTATAAGTGAAACTTCACTGTATTTTTAAATTTTTTGTCATATGGGTCGCCCTTAAAATTTATGCCTTTAGCACAAAATTATATTCACTTGTTTTAAGTTATTTTGGTCTGCAAATATATTTTTAGAATCTAATAATCTCATATCTTATGTAGTAATTTTTTTTTTTTTTATTCAATAAAAGGGTTATCTCATAGTCAAAATAGTAACTTTCATTTGCTGATTCTTTTTACTAAATATTATCGACAAATTGTAAAATCGTTTATTTAGAATGTACTTCTAAAGAATCTTGTCGATTATCGACCAAAAAGATTGTGAATCACTGATTTACTCTATGGTTTGTTGCTTTCTGTTATTAATATTCTGGAAATCAAAGTAGGCTTCAATTAGCAATTATTTAACTCTTTATTTACTACTTTTTATTCTATTAATTTATTTATCATTAAAAACGTAATCATTGCTACTTAAGATTTTTTTGGTAAAGAAAAAGGTCTTTACGAAAAGAGGAGGAAGGAAAGAGCGGGAGAAGAAAGAATTTTTTCCCTTCTCTCGTCTAATGTGATCCAAATTCTGTTTAGGAGAGTATAGATAAATTCAATTATAAATGGTGTAGATGAGTCTAGCAAATGAATTTACAGTCCAATAAGTGCATCCATTCCAGCCTCAAATGAGCCACTGAAATCCATAATGAGTAACACAAGGATATGGAAGGCAACAAAATTGTCCGTGATAAAATAGGGACAATATACGGCAGCCCATTTCTCTATGGCTTCATTTTTTTTTTTTTTTAAATTTTTTTTCTTTAGATTTTTATTTGACTTTCTTTATTCTTGAGATTAATTCTTACGTTTCTCTGTATTTACTCTGTGAAATCAAATTAACTTTCTTTTTTTCTTTTTCATTTTTAAATCCTGAAATAATTCTGCATTGAAATTGGGATTTAAAATATGCATTACCCGATTATTATTATTCCTCTAATCACAGTGATTAAATAACAGGAATTGTTAATTTCAAGAAATCATCTCTATTTATTCTCCTAAGTCTATGAATTATATCACAATCAATCTAATCGTTTTTTTTATATATTTTTAATAAGATTTTTCTTTCATTTTATTGCTATTATTATCATGATTATTATCGTCTTTTGAAAGCTGATTTATTTCGTTAAGATACATATTATTTTCCATTTTTATACTAATGTTGAAATCTACGGGTTTTTTAAACTGAAATTGAATTCCAATTACAAAGTTCTACGAAAAGGTTGACGATACGATATTGTTTCTTGTTTTAAAAGCTATTTAAATAACTGTAATTTTCGTCGTTAAATGTAATTTTATCATGTTTTTGTTTTTCTTTCAAATAAATAATAATGTCTTTATTCCTAATGTGTTTATAATTTACTGGATTCATTTCAATCCTCTTCAGTGTTAATAAAGACAAGAACAATTTGGCTGCAGTTGTTTGAACATTTTGAGAAATAATAATAGGTACAATATTCCACATGATTATAACAAAATGAATGGCGTGGAATGGTTGTAAGTAACTGATATACAGATTACGCAGAAACAAAGAAATTCAAAAACAAAAACAAAAAACCCGATTTATTACTATGTTGGCACTTCCTTATTACTTCCAAAGATATCAAAGTTTGAAATTTAAAAAAAAAAACAAAAAACGATGATACATTTAGCTTTCAATATCTGTTTAATAATTTTTGAGATAATATTGCAATTTATTGCATTATTATTGCAGGAAGTTGTTACTGTTTCAATTCTCTGTTGATCCGTAATAATATTCAACAACTACTTGAATATTAACATCTTTAAGAATGTTAAGCAAAGCTTAAGAATATTAAACCTATTAAACAAGTTTTAAAGATTCTAGTCTTGGAAATCCGTTTTATTCATTGCTTTAAAGGGAGAAATATAACTTTGAAAGCGTAGATCTTTATTTTTTTAGTTCTATCCATTAAATCTATCCTCTTTGGTCTATTCCTCTATCTTTCTCTCTAAATACAAGGGAGAGAATACGGATCAACAGAGATCCAATCAGGCTTACTCTGAAGAAGCATTTAATCACCTAAGGTTGGATTAAGATCAGTCTCATTTCAGGATATTCGAGAAAATCACGAGCAACAAGACTGCCACTAAATCTCAGCAGAAATAACAACAGCAATATTTGAGTCCAATCACCAGTTTCAGAAATATTTGCGAAATTAAATCATAATACAGAAGAAACATTACCAATGTTGAATGATATCTTCAAGTACAAATTTAACACAATATGTAAATCTATCTTCTGTTTTACATAAAATGAAAGATAAAAACTATAATATTTACCATATTAATTTAGCTTGAACGCATTTTATGTTTATAATGGGATATTTTAACTTCATAACTTAACCTCTTCAGTGACGAGTAATTGATAACAAAAAAGTGATTTTTTTTTTCGTCGTTTCTATAAAATTTATTGGAAAGATAATTGATTAAAAGCTAAGAAAACATAAAATTAATATCATTCTTTGAAGTAACTAAGGACAATAATTAAATAATTTAATAATTCACATTTTCTTTTTGTCTTAGATTTTTAGCTTGAGCTTAATTTTATTCTGTTTTGATAGCGATAGGATTTTGTAGCGATTTTTTTTTCTGCTCCACAGTCAAAGCCTGAATGTGCTCAGACTGCGTTGTCTTCGTCGGTGATGTCGTAGCAGTGATTGTGAATTTCTCTTCCTCACCCTCCCTCCTAGGAAGAATCCACGCGCCTGGCTAATAGCCCATTAATGCTTCAATTTAATTATGCACAACAAAATTGTTTAATAGCCACTTAATAGGGGCAAAATAACGTTGCTGGTAATGGGGGGAAGAAGCAAAATTGACATAGCTCATCGTTGGAACCATTCATAGCCAGCAACTCGATTTTCTTATCGAGAGTCAAAAGCTCATCAGTGAGAGAATAAATCGTGTGTAAACAACCAGCAGCAGCTCTCTTTAAGCCGAAAGCTAGACTCAAGACAGTCGGTCTTTAGAATCTTAAAATTCCTTTACTATAAACTGTAGAAAGCCAAACAACTTAACGATCATTTTATACCCAATGTTTGCTCTTATAAATATTATTACAAATATCCTAAAACACATTAATAAATAATGAATACCATCACGATGTTTGTTAAACAGAATATAATTTAGAGTTATTATTTAATGATGTTTTTATAACTGCTCTTTTGAATAAGAACTACTATTAATAATATACTTGTATTGAGCTTCTGATGATTATTCCTATTAGCCTCAGTACGGAGACCTCGTTGTTTATTGGTGACTGCTCCCGGTTGATGATCGCCAAAGAGCGTGAAACAGATGTTCCACTTGGTAAACAATTTGGTCTCACCCATTGTTGGTTATTAATAATTCAATGCTAAGATTGAATTTTTTATGCTTTAAAAAAATTCATTGAGACAGTCGGACTGCTGGCCACATGAATTTTCTCAGTAGTTTTTTCATTAGTGAGGTTTTTATTGTTCATTTTTTCTTTTGAGGCATCACTGCGCTTCCGACGAATAAAAGTCACTCGTACTATTTAAATCCTCATTGCTTCATTAATAGAAATAATAATAAAAAAAATTGATTTAATGAAATGATTCTGATGTTCTCGCAATTTTGTTTTTCGTGAATTGATGAAAACAAATTGAAAAATTTGTTTAACACGTTTAAGCACAGTTTTTTTTGTCTCATTATATTGTGTCTAAATACCATCTATTAGAAATCACTGAGAGCAAGGTCATGCTTTGAATGGAAGTCGTTTCCAATTGTTGTTTATTGTAAGTTTATTTTTGGGAACATGAAAGCCACGTCCAAACCAGCCTCTTTCTTTATCTCTTTTTCTTTGACTGTTGAAGTTCCTCAGAAGAACAGATAACAGCAAATTTTCGCTTTTAAAAAAACCATCCAAGATATTAGGAAATAGAGTTTTTCAAAACCCAAATCTGATTTTAGCTACGTCTTTCTTTTTACCCAACTCTTGGTCTTAGATAAAAGTATAGGATGAGGATTGATTTCGACGAATATTTTACCAAAGCCTACAAAAATATGGGGCCCGGTAGCCAAGTGGTCAGGGCGCTTGGCTGCGGGTTGGAGGTGGCGGATTCAATTCTCGGCTTCGGCGGAGGGTGGGGATTTTTCCGCGCTTCTTTCTCCTCCAAACGGGTCCTAGGGTCTACCCAGCCCTCTATAGAATGGGTACCGGGTTTCTTTCCCGGGAGTTAAAGGCGGGCGGGCGTCCCAACTTCGTCCCGTTGGTAATGGAAACGCTGGGAGCCTGACGTCCTGCCCCCCCCCATTAGGCCTATTCTGACGTGTGGCGGGAAACTTTTTTAACTAATAAAAATTTACGGCCTCAAAAATTTGTTAATTGATTACGTTATATACTTTTGGAAGCTTTCAAAGAAATTTCAGATTTAAATTTTATGCAAAATAAATTTAAAATAACTTATCAATATATATATAAAATATTTAAATTTCTCCACGCTCGCGAATTCTTCATTCAGAGCTTCTTTAACTTTTGAATATCGCGTTTTTCCAGAATGAAACCAAACGAAAATGGCTGCAGTTCGCTTTTAACTTTTCTTTAATGAATCGCAAGAGATTTTGGTCGCATCAGAACAGAATGCAGAAATCTTCACAGACCTCATCTGGAGAATTCAAGCAGAAGCTGTAATAATAAGCTGTAATAATCTGCACTATTCATTACTTCCAGTTCTTTACTTTCAACTAAAATTCAGACAAATCATTGCTGTTTAGTCAACTTAAGGTCCCAACCAGAAACTCGAGGTCTGGTGTTCTTCCACCTATTCTATTACATTGCAATTGTTTCTATAGCGAGTGCATATTAACTGACTCACAAGAACCAATCATCACTGTCATGTAAATATCAGTTGCATATCTCTGCGAACTATGATAAGAGGTAAGGGAAGTGGCCATCAACCAGAGCAAAACCATTGTAAAAATTGTAACTGGAATAGAAAGGAATATATATATATAGAGCGGGACAGTGATATGAAATTTGAAAATGCCAATACAAAGATCAGATCACTGTTTCTATGGTGATAAAACCAATTTATCAACCACGTCATCAGCGGCAAAATTTAGAAACATTTTTGAAAACAAAAACCCAATATTTACAGACTTTGCTCCTTTTTATGTATATATACTATATATAAAGATATATATATATGCAGGATCAAAGGTGCCCAACAGGGAAACACCATAAACTAAACACCAACTTCTACATAGGTTGCACCTTCCTTTTATCATACCGAGGACGGAGGGGTTTGGTAGGGATTGAGATCTTCTTCCTTCCGAAAATGCAAAAAAAAATATATATATATATATATTTTTTTTTTTTTTTTGGTTGAACGACTATGACAGTAGCTCCTCCCCATTTCAAAATCCTAAGTAGATCTATGACACTTCCGTTTGCTGAGAATTCTTTCCATTTAAGTTAACACTTTTAGAGAAATAGTTCGTCAACATTTTATCTGCGGATATACCTTCAGTAGAATATTTCCGGATTTTATAGCATACATTTCAGTTCTTCAGTTGTTTAGTTGTGTCTTAGAATAGAAAAAAAAAAAAAAAAAAATATCCTTCGTCTTGGTTGCTTCTGAAAGACCACAACTAAGTGGTAAACAATGATGTAAACAATCCAAAAGGCAAAAGGCCAATTTCACCAAAAGAAAAAAAAAAATAGTTTAAAACCAAAGTTTAAATTTGTAGAAAAGTAATAGTTATAATAAATCTGCTTTGTAGTTAATTGTTTTAATAAAATGTAAGAGCGAATAAAAAGATTAAGCTGTTACTTACATGGAAAATGGACTCTGTTAATTAAAAAATTAAGAAGAAATTGTATAAATATTTAGTTTTTAACAGAATTCGCCTGACAATTTAAGATAAAGAATCTTAAGCACAATTCTTAGATATCTAAATATTTATTAGAACTGATTTTCGAATACAAATGTAATTCGAATTCAAAGGATCAGGGAATTTAACGTGAGACATTTATTACATAGTTGCACCTCCAAAGTACTGTTGTCGGTGAAAATTAATTTTGCAGAAATACCCTCGATGTTCTTTAGGTTTCACAGCAACATTGAATTCTGTTTTTTTTGTCTATTGAATGAGGATGTTACTTAGGCCTACAATCTATTAAGGTAATGGCCGTGAGTCCATAACCTGTCGACATTATATCACTAAATCATCGGAGTGGTTGTAAGAAATCATAAATAACATCCTCTATCACCGAAACAATAATTTAAAAGCTAATAAATAACGAACCTCGACTTTACTAAGACATGGTCCGTGGCCGAAAGGTGGCGCTTTACGACCTAATAACAGAGACGCTACTTAATTAAAGATTGACAGAAACTGCAAGTAAAAACGGAGATAATCTAAGAAGTCAGGCGTTCTTCTTTGCACTGCTACCTCCTCCTGTTATCAATCATACAGTATTTGGAATAAACCTATTTTGTCGTTACTGTTGTAACAATACATTATAGAAGACTGCAAAGGAAATTGAAAAGTTTATCATAAAATTTTATTTCATCAGGATAAATGTCTCTTAAGTTTTGGTGAATAAGAAGCACAAAGACCTATTATTTCAACTTACATTGAAGGAATGGAATTATACATTAAATTCAAACTATGTTCGGCATTCTACCGTATCATATTAATTGAAACTTGTTATCTCTGTACCAAATGTTTGCATTTACATTTTTAATAGGACGATAGTGACATTTTATTTTAGGAATTGTTTTTTCTCCGATTGAATTTTTATCCCTGTTTATTTATTCATTTACCACAAACTTATGCGATTGTTTTTAATTTTCTTATGGTATTTTGTCGTTAAATTTAAGACCCTAAGTAGGTTCTAGAATTTTTCTTCTTTTTCCGGACACACTTCGAACGAAACCACCTGCGACTTCTGGTGGGATGTTAGTGAGAATCCTCCTAATGGCTTACATGACAAAACCATTCTCTCGTCTATTACAAACTGTAGTCGATCCGAAGTCACGTGGCACGAAATTCTTAACATAAAGAAGTAAAAAATCGGAATTTACCCAAATTGAAATTGGATTAAGTTAAATTAAAAAAAAAGAAACAAAGTAATTATTATCAATAAAATGAGCTATTTAGATAATAAATTGAATGATGAAGAGACGAATTTAAGACTAAAGGTTAAGGGTTACAATGATTAATGTACCCCCATAGATATTCCAGACGTGAAAGGAGAAACAGAAGTTTCTACGATTATAAATTGAATAGGACGAAATAGATATCGATATGCCTGTTTTAAAATATTTGCTTTAATCTTCGAGAAAGAAATTGATATCCATGTACAGAGGAACTGCAAAACCTGTCTGAAGGGGAAATAATCAATAATAGCATCTAAGGAATGGGAAGCCACTTTTCTTTAGTCCATTGATACAATTCTTACGCAACTTGACCAAGGGGAAGGGTGTTAGCCCCTTGCCTTTCTCCTCCCTCAATCTCGAAATGTAGATTTTTTTTTTTTATTGGTTGAATGGCCGATTGAGAAAACTTATCCTATCCCAACTCTCACCGTGGAATTTTTTGAATATGACGTTTTTATTTGTTATTTTCTTTCGTTGGCGGAGCCGAAAACGATTTCGCCCCACCTCCCCCTTAATAAAATCGTTTATACGTCTCTGACTTCAGTTGTGGAGTCTAATGCTTTGAAATTTTCTTACTTCCGGTACAGCCGGAAATAAGGTTTTTGATTTTTAATTTCTGGAATTTCGATAGCATTTTTTATTCTTTTTATTTAAGGAGCGATACAGTGATCTGTTAAGTCTTAATTTAATATCTTTTTAAATAATCTCTCGATCATTCTATGCTTGTAACAAGTTAAATTTTAAATTCACGTGGGTTCTGAATGCTAAGATTGAGACAGAACCGAATTCTTCGATTCCTTTGTTGGATCGTTCTGTTTTAATTCCATTTTTAAATTGTCCCTTTGAAGAATCTGTTTAATCATTCCACTTTGAATCGAGGCCTGTGGGCAGAAGATCAAAAAACCCTTCTTTTCAGCAGATTTATGATTATTCTCCGTCTTTAATTTGCCATTTTAATGCAGCTGCAATTCGTGATTCAAGACCAATCCGAGGTTTCTTTGTGGCTGAAATCATTTGGCTTCCAAAGCACAGGATCTCTTATCGATGTAGTTTATCTTAGAAGCCGAGTTCTTCCATCACCTAGAGGCATACTTGGCTAGTCTCATTACCATCGGAGTGTTTCATTAGGACATTATAATTTCATCTGCATTATAACGTTTCCATTATTTCACTACATTACCTCAACTAAACGAAATGGCAGTTGGCTTCTCTGATAATAGAATTTTCCTCAGCCTCAATACATCTGTTGCTACAGGATAAGAATAATGAGCTCGTATGTCATTAGAAAGAATTCTTTTTTTTTTAATTACAAAGTACCTTGGCATTATAATGACAGCTAAAAACGTAGTTGAAGCAATATTGCCGAATAGTTCTGAATTAATGTGATTGTTATTATTATAAAGTTATGAATTTAAAAAAACCAATAAAAAAATAAAGAATATAAAATTTTTTCGAATATTTCACTGAAAATTATATTTTGACCAAACTTCTTAATTATAAAATGAGGTTAAGAATAGTTTGCGTATTAATAACAAAAATTAAGAATACAAACAAAAGAATTATAAAAACTTTTTACTTTTTAATGAAAACCTTAGTAACTATCTCAGTCTATTAATTGCTTTACGTAAAGAATTTACATATTGATATTGATTCATTATTTTTAAGGAAGTTCTTCAAGAAGAAGAAGACAAAAGAAATTTGGAAAATGTGTTATGTAAAAAGCAGATCTGCTATTGATACAGAAAATCCTGAAACATTCAATTACATTTGTTGTTTTTTTAGTATCAAAGACCATTGATTTCTGATCATTGATTTGAAGTGGTATTTCGAGATATTATTATTAAGGCCATTTATAAGAAGAATGTGACTGATGACAACTGCTAAAAAGAGAAATATGGACCCGTGGTCCATAGTTGGACAAAGTCGATGAAAGGAAGGAAAACACGACAATTATTCCAAATAACTTCATATAAAGCTGTTTTACTCCTTTAGCGCAATATATCTTTCACTTATATTGCTGAACTTCTTCAGGAATAACATCGAGTGATAGAGAAATGCTTTTCTCCTACCTTCAACAAGAAAAACCGCTAATAAGTTTAAATGCTACAAATAATGGATTCTACTCGTATCTAATCCATGAACTACTAAAAGGAACTGTTGCGCTACGGGTAGTTTTGTATTTGGATTATCGTTTTTCCTATTAACAAACATATGTATTTAAGAATGATTGTTTTTGTGTGTGTGTATTTTTTAATTTTTTTCAACTAAATCGAACTACAATATTTCCAATTCCGTTTAATCACTTACATACAAATGTTTAAAAACACTTATTTCTTATGAAAATCCTTAAAGGCTAAATCACAATTTGTCTTCTCTTCTTCAATTGGACTGTAATCAATTATTGGAATCTTTTTTTCAAAGGAAGATGATGAACTTTTGCATCAGTTCATTTGGAAAACTCTAGAACTAACATCATTTGGTTCTTAGAAAGTTTCCTAATAAAATCCAAGTTTAAATGAAAATCTGGGTTTAGCTGGAAATCAAATTAGACGCCAGTTATTAATATTTACTCCGTAATCGATCTGTGGGTTTTGCTTCACAGGACAGGAATATCCGCCAAGTCTGGCTCCTGTATAATGGACTCGGGTCGATATTCTTTGCGTTGTGGTCATTCATCAATAGAATGATTATCAAAATATAAGTTTACTGTGTAATGACGGACGAGGAGGTTATTCAGAGCTAACAGCTACTGGCGATTTTATTTTGTTTTTAGGAAACACTTTATTATAATTCAAGAAGTTAGAATGACTTTGCATCAATTTCTTATCATAGAATTAGAAGGAAAAGAGAACTTTAAACCTATCGTCTTAATTTTAGTAAAAAAGTGAAAACTTATTTATAATATTTCAAAATAAATTTAATGTTTCTTTACTAAGTTTTTACAACAAATTGAGACAAAATTGCTTTAAACAATTTACAAGTTTATTATGCAAAGCAACGGGGTTTTTTTTTTCCAGTTGCGATATTTTATTTTATAAAAATAAAAATACAAATGTAAAAGTAAAGAACAAATGTAAAAAAAAAAAAATTGTTGGTAATTTTGTGTTATTTTTGCTATGGTAAAATAACAATAGAAAATTATAATAGAACAATCTTCCCAAACGTTCACAAATGCTCTGGATTATGCTCATTATAACCACATTGGCTCACTATAACCACATTGGCTCACTATAAAAACTGGAAGCAAGGCCAAATCGAAGCAGATAGCCGTAAAAATTTCCACGACAACTCAAAAATTGAGTCACCTTAAAATTTGAGATAAAATCTTTATTTTGGAGTCTAAGAGGAATAGGGGGGAAAAATGTCTTAATCCACTGAGCCTAATCGAAATGCACGTACTCAGCATTCCAGCTCATAATGGTAGTACCCCTCAGAAGGAGCTTCCAGGAAGCTGGAGGAATCATTTCCAGAGAAATCTCTCCTGCTCTCGTAGCCTGCTTTGCCAAGAAGTCAGTCCTTTCGTTGCCAAAGTTCCCACGGTGGCTACGAACATGAGAGTTGTCGAGCAAAAAAATACCAAACTAGCGGAAAGAAACAGTCGACTCTGTCCGCATTTTTAAGGATAGTCAGAAATAAATACCCAATGCCTATGGTGTTGAGGCCTCTGAATACGATGGTGAAGTCCGTTTGCCGATCCGACCTTCCGTTTGGGAGTTGTTAGGGGGAAAAAACAGACGGACGAACAGGACAAACGCAGTAGCTCCCAAATGGGTGGCTAAAAAAAAAAAAAATAACTTAAATGCAATCACAATAAAGAAACAAAACGTTATATTTAATCTGGACAGCTGTTTCGTATTCTGTTCAGCATTCTTCACTTGAATTGTCATGAAATGTAGGACTGTAAAAGTTCAGCTGCCTTACGATCAGTAGATTTGCTCGTTACACAAAGTTTCCTTTTTGTTTTTCTTAAGTTTGTTTTAACCCGTTTAATCTTGTTACAGAAATCTTTAAACTTCTTTTCCTTAAATAAAGGAAAGGAAACGCAGCACTTGAATAAAAGGAGAAATTGCCTTTCTGATTAGATTATGGGAAGGAATTGGGAACGGCCGTTTCGTCCTTCTACGGACTCATCAGCCCAATCCCCGCCTTCCCTCAACCGGGTCGGCGGTGACTTTTACTAACAAGATCTTGCCTTTCTGATTTTGTTGAGGGAAGGCGGGGATTGGGCTAATGAGTCCGTAGAAGGACGAAACGGCCGTTCCCATTTCCTTCCCACAATCTAATCAGAAAGGCAATTTCACCTTTTATTCAAGTGCTGCGTTTCCTTTGCTTTATTTACTCATATACACAGCACGTTAAATTTCTTTTCTTTTCCTTAATTTAGTAAAATGGTTCAATTTGTTATTTAAACATGGGATAAATGATTAAAACTATAAAACAATGAGGAAATTATCAAGCACAATAAGTAGTAAATCTCAAGAGCAATCTCAAGAAGACATTGCACTTAACTGCCTTGAGCTTAAATGTAAAAAGAATATCAGCTTTAGAAAGTATTAGATAAAATAAAATGTCCAAGAAATACGTGATACTGTTAGCCTTGGATATTAGAAAAGTAACTTCCTTTTTTTTTTCTTTCACAAATAAGTGAATCCTATTACATAATTATGGCATTGTCTGTATGTGTGTATGTTGTCTGTATATGTATCAGTAGCTGTGTTTGGTTTTGTTCCAAAAAATATTAAAACATCAGAATTCCAGGAATATTACAATTATATTTTTATTTCCCTTCTCTATTTTATCTAAAAAGTTATTTTAAACGACTTTAACTCTGCCATTTAAGCTTCGTCTAAATAGATAAGTCGTTTAGGATCCACGGAAACAAGTAAATTTGGTATTTTAAGAAAACACGAAATAAACAATTGTGTTTTGTGACGAACTTTTATATCTTTCTTCCTTGTTCTTCTGAAAGGAATATTCGGAAAAATTGAAGGAATTAAATGCTGTCAAATATACAGTAATGTCTAACAGATGGATGTTGACGATCCCGTATTTTCGTGATTTCACGTAATTTGCGCGAGAATAGTCTCTATCCATGTCTTCTCACAAAATATTGAAATATTTAAGTGAATTATAATACGGGGAAATGCATGAGACTTTTACTACATTTTAATATAGTTTTAATAAATTGAAAACAGTCAATAAACAAACAATAAATTCATTATGTAGCATTTTCCTAGTGACAGATATTAAGATACCTGCTGAAGAGGCTAATGGCGAGATCTCGTATTTTTCGTAATTCTCGTGCAAACGTGATCGTCAACATCCATCTGTTAGACAGTACATGACGCTAAAGAACTACAGTGGAAGCTGTTTTAAACAAAAAGTTAAATTTCCTTTGAGGGTAGAGAAACAGACACGAAAGAAAGGCTCCTCAATATTTCATCGCTGTTATTTTAAGAATAATTAACACTAACGACAAATCTAGAAGGTTCTGCTTCAAAACTAGTGTAATTATTAATTGCAATAAATTTGATTGGCGGTGAAGGCATTCAGTGTCCTTTCATCAGAGTAAAAGCCTCTCATGATGTGAGACAAATAAAAATCGACCGACGGCATAAAATATTCAACACAGGGCTATTACAGGGTGTCATAAAAGAACCGACTACCTTTTCATTGAGGCAATGAATGGGCACTAAAACATCCAACTTACTATTGAGACATTTGTATCTATTGGGTTTAGTTTACACACACACACACACAAAAACCACGGTAAATCCTAAGATTTTTTCAAGATTTTTTATCTTATAATCAAGTTTATTTCATCTTCTATTTATTCAGATGATTAATGAAAAAAAAAATCCTTCGATTTCTGAGATGTTAATAATACTACATCATTTGGAAGTCTGTGTCTCCTCAGACATTAAATTTCTGTCCATTTAATGGTTACTCACATTTCTAGTCAATCACATATCTTTAACATAACATGTTTCTTAAATTTATCAAGTTCAACCCTGAATTCTTGTCACTACATTAACGCAATTAAATAAATAAATTTGAATTGTATTTACAAGATAAAACATGAAAATAAACCTTGTTTAATCCTTTTCACTTAACAACAGATCACTTAGAAATTTACTTTAGGTTTCACTTTAGGTTTCTTGATAATATAATCCTTTTAAAAAAAAAAAGTTCTCTTGGGAATCCAGTGTCCGTCTTTCTGTCCAGACTAATACTACTTTCATTCTGAAGTCACGCGAACAATAAACTTAGTTCGTATTTACAAGACTCGAGTCGTAGCAGTTTTATGGCCATTTTTATGCCTCAGTAAAAGTCAATACAGGTGATAAAAAAGCCAGACACATCTCCTCCTTTGAATCTCACCTACTGACAAAAACAGTTGTAACTGACAAGCAAGAAAAAAGGGTGGAGGCTGCAAAGGAGAGGTAATGAACCACAATTTATCCTTAGACTTGTAATTTCAAATTAATTGAAATAGGCTTGAGATTATCAGTCTGTAGTATTGATAATATTTTTGTCTGCTTTTTCTTTTAAATTTCAATCTGGAGTTTCTTAAATCAACTATAGCTTTTCGATATCTAAGAATCACTTCTCTCCATTGTTTCGCTTCCATTATTTTAATATTCCTAAATTTATTCTTGGTGAGGATGAAAGTAAGAATTGAGTTTCTCACTGAGATGAGGAATTTCTAAAAGCATTTAATATTCATAAGGTCTTCAGGGGAAAAATTTTACGACGATAATCAAAGGGAAATCTTCATAAATTATATGATATAAAATAGACATAATATTAATAGCAGCGTTGAGCAGAAGAAAAGCAACAGTCCTCCAACTATGTTTCTATTTTATTCGTTGAACCCATTAAAATAAATAAATAAAACTCAGACATGACAAGAAAATTTCTCTCTTTAAAATATTGAAAGAATTGTCTGTAATAGGCATTTTGGTCTTCATAAAATATTCTTCAAACCCCTTCGAAATATTTATGAACTATTATTACTCCTTTAACAACAGGATTTACACTAAGTTTTAGTTGTGACACCATAAAAATGGTTTCTTTTATCCCTATTGTAAGTTAGTTAAAAAAATACAACAAATATATTTTTTAAGACAAAAATTGGCTTTTAATAATTTAGTATTCAGATATTTGTTAAATGAAAACAAAGTCAACGAATTTCCAATCTCGTGGAGCTGCATTTTCTTTCAAAGTAGCTTAACCTATGGAGATTTTAAGAATGAATAGTTATTGTAGGAATGCTGTTCAGTTAAGCGCTAATCGAGTCATAATTTCTTTTTTGAGTTTAGAATGCATCATTTACACTCTTCCATTTCTGGTGATTCTGATTTAACTCTTTAAGAATCACAAAAAATGGAAGAATATAATAAGCAATTCTAAGCCGTTCCGGCATGGCCGAGAGGGTCTCGACGGTGTGTGGCCGGTGTGTCGGAACCTGGGTTCGAATCCCGGTGGTGGCTTGGCTGTTTCTTTTTTCTTATATGTTTCGTCCGTTTCTCTCTGGAACTTACTATCTCAGGGTTATCGTGGACGGGACGTGAATCTCGTCTCCCCCCCCCCCCT
>JAFIDM010000003.1:12634578-12661761 GCA_023159025.1 Thereuonema tuberculata | reverse complement strand
CCCCCCTTCTTGACTTTCACTAGCTTCGCCCTGACGTTGTCATGTTGGGCTAGTTCCGTGGTCCCTAGTTGACCAAATTCGACAAAGGAAGGAAGCAATTCTGAATTAAAAAAAAAAAAAAAAAAGAAAATATGACCTCGAATCCTGATTAATTTCTTAAAGAAGTACAATATTTTAATATCTTCAATGATTTTTTTTGTTTGTTTTATAATGACTATCTTGAGTCTTTCTTCGCCTTTTCATTCTAAGTGACGACATGAATGTGTTTCATTGCAAAACGATTTTAAGCATTTCTTTTCTGTCTTGTGTTGAACTAAAGCCCCACGAACACCATCCGATTTTCGACCAACTTAGTTGGCCAACTTCCAGTCTTCGAGTTGCTAGAGCGGACCTCGAGCACGTTTTTCAGCGACTTTACAGCGATTTGGCCAACTCGAGTCGGTTGTGCAGGACCAACTCAGGAAGGTTGGTCGGAATTACCAGTCACAGAGCAGCGTTGGAACACATCAGTCATGACGTCACGCCCATGGAAAGAAATGGCGTCCATAAACGATTATCACCGCTTCGAATCGACGACGAGCGATTACACAATGAATATCAGAGTATTGCAAGTTTCTTTCACGCGTAAATAAAGTTTATACTGATATGCAGTAATTGTAAGCGGCAGAATTTATCAGAGAGGTTTCAAAACCTCGATTTTTTTCGGATTTTCCACAGCTGCTGGGAGAAACGCATTGAATTATGGGATTGCTGCAATCACGGTCGACTTCATTTGCGGCCGTGATTGCAGCAATCCCATAATTCAATGCGTTCGCATAGCTTTAGGCATGCAAAAATGTATCAAACACTCTTTGCCAAACAAGCATCTCTTCTATTTCATGAAAGGTCTTACTTGTTTTCTTGTTCTTTTTCAAGTTTGAGAAAGCGCAATAAAACTGCTAATCTCAGTTACTTTGATTTATGGAAAATGAATATTTCATGTTCAAATTCCGTTTTTATTTGAATTCCAAAGCTTTCCTACATAAAACCATTCGGTAACCTATTGTAACGTAACATAACAGGAACTTGTTAATTTTGTTGAAACGCTTACATCACAATAGTGAGATTAAAGCAAAAAAGAAGAAGTAAATGAAATTTATGTATTGCAGTTTAAAAGACAAAAACATTTGTAAAACCGATCAAAAACTGGAAATCTTGGCAAGAAATCTGTAAATGTGGAGGCTGGGCTTATTAGCCAATGTCAAATCCTCTTCTGTCAACTGATTATTATTTAGTTCTTCTACGACTTCTTCTTACACTGCGAGAAACTAAAATGTTTCAGTTCGAATTACTATTTCTTTTTTAACATCAAGTTGACACACAAAAAAATAATCTATGACCGGATTTAATTTGGTTCAGTTTAACAATTTTAACAGAATATTCCATTAATTTCGATCTCAAAAATATCTCCCTGTCTACGGGAGAGTATATGTTCCTATGAGTTTATTAATTAAGATTTGTTTTTCCTTTTGTAGGTCAAGTGATGACGATTACTGTCCAAAGGAAGCGGTAGAAGATATTCAGGAGAAAGTATTAGAAACCCTTCGACTCATTTACGGCAAGTTGGATGTAGTAAAAAGTTACGACACTTCGTGATTGAGAAAGAAAAGAAATCATTTCATTTACTCGAATCATAAGTAGCTGAATTTAGTATTTTAGTTGAATGCTGTAACTGAAACCATGAATAATAATAAAAAAATAGTTTTGTAGTAAAATTAACCTTCTGTAATAATTAAAATGCTACAATCTTTACACTAAATATATGAAAGTTTCCTGTAATGGCATGAAATCCCTCTAACTATAGTAAATAGGTTCTCAAACTATTGACTACTTTCTTTTTTACCGTTCAAGCGTAGCCTTGTTGTCAAGGCGGCGGCCCCCAATGAGGCTGATGCGTCTGAACCTGGCTTCAGTCTCCGCGTGGGGCTTAGATCTTTCTTTCTATTTCTGTTTGTTTGGGTTCATAGGAGATAAAGTCTGACTGTTACCTTACAGGTGCTTCCTGGATAGTTATCCAAAAGACAGCAGCATTAATTTTCCCATCACAGACAGTAATAACTCTACGACTGGTGATCCCAAAATGGATCTGAGAAAAAGTCGTAACATAACAATTTTCTTTAATTTAAATATGTTTCCAATAATAATCTTATTATTGGAAGATTGCTAATCCACGTTAAGTCAACAAATTGCCATCGTTTGAATTTTAGTGAAACTTCATAAATGGAAGCCTTTGTGGACCCGAACAGTTGTGTTTGAATTTCTTTAAAAATTTGCTCCAGATTTAAAGTCGTTGTTTACTGTGCGGAAAAAACATCATGTTAGGTTTCTTTTGTTTCGAGTAATTTATTTTAATTAGAGGGATAAGAGTGAATTTTGTTTTGATATATTGACTGCAAATATAAGCCGAAATCTTTCTTGGTTGATTGAATGGTTTACGGATTGTGTTACTTTTTTTTCTTAACTTTAGGATGAAAGTGCTCAATAAAGAATTTCGAAAATTCCGTTTTTTTTTTTTTCGGTTTTTTTTTGCCCAGCAATATCTAAATTTATGTAAGTTATTTGAAATAAAATTTAAATTCTACCTAAACATATTTCTACTTAAACATAATTTAAGAAATTTTGTAAAATGCAGTCTTTGGATTTAAATAAAAATAGTTTGGTCTTTCGTGTTCAAAGTCTAAATAAAAAAAGAAAGTAAGACAACAACTGCTTCTAATGTACTAACAAGGTAAATTAATGCTTTTAGACAGTGTCAAAAGCAAAGCGGTCCCTTAATATGCACAATTTTATAAACAAAATGTGTTCAGAAGGATCGATATAAGGGGACGTCTATCCCCGTTTTCCTCTTTATCGGAAGCGACCATTTTTGACGCCCCCAACATCCGGTCAAGGAGTGGTCTTAGAGCTCTGATTTTTTTGTACGTGGTCACCTACTTTATGATGCTAAACCAATGGTGAAGGTTTCATTCTAATATCTCTAACCGTTTGGCCACTACAGTGTGTGACATCCAGTAAGCATAAAAGGAAGAGAGGTCCCTATGTTTTACAGGTAAGCTGTAACCTACGGGCCACTAAGAAAAGAAACAAAAATGATTTTTAATGCTTAGAAGATGCATTAAATTAATTTTCGCAGTGAAGTAACTTCAATCCCAGTGAGAAATAGATCTTAATAAACGTAAAATTTAGTTTAAAATTAATCTTTCTTTTTTTTTTCGGCTTCTCGTGGGGAAAACTCATAAATGCTGCGCTTTACAATTTTCCGAAGTCTTTTAAACGAGTTGCTATAGAGAACTTTCCTGCCTAACATCCACCTGCAGAAAGGTTTTAATGGCATTTTTCCGTTATGTGCACAGTAAAAAATTGATTAAATGTCAGAAGCAAAATTCTTTTAGAAATATGAATTGGTGAGGTAGAAAATTTTGTCTTAAGTTGTATTGATTTTTCTTAAAAATTTAAATGAAATATAAAATAATCCATACATACAGGATGATTCAAAATTCTCTGTACAAACTTTAAAGTTACGCCAGGAATACAAAACAAACCGTATTCATAGTGGAGCATATTTCCCAAACGCTAGCCGAATGCCCTATGGTTCAAAAATAAAGACAACAAGTAAGGTAGACAACATATTTTTTAGCCTACGTTTACAATCTGACAGTACATTTACAGGTTTCACAGTGGGTGCTCAAAGTTCGTTCCACTAACATTTGCAATACAGGCTTCACAGTAGCTCGTGTACTTGCGCGTCGATCGCTGCCGACCACAGTGATGCCTGTTTGAACGATCCAGTTTCACATAATCTTTGGTGCAAACGCGCAAACTTTTGATGATTGGGCACACGTCTGTTGGGAACTGTTCATGATACAATCATATAACGGCTCGTCCGTTTCCGTTCACCGCCCCTTAGGCTAGGTGCATATCTGCCCTCTCAACATTCTACACTGGCGATATATTTAGACTCACACTGCCCAAACAGCGCCCTCTAGCACATTGCGGTGGTGTTTGCGGACATACGTTCCACTATGAATACGGTTTGTTTTTGTATTCCTGACCTACCTTTAAAGTTTGTACAGGAATTTTGAATCACCCTGTATATATATATATATATATATGCAGAGAGAGAGAGAGAGACGGGGCGATTTAGAATTCCTACACAAACTTGAAAAATAGGTAAGAATACAAAATTTTTTCCAGTTGGATATTTGGGTTATTTTATAATATATACACGATATATAAAATGACCCAAATATCTTTTTGGAATACTTCTAATCAGGAATGGAACACTCGTAATGACAAATTGACGAATTGATAAATAGTAATAATATGAAAGTATGTAGGAAATGTTGAATATTGTCATTAGGATTAAGTTTTGATATTGGCGATGCAGTATATTTTGTTTTCCGAAATCATTTCTTTGCGATTGTTGTGAGTTAATACTGTGTCAGAGAAGTCCTGATTTCTAATAACTTACTACAATCATTCTCTCTTTATTCTATTACTTAAAGTACGACAACACTTAAATGAAAGGCTTGAAGTTGATTGAAACTTTGTTGATTGTTAGAAATATAACGACAAAGTAAGAATATACCCATTTCCTATGGCTGATCTTCTGTGCCGTTCTGGTATGGCTTAGTGGTTTAGGGGGAAGATGTGTCGGAACCTGCGTTCGAATTCCGGTAGAGGCATGGATGTTTCCTTTCCTTTCCTATATTTGTCGGCCTCTTTTTCACTTTCTCTTCGTGTTTGACGCCATTCCCTAATCCTGAGGAAAGCAACGGGAAACCATCTCAGTATCTTTCCCCAGAATATTCTTGCGTTCCACAGAATGCCTTACTTACGTGCACTTGGATCTTACGTGGATGAAATTGACAGCCTCAAATAAAAGGAAAAAAATCCAATTGAAACATCTTTCGTTGAATGGAACATTACTAAACAGCGAGAGTTTGAATGGATAAATTAGGTAAAAATGCCTTGAGAGAGGAGTACCATGTTTCAATAAAATTCTTAATAAGCTACAGGGCCTAGTGGGAGAAATTCCATCAGTTTTCATACGGTTTAGATGTTAATTGATGATGTTAAGTTCAATACGTTTATTTCTAAATCTAAGTTTCATTTTTCTTCCAATCTATAAAAATAATAAAAAAAAAGTTAATCCCAATTTCTTAGTTTAAGTCACAATTAGTGCAAGTCTCAGTAAATCTTCGAAATTCAGACCAAAAATGGTTAACCATAATCGAAGAACTGAGTCTAAGAAATTCAATGATAGATATTTTAAATACAAAATCTGTATATTTAATTCATTTATATGTTCAAATAGAGAAATTTTGAGAAGGATCGTCCAGTGATATAATCTGACGGCAGATCTTTCAGTAGTTTAAAGATAGCAGTTGTTCCTTAACCGTAGAGGGTTAGTAAAAACGCTGTACTGACTAAGGCTAAAAGTTTGAAAATTTAAAGCAAATGACCAATGAAATCGCATTATTTGCTTGTCATTTGACATGATTTTCGTATTAGTTAAGTCTATTTCAATATTTCTAAATATTTGAACTGTCCCTTATCATTCAATCTATTCCAAGTAATCAGTTCCTGTGTTTACAGAAGGTTCTTATTGACAATTTCACTTTGTTGACGTAATTTTAGAAAATCAGATAAGTTCTGTATTCTGAGGTTTCCTTGTTAATTCTTCTTCCATCAACTTATCTCCAAGTGACATTAAGAAAAATTGATTAAGTTCTTTTTCAGGTAAAGAAAATGAAGAGAAAGGTCATTCCTTATTCTTTTTTAATTTTTTTTTGACAAAATAAACTGAATAAAATTTTTGAAAGACGTTATTTTTTTTTTTTGCTTCTTCAAATTTAACCACGAAATGTAAAAATCAGAGAAATGTGGAACCAACAACCCCTTAAAAAAGTAACACTAAAAATTAACATTAACTTAAGTTTATTTCTTAACTTTACTCACTGTCAAGAAAATACGGGGAAAATTACAAACAGCAGAATACGGGGAAGAAAAAAATGTGTTCATCGTAATGTCTTGAGGAAAGATTTCAGAAACGGTCTTTTAAAGAAAGATTCGTCGTCTAAACGTTCTTAATCTAAGTTGCATAACTGATTTGACAAATTTTGGAATGAAATGAGGATGTATTGAAGGTTTAATGTCAGGAATAAAACAGGAAAGGGGGGGGAGGCAATAATTTTTTTTTGGTCGACTGTTTTTGATCGACTAAAAATCTATGAGAAGGAGCCGTATTTGGGTGGGGCCGAAGGGGCCCTGGTCCCCACCCCCTTCGAAATGTATCGAAGAGTCCTATTTTCTTTGTTTCTTTTTTTTTTTTGGTTGGATGGCAACAACCTTGGGACAAGATTTTGTTTTTTGGTCGACCTCCCAAAATACGCCCTCGTCTAATAGATTTTTAGATTTAAGTTCGTTTCAATCCAAACGTGAAAAGGAGCCTCAGAGACAGAAATTTCACTGCTCTTTGAAGAAACAAAGCTACAGAAACTTAAGAGTTGAAGTGAATTCGAGGAAACGAAATTCACAGTAAATTACTAACGGTGATGCATCAGCATCTTAGTATATTCATCAGATATATTCTCTATTTAAAGATTGCTTTATTTCTTCGTCAAATGATGGATTAAATGATTAAAAACATGTGAAAGCTTTACTAGACGAGAAAGAATTTCTGGAAACATCATCGAATTATTTAATTCCAACCATTTTCTCCTTTATAATGAAAGGAAACTGATTTTCACTGTACAGATAACACTTGAAACGAAATTACATTGAATATTTTTGTCCGAATAATCTTTACAATCTCGATAATTGAAACTCAGAGGGAAACAAAAGAGGGCGAGAAGAAATACAGAAGGAAAAATGCAATTCGTTTAGTAGATGAATTCATACATTCTTTGAATATTTGATTTTAGTGGAAAAACGAATTAGGGGCGACAAAATGGGCCGCCGCCACGTTTAAGACCGAACTTAGTAATTCTAATTCATTTTGTCAGCAAGCCGAATTTTTTTTTCTCTTCTCATCCACCCCATCTACAAGTAAATGGGAAAAGAGAAGCAAGAGGATTATTAATGAGGAGATGGCTTCTGTCATTTCAACTTCGCGTCGGAATGCTTGCTGTCACCCACGCCATAGCCCTCCCTACCCCTTCTGTCGCTCCGAATAGAAGACAGGTCGTGAGATATTACAGACAGAAAGTACAGCAGTTGGGGGTGGGTTTTGTTATTTTTTGTTTTTGTTTCCGTTTGCTTAAGAAACAACAAAGATAAAAGGAAATACACAATTAGATATCTTTTCATTTGCTTATTTATGTCAGTTAATGAGAAAAAAAAAAGCTTATAAAAACTCGAATTTAAAAAGTTAACATTGTGGTATTACTGATAACTTTCAATTTGCATTTTAGTATTAAAATTGAAATTAAGCAAAGGGTCTGTAACGACAGCAAGAAAATGTTGGAGATCACGTGATCATTAACGGACAAAAAAACAGTCACTAAACCAAGATAACCTTGACTTGAGACAATCTGCAGAGCATTCACAAAGGAACTTTCCAGAAAATGCTTCACTTACTGAAAAATGAAGAGGGATCAATAGAGAAAGAATAACTTTTCATTCATTTACTTTAAACTATCTCATCTTTTTTATTCATTATAAGCTGTATTTCATCCAGAGCATTTTCTGGACTTCCTCAGGCTTCTTTTTCAAAATTAATAATACGTGGAAATATTTGTAATTATTAAAAATTTATATCTACGTATTATTAATTTTCAAAAAGAAGCCTGAGGAAGTCCAGAATTCTCTAGATGAAACATAGTATATAATGAATAAAACAGATGAAATAGTTTACAAGTAAAGAATAACTTTGTTTAAAAATATATAGATTAAATATATATTTTAAAAATTGATATTTCAATAATTTATTTTAAATTAAAACACGCCATTACATCATTATATTAAAGAGAGACTCGCTAACAAGGAAGATTTTGATAAAAATGTCCTCGTATTCAACTGTACTTCCCATTTCCTCCATGAATTATGAACATGTCTATTTTCATAGGAAAGGATAAAAATATTATAAATTTCACTAAAATTCTGTATAATATTGACTACAGTAACTATCACTATGAGATGCAGTATGTATCGTTGTTGTTTCTACAAGTGAGGGAAATAAATATTACTAAAATATACAAATGAAAATTTTTGTTCAGTTTACTGATAATTTTAGAATTCAAAGTAATTTTTAATGATTAAAAAAAAAAAAAAAAAGTAACAACAGGAAACAAAAGATACCGGTAAGTTATATAACTTCACCTCAGTCTTGGCGATCAGTGAAAGAAAAGAACAAATCACGCTTTAAATCCTATACATTTACATTTAATACAACAAGAAAGCAATCGTAAAATAAAAGTGTTCTTAGAAATTCAGATCATTTTATTTGTAATAGCGTATTAAATCGAAAGTATCAGTAGCCTAATTTTAAATTCAACCTCTTCCATAACTTGTTTTAACATCTATTAGATGTTCAGGTCTTTTTAGAACTGAAATTGTAAATATTGGAAATCTTATATTTATAAATGGAATCTATGTCTGTGTCATCGAAGGGACTCCTCCAAATATGCTGAGAAGATCATTTATTCTGTTTAAGAATGTAAAAAAATCCAAATAGAATCCAAGACGCTATTTTACATTGTCCATCACAAAGTTTCTGAATGCTTTCGTACAATTAGAATTATAAAGTTATTCCGCACATTTGCTTAATTCCATATCAGTAATAATATAAGCAAACAAACATTTCTCTCGCTCTTGCTTTCATCTCGTAATTCGAGGTTGTTCCATCTTCTATATCTATGTGAAACTTGCTCATATAAATCTGATTTCTTCTGCAGCGTTGTAATTTTACGTTTTTCGATTTCTGTTTTTTGTTGCCGTGATGCTTGATATTTTTCTTCCATTTTTTCCGCTAGGGCGCTACAGTCGCTATTATTCAATTCTACGTAGTTGCTTTTCTTTTAGACAGATCTAACTTTGCATTTGTGCTTTCAGTACTTTCGTTGTATCTTTTATAAACTATCGAAGTTGAGAATCAAAATCTCCAGTAAATTTAAATAGAGGAGTTAATAATAAAATTAAAATAAAATAACAAAACCCCTTCATTAATCATGGTTAAACGCTTGTTAAGATGATACAGGCAATTTTTCATAGAAGTTAATGGCAAGCCTCACAACCAATTCTTACGAGTTTTGCGTTGTATAACTTCAATTGGCTAATTGCAATTTGTAAAATAATAAAAAATGTAAGAACGAATTAATAATAAGCAGGATATGTGGAATTCATAAGATTCCAATTCTAAAACCATGCTTCTTTTTGCAATGATTTTAAGTCAATTTCTACATTTGCTTTATCAGCGGCATCTTGTGTTAGTTTTTGCTACTTATGCTAACTAATCTTACAATTTGAAATTTTCCTAAATGAAGTAAATATAAATCTTAAATACAAGTTCTTAAGACTTTTGAAACGTCTTTTGAAATTAAGTAGAAAGTACTAAATTCTATGATGGTTAGAAAGTTGTTCGACCTAATTTATTAATCCTATCCCAGATTAATCCTATTCCATATATATATCCATAATAACTATTTTACAATAATGATGAGACGTTAGGCTTACTTTCTTCGGATTTAAAAGCTATTATTCCCATCAAGTAAGAAAAAAAGATGTTCAGAAATGGTGTAGTTAGTAATTTTGGAATGTCTACAAAAAGCTGAGTGGAAAGACAATATTGGTAAATTTATTGACTGTTTATTCATTGTCGAGGGATGACTAAACGTTAGGGGTGAGTTAAACGCTCTCCTTATCCAATAGGTTTTGTTTAGTTGTGCAAAATTACTTATTTCACTGCTTCCAAGCCTACTATTTACTCAGTAGGTGGTGGTGCCGCAGGGAAGTTGTGTGTAGTTTAGACATTCAAGATAAACATATGGCTGTCATGACAACAACCAATCAACATACTCTTCGTCTTCAACTTTACAAAACTGAAAAAGAAAACAGTGAATTCGAGACACTACGTAACTCTACTTTCTCTATTATTTTAAAAAACTTTTTTTTTATTTAAGTAAAAGAATGTTTATTTGAAATTTTACTTGGTTTATATCCCAGGTCTTAAGTCAAATTTGAGAAAAATATTGAGATGCACAGATACTAATTTTCAAAAAATTATTACTGATCAGACTGAGTAAATTTTTTCCTATATTCATTGTAAAAGAAACAACATTACCTGAAAACCTGTAATTTAAAAAAAAAAATTACTGAATTACCAACTTTGGAATATCTGCAGTGTGTTTTTCTACCAATCTCCTTATTCTTATAAGTTGATTTATGCGAAATTTAGTGGATATACAGTCGGACCTCTATTTAACGAACCTCTATTTTGCGAACATTTCTTTGGAACCAAGAACATTTTGCCAATTTCTTCGTAAAATAACCTCCAAATAGCGAAGTACATTTTCTATTTAACGAACTTTTTCGTGGTATCTATTTTTTTTTCCTCTTCGAAATGTTTTTATTATCAACATTCCCTTAGAGGAAATGAAAGAAATTTGGATACAGCTGAGGGAAAAAGAAGAAATTAACGATGATATGTTGATTGATGATTATCTTTCACTTGATTTTGAAGTTGAGACCTCAGAAACGCTAACTGAACCTGATATTTTGGACAGTGTGAAAAATAAAAACAATACAGCAATGAATTGCGATGAAGATGAAGATGATCAAAATGGAAATGATCATGATACAGAAATAAAAAAAAAAAAAAAACAACCTTCATATGATGAAATGCTAACATCATTTGAAACAATCCGACGCAGATTACAATTTGAAGAAAATACTGAAGGGGTTTTTAGTGCATTGCAAAGATGCGAGACGTACTATGAGCGAAAAGAAAAAAAAACCTCAGACAAAATTAACAGACTTTATTAGTAAAATTTCAGTATGCAGTATGTGGTAATGTATCATTAAAATTATTACTTTTTTTAATAATATTTATTGTTTATATATTTTAAATCTGCTTTATATAGTTTAAAGTAATTTTAAAAGGTGAATCTCTATTTGAATTTTCCATATAACGAACTTTTTTTCGGGATTTAGCGACTTCGTTAAATAGAGATCCGACTGTATCTGCAATGAGTCGTGGAACGATATAATAATTTTTTTTATGATAATATTATTGTAATAGAAAGTAACCGACTCCTCCAACCCATAACCAAGTGTCTTATCATTTGGCTACCACTCGAATCATAAAATTACAGTAAAACCCCGGTTAACCGAACTCGGGTCAACCGAAACCCGGGTTATCCGAAACGCCTCCGAAAATCACAAATCCAAACAATAATACTGTACTGCACGGAAATAATGAAAAGATGGCGGGACATCGCTGCTCGAAAACATTGAGGGAGACGCAAGAAACAAACAAAAATTACTGAGTTTTTTAAATGAGTAATTCGTATGCTACAAACTATTAAGTACAGAATACTGTATATTGATGTACCCTACTGTAATCCTAAAATGTAATTTTAACTTTAATAAAGAACATAAGTGCAGCATACAAAGAGATTTTTGAATTCGTTTCACCTTCAAAACCTTTCAAAAATACGTACAGTAATTACAATACAAAATACTGTAGCTGTTAGATGTTCACAGCTTAACCGAAAAAATTGTTATCCGAAACGGCTTCCATCGCTTTAGTTCGGTCAACCGGGGTTTTACTGTATTTTCTTTTTTTAACTGCGGTTTTCTGATGTTTTAGCTTACTTTGTTTTGTTTTTAATTATTATTCTAATAACGTTCGTAATAAAAAAAAGTTGAGTTCTCACAACAAACTACACCTCTTGTATCAATAGACCAGATTTTGCGAAGAAGTCAGATACTGGCATTAGGAAATATCAACGAAGATATGGATAAAGTTTTCGGAACGTAATTAAAAACAAGCCAGCAAATCATCGGTTAAAGTTGAGATTACGTACCAATCCACGTTGAACTATTTCCAAGATGTCGGTCGGGATATAGTATCTTCAAAATGTTTTCAATACAAACATCCTTGAGTGGGTGTTACCTCAATTGACCTAACCTATAGCTAATCGGCACACGCTTCGCTAGGGCGCTTGAGCTCATAGTAAATTAATATTTTTTCTCCTTGCGGGAAGTGGCAACAAGGCAGTGGGCGACGTATCCAGGCGCCGTACCGTATTCTTCACTTTAGCCACATCATCTTCAGCCGCAATTCTGGAAAACAATAGAACATCTATTTTTTTTCCATCTAAGAGCCTTTCATTAACATACTTAGTTTTCAATGGGCTTTGAATTACTTATTTCGTTCTTTGGTGATATTTGTAATGGAACTACCAGAGAAATAAGAAAGTTACAGAGCCTTAATGTAAATCGCATCCCCGTAAAAACCTCTGAAACTTAATAAAAATTACTATCTTATTTCACCAGAGGATGGTTACAAAAACTCATGTACGTAAATAACGTTTTCATCCCCCAATGATAACTTAATTGTAAGTTACTATTCTACTCATATTCCTTAAAATAAATTTTTTCCACGTACCCTACCGAAAACGGCCCCTTCCAAAGAGATTTAAATCAGCTATTTCATTAATCACAGACCTACGGATGTTGAGCAAACAATTTTAGATATATATTTAAGAGCTGTGTACAAATCTTATGTACGATTAATGTAGACTGTGTAGGTAACTCCCAAAGTGTAAAAAAACACTTTTTTCTGTTATTCTTTATGTCAAAGAAAGATCAGCTGTTCTGGAATCAAAGCATTTAATTTTACTTATCATTTCATCACAGACTTTTTAAATTAGAATGAAGAGTTAAAGCATATCACTGAAGGCCTATTTTTGTCCTTGGGATCGCAGGTAGAGTACTGAGTCAAATCTCAGAAGAATTCGATGTACACCGCTTATTTTTCTGTGCATACGAAGAGATGTTTTGCATATCTTGTATTATCTTTTGATAGCAATAAGTACAACGCATAAAATAAGATATGAAACAAAATTAATAACCCTGAAAAGGGTATTTCTTTTTTGATATTCAATCTGAAATCTCTGTCTCTCTAATTGATCCTAAAACTGCCCAAAATAAAATTCAATAAAGAAATTAAAGAGAAAAAAAATTGAATTGCTAATCAGAATCTTAGAGCACATATCTTAGTCAAATGGAAGAAATACATAAGTCTTAATATATATTAATAATATATTAATAATTTTAATAATATACATTAAAAAAAATAGTCCTTTTTTTTATACTCAATAAACTTTTAATTCCTCATCCCATGCTATTAGTTAGTACGACTTTATAATTGCAATTTATCAATGATGTTAATACTAAAGTTCTGTATTGTAGTTATATTTAGAAGTAAAAAACAAAACCCCAAATGTATAATTTTCTTTTTTTTTTGTTTCTTTTGTTTTTCTTTTTTTGATTCTCTTTTCTCTTTTGATGCATAAGAGACAGTATCTTACCATTATCTTGATTTTTCTTTGAACACCAATGCTAGTTCTTCTGCTGTTGAGATGCCCAGTTATTTTTATTCTAGACATGTCTTTATTTTAGCATTGTTTGTATTTAAATAAAAAAAAAAATACTTAGAAGAACAATTATAAAAAAAAGACAAATTAAATACATAACAAATAAGGTAAAAATAGAAAAATTGGAACAGGAAATAACAATATTTTTTTTTTATTCCTAAATAAGTTTAAAAAGTTTTATGTTAAAATAAGAAACGCGAATTAATAACAGTTTCTATTAAAAAAAAAAAAAAAAAAAACCTAAAGAATTAGAAGCTTACTTTAGAAAAAAATTTTCTTGAATAAATAAGAGAGGATTATTAATTAATAAGTGAAAAAAAAAATCTTTTAAGTGTAATTAAAGTTAAAGAGCAGAATAAAAGAGGCCTAAAAAAAATTGCATTTTAAATTTCTAAGACAGTTTGTGATCTTTGGAGAAAGGTCTTTTGCACTGTAGGTAGCACGTGACTAAGACACCTAAAAAGGAAGGGAAGGAAATCCTTTCATGGGATTTGGAGAAAATTGACCTATTTCGAGAAGAGTATTTTTTTTATGATTTACATTTAGGATTTTATCATGAATCTACAAAAGCTGAAATGAATTGATTGTAATCCTCTTGAATATCTATGGGATGAACTGGTATTTTAACAGAAGAACCAGGCTAAGATATGTTCCACATTGTTAGCTGAATTAACTTAAGGATGGTGGAAATTTATCCATGGTAGTCGAGAGAACCAAGACGGTCCAAGAAGTGACAAACACACTGGACGCAATGAGTGGAACTTAGTCTTTACTTTGTATTGGGTAGTTTATATCCAAAAATACGTCAACCATTATTTGCCCTCTTCCTATCATACAATTGATTTTATGAAGAAAAAAAAAATCATCTCTATGTAATGATTGAGTCACATCACAATCTATCTTTTGAATTTAAAAATGGCATTTTAATGTGTGTTCCATTAATCATAGAAGACAATAATTAAGCTAGTTCTATTTTTCTTTTTTAAAGAATTCATATTAATGCTCATTCAAAAGAAATAGCGATTTCCAGTGGCATGCAAAGCTTTTCTCTGAAAATAAATAGACAAAATATCTTTCCTATGAATTTGAATGTTCATTGCCAATTGAAATTCTACTATCAATTGAATCTACGTCGAAAATTAAAGCCGGAATTTTGATGGGTAATCGAATTAGTAGCAGCGGAATAACGTTGTTGTCGTGTTCTCCTTCCCACCCCCAATCGTATCTACCATGTGTTTTCAATTTTACAAGAAATTAATTCCAGCCCTGCGATCGTCGTCAATCACTTGGGGAAAGCGCATGCGCATCAATGTCGAATGCAGAGAAGGGTGGGGGAGGGAATAACAAATGAAAATGTTAAATTGAATGACATCAAGACGCCACTGATGCACTCCATTTACAAAACGGAAAAGAAATTTTTGCAGCGACTTCCACAAAAGCCATTTTTTTTTCCCCCCCGCTCTTAAAACTTGATAAACAGATTTTCTTGATATTTCCTCTGAAATAAGCTAATTCAATTTTTTTTATTTAACAAAATGCAAAATATTACATCTACTGAGTTACACAAACGGATATTATAATATTCGTGAAACTCAACTTTTTTACCAAAAATTGTCAGTGTTTTCAAATCTCAGAAGCAGTAAATTTTTTTTATGTTTCAAAAATTATCACTGCTAAATAAGATGTTGCATTAGTTCTTCAAAATTTTTCAAAAGTCCTTCTATTTACTTAGATTTACTGAGATTTTTATTTTGATGGCTCTGATGTATAATAAAAAGTAAATAAATAAATAAATAAATAAATAAATAAATAAATAAATAAATTCTCCAGGGAAAATAAATACAGGCTCACAAAACAAAAAAGGGAGAGTTTTTATGTAAATAAATGGTTTTAATGAAGTAAGCAGTAATTTGTAAATTGAAAAAATGAGTAGTCCTAATTAGAGAGTAGCATTAATCATAAAACAGATTTTTTTTCAAGTGAATTGATAAGAAACTATTTTAAAAAAAAAAAGAAAATAATTAATAATAATTTTTTACATGTAGTAAATGTTCGTAGAGCCTAAGGAATGAGAGGCTTTCGCAACAGAGCTGTGATATGGAACCAATGTCAACATAAAATAATCTGAAAATATTTTTCTTGAAAATTTTAGGGGGGGGGGGGGAACTAACAAAAAATTATTTTCAGTATGTGTGATGCGTGATAAAATTAAAACTTACAAGTTCCGGAAAAAATGGACCCAGTTGAATTTCAGTGTGTAGGAGTACGATCAATCTATATGCTATAAATTCCATAAAAAAAATGCTACGATATATGTGACGTTGTTTAATAAATAAAATTGTTTCCTTTATTCATTTTTTTATATTTTTGTTATTAAGAATTAATAATCGTATTTCAATGTTTCATTAACTTTGCGATATTTTCTGTGAACGTTGTTCAAATTGTAAAAGCCAGTGATTACAACGTAAGCCTCATAGGAAATTAATTATAATACAGTGAGAATTTGTAGTAGGGAGGGTAGGGAGGAATAGATGAATTTCATAGTTCAATTAGATGACGTGTGGGAGGGGGAATAAAATACCTGTAGTACATTTTTCATAATGGACTCACTGATATAGCTGAGACCACCAAAGCCATCGTGGATACAAGTAGGGCCCCAACAAATTGCTCGGTTGGGTCATTATAAGGTAGGGGATCGTGAGGTACAAGGGCGGAGGAGAACGAAGTGGATTACAACATCCCTCCTGCTGCACGCAAAAATTATTAAGAACAATTTATAATCCACCCTTCTCCTCTTTGGCTTTTTTTTATCTGAAAGTCCACTGTAATATATCATATTTGCTCTTCTCTTGGCTGAATTCGCATAGCAATTATCACTTAATTTTTTTAAACTGTTCTTCAAATAAAAACCTTTAAAGAACTTAAATAAATTAAACAAAACCAAGGTTAAATGAAAAAGTTTAAAAAAAAAAAAAAAGTGGTTTGGAAAGAGTTGCTGTGAATCCCAAGCCAAAAAGTAATTTTTTAATATTTTAAATTATTATTATTATTAAGATAAGGCTATAAATTAATAGTAAATTATAAATTTAGGTAAAATAATAATAATCAATCCTATTATAACTTATGATATTCTATTTATATAATATAACATTACACCATTTTAAATCTTCTTTCTTCAATATTTTGGTAATATTTTTGCGATATTTCGCGATATTAGATCATTTCGCTTTTTCAAGTCTTTTTCTTCAAAATAACTTCGCGAAATATCGCCAGAATATTACCAGAATATTGAAGAAAGAAGATTTAAAATGGTATAATGTTATAATAATCAATCCTATAAATTAAGTAATAAAGGAAAAAAATTAAAAGGGATTTTTTTGTTTTTTGGAAGTATTTTAAAGAAATTTTTTTTTGCTAAAATATAAATTAATAAAATTATTTTGTATTTAAATAGTCTACAGTAAACTTACTATTTGAGATTAATCAAAAATATAGCAGTGTTTTTTTGTTTTGTTTTTTTAATAAATTAATAACAAACAAACAACAAAACCAACAAGTAAACTACGATCTTTTGGTGTTATTCTGCTACAACAAATTTTGCGAATTTTTTCTTACTTTTATTCGATTTTAAAAGAGACCAGATGTAAATTTGGATAAAAGAGGAATAAAAGAAGCTCAAATGGTTACGAAATTTTCATTTACTTAAACAGAAATTACAGTATTATGGTTCCAAAATATCAGTTTTATGGTTCCAATAATTTCTAAATTCGTTTGTCTTAGTACCTAGCAACGTAATTCTATATTAACTGAACTATGAGTTTGTTGGTGATCATTCGAATTCTTAAATCCAATTGAGGTTCCACATTTCTTCAAGCAGGCTGCTCGGCGAGGAAGGAAAAATAATAATAATAATCTGAAATTTGTTTTTCCAAAATACCTGAAATAGGCTGTCTTCGATTCCCAGTATCACAATTTCCAAAAACAGATCACTTAACTTTTTGTCTTGTGCGTTTTTTTATTTTTTTTAATAGTTCGTGTAATTATATCCAACGCACGTAAAACATTTTAAATTAGTAAAATAAGAAATAAATTTACACTAGATTCATATTAGAATTTTGGTAAAAAAAGAATTGTAGTTATTTTGTTAGAACAGTTTTTGGGCTTAAAACTCAATGATGTTGACATCGTGAGTAAAATTACCTCATTGTTTTGATAGACTTTTATGCAGTGCATTTTAATACTTGTATAAATATGCATTAAAAATGTAGAATACTTAAATCTTTTTTTTTGCAGAGCACGGCTTTAATCTGAAACTTACGCAAAATTTCAAAATTTTACTTAATTGACGTATTACTGTATTTTAAAGCAAAATTTGTTTCCCACACTGCTCTTGTAATTGGAAGTATGCATTCGATTTCCTATGTACAATCAGTTGTGTCGGCGTAGCATGAAATAACAGAGGTGGCTGTTAAGGTAGACAGCTGAAGTCGAAAGGTTTCCGCTGACGCCCCTAGTCTATCCAGTTAACATGCAACGCTTCCATTAATGTCCATTTGCCAACAATTTATATGATCAAAATAATAACTCACCACAAGAGAACACAAGAACTTACTGAGTGTCTTACTGATCTCTTACTGATCTTTCAAAGAAGTAAGAAAAGAAAGTAGGAATCGAATGATAAAAAAAATAATAGATAATATAAAAAAAGATCACTAAAAAATTAATAAATCAATTAATTGAAACTGAGGTTTCAATTACACCGAAAGTTCTAAGGACTGACAGTAAGAACTCATTCTTATAATTGAATGTTAACCAAATATTTCTGCTCAATTACAATTATTAGTCGACATTTTTTTAATACTTCTTACCATATTATTCTTTTTCAATTGGCCGATAATCGAGTTTAGATCGGGATATTTAATAATATGAGATTACCCTCAATTTTGAAATGAATACCCTACAAAATATTCATTACAAGAAGCGATAGTTCTTCATTACAGTTTTTAACTACGTACTAGATGTCTCCAATAATAAATCACGTTGTTACAACCAAAAATACTTATTTCATTGGATCGAATAGCATCTCATTTGCTTCTTCCTTAAACGCAAGTAATTGTTTAAAAAATGATGTAAAAGCCTTTATATCACTTTTACGATCTCAAATGAATTATAGAAATGCATTAAAAAAAAGATGATTTATATATTTTTATATATATTTTAAAAGAAAAAAAAATCCTTAAAAGAAAAATAATGAAATTCTAATCTGTTATGACTGTAAAATTTAATTTTTACATTTAAACATATTATTATTATTAAAAAGTAAAAAAAAATTAACTTCTTATTACATCGCTAAAATCACTCCAACTACTGTATTTTACTTTAAGTTATTTCTTCTTTGTTTTTAATTCCCTTATTTTTCTGAACGTGCATTAAATGTCGAATCCATCGAAGTGGAATCAAACGGCCGCCATCGCCCAGTATCGACCTCTGGTGTGGAAGCCATATTTGCTTCCTCAGCACCTTAATCTTTGTTCGCTACGATGACGTCAATGATCTTATGGCCAATCCAGTCGCAGCAGGAAGTGCACGCACAGAGGGAAGTTGTTTCCTGTTCGTTATGTCGCCGGTGGATCTGTTAATGCCATCCATTTATCACTATTGCTGAGATATTAAAGTCGGTGCAGATAATGAGTCGTGCGAGCGTCATTCACAATCAGCGGAGAGCGTGAGTTATAGAATCTCCTGCTGCCAATGTGTAAAAGAGAACAATTCCCCACGGACTAAGGTTCAGTTCCTGTTATTGCTGTTAGCGTATGAATAATAATTCGAACAGCGGCCAACCGATCACTTCTTTAAGGATATTACCAGCGAATGCAATACATTCAAGTTATTCGGACACATATCGGCAACTTCTCAAGAGCAAACAACGCTGACAAACCCTTTCTAATGCAGAGGATGGGGAAAAGAAAAAAAAAAATAGTGAAGACAGAAACTGCATTAGAGTTGGCCAAAGTTTCTTGCTCATTTTCTGAATTCAAAACATCTTTTAGACTAGCACAGCTTATTATTATTATTTTCTGATTTATTTTATTCATTTACTAAGCTTTTTATTGTTTATAATATGTTATTTAGATATAGATATAAAAAAAAGCATCTTTTATCAATTTTTTTTCAATAAAAAGTAAAGTTGAAAAAGAGAAAAAAAAATAGAATTTAATTTTCGTTCCCGTTTTTAATCCAAAACTGAAAGAACTGGGAATGTAAAAATAAAAATCAAAGAATAAAACACTGAATTTCTTTGGAAGCTTTCTTTGACTAATCGAGATTAATTAAAGTTAAAAACTTGAAATGTTTGAATTCTATTATATTGGATATATTTCAGAAATAAAACATTAAAAAGCCAAAGAATGAATTTCTCCTTTGAAATTTAATTCTAAGAATCATCAGGAGATAAATTGAAATCTTATTTGACTTTTTACCAACATTGAACAAACATAAAATCCTTATAAGAAATCTGCGGTTTTGTTTTTCTTATTACGTATGAGGAAATACAGAATTACTCCGGCTGAATTATTTACATCAAACATCAGAACTTTGCTCAGAATTGATTAGAAAAAGTCCTGTCTTTCTCGTAAACACTAACGTAAAATTATCTTTTCTAAATCATTTGTATTTAAATTTCCGTTCAAATATCGCATTAATTTCATATTCCGCATTTTGTGTCACTTGTGAAATATTCCTATCATGATGTTTGAAATGCTGCAGTTTTCAGTTTTTTATAGTTTAGTCCAATTTAATCTCCCACAATAATTTAGGTGAGAAATCATTCATTAATACAGAAAAATTGTTCACTCAGTAGCAAAAAATGTATTGATCTCCTAAGTAACTATAGTCAAGGCATTATTTTATAAGTAGATGATTTTTTAAAACTAAATATTATTCCTAATTTAACATAGCTTCTCCAAACTGGTACAGAGTCAATTTCGAGAAAAAGATAAAAGAATAAAATATTAACTATTTTATTCTGAAGTAAATCATCTTATAAATTAAAGCAAACATCCATTTAATCTGGAAACAGTTTACGAACCCCAGCGGTTCTGTCTAATTCACAATTGGCAAGAATTAAATCTGATCTCCTATCTCTTGAAACAAAACAAAATGCTATTTACATGAATGTACAATTCATTCAATGGTAGGTAATCTTTTTTACCTTTTCTTTTGCTGGTACATCACTAGACCCACTACACGACACTTTACCCAAATCCCCCTATCAAAATGTTATTGGATATCTTAGTTAAGTTTAAAGCCGGTAGAGCATTGGATTAGTCCTCTGATCTGAAATTCGATCTGTTCAGTGAATAATCGCAGGAGCCTTACCCTTTGTGCTTATCCTCTGAAAATGATAAAGATGTAATGCTTTAATTTTTAACAAAATTATAACTTAAAAACATTCGTCAGTGTTTTTAATTAACTATCTTCATTTTATCATTGAAAACAATTCAGTCAGGGCCATATCTTTTATGTATCCTTTGCTATGTAACCTCTTTCGATGAACTTCATTTATTAGCAATGGAAGATCTAAGTGCTAAGGAAGATCTTACTGGATATCTTCTGATCTTGTTTTTTTCTGAAGCTATTTAGATTGGTATTGATTTGCGAAACAAATTGTGTCCAATTTCTGAAGCAATTCATAATTCCAGTTATAATCTATTCTCTACAAAAGTAAGGCTTAAATATTTTAATTAAAACAAAAATATTTTATTTATCCTTCATCAGATATTTGAAGCATCTCATTGATATTGCAGTGCCTATCAGCAAGAACATGCAGAAAACTCACGCAGACAAGATCAGTAAATACACAGACCTAGCACACGAGCTCCAGAAGCAGTGGAGGCAGGATCGAGTACGTGTTGTACCCATCGTTCTGTCTGCCATTGGTCTGGTGCCTCACACATTGCACCACAGTCTCAGCACAAAAACACTTACGCACAACTGCAGAAGGCTGTGGTACTCAACGCTACACGCATAGTTAGGAAATATATGGACACAACCACACATCCCTAATCATTCTTGCACACGTCTTTACACTTGATAATATGTGCTTTGGTCCTTGACCCGTCAAATTGTTTTTGCTGGGGAAACCCAAGGTTTGAAACATACAAACATAATAATAATAATAATATGTACACTTTTTATTCTTGTCAGGTTAGATTCAAATAAACTTTTGATAAGAATGGTTTAAGTTACTGTCTTTATATGAAGATAGGAATCATCGTTCGTACTTACCACGGAGATTTCACAGAGCCGGTTTTACTACAAATAAATAAATGAACTAAATAAAATACCCTGTATGATAATGTACTACTAATCGTGATTGAATTATTATTGTATACTGCATTTTTGTATAAAGGTTTAATTGTTTAAATCTAACAGTATTGTATTTTATGCTGTACATTTGACTCCTCATATACCATCTGATCAGAACTTAACCCTCGCGCACCTGTACTATTTTCTCGATCATTAATGGATGATGTATAACACCATACACAAATGCAGATACAAAGATGCGGAAATTACGCGAGTTTTAAGAAATACGGATACAATAAGGAGCTGACAGAGTTCTACAGAATCATGGTGATCGGATGCCATATCAGTGCTTTGTCGTTGCTTATTTTAGCAGAGTATTTGGTTCTTCTTAAACCAACAGTAGTCGATGGAAGAAGCAAGAGTTAAAAAGAAAGAAAAAGCAAAATGGAAGGCCACGAAAATTTACAAGAAATATTTGTACCGAAGTTGGATTAAAAAACATAGATCGGAATTTTGAATATCTTTAAGATGAAACAAAATTACTATTTTCTCAGGATTAACAAGACTTCATAACAGGATTTCTCCTTCTGTGTCTTAGCTAATTGCAAGAATACTTCACGCAATTCTAGGCTCATAACTCGTGAAGAACGGAGTATTTGGATGTCATTTGCTCCAAGACCTTTGACACAGTGTCGTATTAGAATCCAAAGATGAATTCAAACAATATTCATTTCCTTTGTAAATATCCATTTCCGTCAAGACTATTAGTGTTGGAATTCGTATTAAAAGTCTAATTATTCATTATTTTATTAACTTAATACATTTTATTTTAGTAAAAGTGTTAACAATAGTTTTGAATAAATCATTAATTGTATTTTATAATAAAAGATTAGAGTTTGTAAATAAAATTAACGTGCAGAAAAAATTGTTAAAAATAAAAATCAAGGCTGCACGAGAATAAATAACAACTCTTTTCTGGGTTTATCATCAGGGAGGGTGGATCGGGCTGATGAGTTCCAAAAAGGACGAAACGGCCGTTCCCGATTCCCTTCGATGACAAACCCGAAAGGCGTTATTGTTTATTCTTGTACAGCTTTGGTTTTCATTTTTAAGGATTTAAATTTGTCTTTACAGTAAAATTTAGATTGAAAGAAGAATTCTCTTCAATGTTTGTCATTTTTATTATATCTGGAATTGAATTCTCATTGTTTTTCATTGATCATTTACATTTTTGTTTTCATTTCATCCAATTCTTCTTTTGTTCTGTATATCTAAGTTGAGCAAGATTTGTTGTGTTGGATGCTAAGAGATCCTAATTAGCTGGGAAGGAAGAAAGGATAAGAGCTGTAATCATTCCATTGCATTCGAAAATGGAAGAAATAGCGCATTTTGGCTATTTCCTTTTCTTGTTTTCTTTGGTTGGATAGCCATCATTTCCTTTCTAATCTATCAATCTATCCGAAAAAAATTGGGAATTGAAAAACCAACAACGTAATATCCCTCTGCCCACTTTTTATTCCAGAAAATATAAAGTATTAACATAGACTCAAACGCTGAGTTTTTGATTTTGTTTAATTTACTTTTCCCTGTTAGTTTCCCACGAGCAATGCTTAGATAGAACGGTTTTATTTCTGCAGTTGTAGATTAGTAGTAAAATGTACTGAGAATATATTGAAGTTGGAATGCATTTACAATAGCTAAAGAGAATTTACATCTTTTTTGGTTTTCCCATAAGCAAACAGTCAGCTGCTTTTTGATGTTAGTCTCTGTTGGATGTATTCTTTTGCATTTCTTAAGAGATAATCACTGGTTGCTTTATAATCATTAGTTGCAGAAATATTTGGAAGACTCACCGGAAAGTTGGATTTGAAAATTTTCTTTCTTCGATTCAAATTACATAATGACTGAAATAGAAGAAGGTAATGTCTGCTTTTATCTCTTATTACAAAGGATTGGAACTGTTTCTAAATTGGAAAAAAACTTCTTCTGTTTGTAATAGAAATGACAATAACAATCACGTAGAAATTGAAGAGTAATATTCACTTGTCAAAAAAGTACGAACCTAATTCACTAAACAGCGACAGAGATTTCAAATAGGTCTGAATGTGACACATGATTTTTCTTATAAATGAAGTTTTAATTTACAAGAATTTAATTAAAGCTTCATTTCAATAAAGAAATAAATAATTCAAGTGGAATAATATTTTATCGACTTAGTTTCAGAAATTTTTCTTTTAGAATATTTGAATTGGTATATTTTGATACAGAAAAACGACTAATTTAAACCTTCGTTTAGAATCGTCTGAGAAGAATTCTTCCTCTCGCACCTTCTGAGCTTATCATCTGTGGAGTATGGATGATTGATCAGTCCTAAAAAGGGCGAAACGGTCCGTCCCAGTCTCTTCCCAGTGACAGCTCAGGTGCGAATCCTTTCTTGATGGAAATATTTATATTTTAAATTGTCTGAGTTTCCTCTGGTGACCCCCCTTTCTAATTAACGTATTCTCCAATTTTAAAAGATCGTACTTTTTAACAAGCTAATTCTGATATTATTTTTTAACTAAGAAAAAGCTTTAAAAAGGGAAATGTTTATACGGTTCTTTAACTTATGGAGTGAACTTATAGAGAATAAAACAAGAAGCACGCACAATTATGCAACAAGAAAGGATTCGCATCCTGAGCTGTCACCGGGAAGAGACTGGGACGGACCGTTTCATTCTTTTTACGACTCATCAGCCATCCAAACTCCACCGATGATAGGCTCAGAAGGTGCGAGAGGTTATGATCCCGGGTCTCGCTCCTAAGAACGGGACCTCACCCAAAGAAATCCTAACCAAAAATTAACAAACTTAAAAATACAACAGTTCTTGGTCTGCAACTCGCAAAGCAAAAAAGGAATTTAATAAAGGCTTAAAAAGAGAACTAAGCCGTATGTTCGAAACGGTAAACGTTCTTTAACGTGCGGAGAGAATAAACAAAAGTTCACTCCGCACCTTAAAGAACGTTTATCATTTCGAACATACGCTTAGTTCTTTTTTAATGCCTTTATTAAATTACTTTTTTTGCTTTTCGAGTTGCAGACCAAGAACTGTTGTATTTTTAAGTTTGTTAATTTTTGGTTAGGATTTCTTTGGGTGAGGTCCCGTTCTTGGGAGCGAGACCCGGGATCATAACCTCTCGCACCTTCTGAACTTGTCATCGGTAGAGTTTGGATGGCTGATGAGTCCTAAAAAGGACGAAACGGTCCGTCCCAGTCTCTTCCCAGTGACAGCTCAGGGTGCGAATCCTTTCTTGTTGGAAATGTTTATATTTTAAATTGTCTTTATTTTTTTGGTTGGATGAAAGATACTTAATACGATGATGTCTTAAAATACAATGGATTCCTGAACTTCGTAATTGAATTTTCAAAGACTTTCTTCTGATCTATAAATAATAGACGGTGACGTCAAAAGTTTAATATTGTTGTGTTAGTTTTCTTTTAAATTGCATCTCCTCGCTTTCCCTGAGGCAGAGGATAAGTACGTGTATCGCAGGTTGAGATCCATTGAGGAACGAACCAAGACACTTCTTTACCTTATTATTGTGAAAATTAACAACTCACTGTCCAATTAAAAGATTTATTTTTGCTTAGGATTGCGTAGAATCTTTCTAACCGCCAAATCGCTTTCAACACAAGCTTATAATTGTAGTATCTCGTCATTGCCGAGAGAATTTAGTGTTTTGTACTACTACGACCAGTAAAGTTGTATAAATATCTAAAGAAATTTCTTTCCCGTTCAAGGCGACCTGCCATGATATGTCTGAAGCTCGAATCCCGCCGTGGGTTTGGATGTTTTTGTTTCTTCGTCTTCTTCTGTGTTTGTCTCTGACTATCACCTTACGAGTGAATCCCGGTTAGTTATTCAAACGACAGCAGCTAATATAACTAATATTAGTAACTCTATGACTAATGATTTAAAGATAAAAGAAGGACTGTAAGGATTACTGATTGGTTACCCTAGAAATAGAAAAAGGAAACGAGGAAGACCACAACTACATGGTTGAACCCCATCATTAAAATAGCTGAAAAAAAATGGAGAAGGAAGACCCAAGACCGGAAAAGCTGGAAACTTTACGACCCGCATCTTTGGAAAACCCAGGATGACGACGAGGTCCATCAAGCAATGACTAATGATCTAAAATGGATCTGCGAATAAGTCACAACATTTTTTTTTTTGTATAAAATTCGAAACATGAATTTTTTCAAAAAAACACGTTAATATAATATATTAATTTTCAACAATTCTCCTCAGCCATAGGTTGATAAAATAAATTGTAAATTAAGCTTAACGCATTCTAACTGTCAGTTAATATTAAATAACTGTGGAATAAAATAAATAAAAAAAAATCAAGATTTTTTTTTTATTACGGCCTTCAAAATAAAGCTGTAAATAAAATAAGCAAAGGATTAAGTTTTAAGATGAAAGAAAAAAAACCCTTCGAACTGAAAAGCCTCTAAAAAAAGAGGCTTTATTCCGTCTTCGTTTTCAATCATTCATTTATGTATGAATTCAAAATCAATATTCCACTTTTTTCCTGTCTTTAAATCTTATCATTTTCAATCCTGAAACATTCAACCAGAAAAAAAAAATAGTAGAAAACGAGAATAAAACGAATTAGAATATTGCATTTTTTTTGAAAAAACTTTTTTCTTTTTTGAAAAACTGAAAGTAATGAAAAGCTTTCTGAAAATAAATTGAATTGAAATAATATTTTTATAAATAGAAAAAAAGTGAAGTTTAGAAAACTGAATATAAAAATTAAAAAAAAAAATTATTACTTAATACATTAATGTAATAGCCTATATTAAGTCATTCGCAGCTCTCGAGTTAATATCTAATATAATAATTCTAACTTCTTTTATCATAATTTTTAATATTTTATGATATTTGGAATAAAAAAAATCGGTTATCTGCTATCCAATTTCATAAAATTTATATATATATTTTGGGGATAATTAATCAAGCTAAAATTAACGCAATAAATTTTAATTTCTTATTCAATTGCACTAAATTTTAAATTTATAATTTTTTATGCAGATCTTTCCTAAAAACAGATAGTTAAGAAAGTAAACAAAATATATTGCTTATGTAATTACATTAATAACAACGAAATGTTACTTTCTCTTCACTTTTTCTTCATTTTATCGTAAATCCACTAATTTTAGTAGAATTGAAAAGTTTTTTTTTTTTTTTTT
>JAFIDM010000003.1:12609817-12627919 GCA_023159025.1 Thereuonema tuberculata | reverse complement strand
TAAGAGATATTTAACAACGATTTGAATGTAGTGGCCTAATGGATAAGACGTCTGACTTCGAATCAGAAGGTTGCAAGTTCGATTCCCGTCGCGGACGTTTCATTGCAAAAATTGTTTCTATTTTCACAGGAAATTAAAATTATTTTTCAATCCCAGAGAAAGTTTGAAGTGCGTTGCGCACAAACAGATCTGGAAAACTATATAAGAGATGGGAAATGAATTACAGAGCTAACTAAGGAAGTTGCTGCTAGATATAGTGTTTCAAGTTAATGGGCAAAAGGAAAACAGTGACGTAACAAAAAGTACAATGTTGTCTAAGAACAGGATTATTTATAAAACCTAAACTGTTTTAGTTAAAAAGTTCAAAAGGATTTGACTGGAGGCTACGATCAGTTGAGCAAAAAATAAAATAAAATCGCTTTCATTGAGTTCCTGAAGAACGAGATCTTGTAAATGGATGGAATAGAAATGATCGAATAGCTTCTTAAATTTAATTCATTCTGTTTTTCAGAACAGGAAACATTAGATTGTGAACACTGCAATGTATTTATAATTGTTTTTATAGGATTGTGTATATATATTTATACATATATTATAGATTGTAAATAGCTGCCAAGGGTAGAATTGTGGTAGATTCAGAGAAAAGAAAAGAAAAAAAATATTTTGAAGAAAAACATCATCAATTATCAAACGCACTATCATTATACAAAATAGGCTTATTCAATGTATAAGTGTGATTCTACATGATTAAATAATCAGAAATAAGAATTTTAGGGTCAATTAAGAATGAGCATTAACAATAAAAATTTGGTTGAGTCATTTCAGAGGATTGAGTCGTTATATTTCAATTCACTTTTATTTATAACAAAGCTGTGTCTTAATCTCGTAGACATGATGCTTCAGTTGAAATAACTATAAACTCTTCCCAACCCATTGCTTCCAAAATGGAACGACATTGAATCTGAAACAGTACAAATACATTATAAACATTATTTTAAAACCTAAAAGTCAACATCTCCAAATATATGGAAAAAGACTTGAAATTATGTTTAGTGAAATCCAGATGTTTTAGAATGCTCAGATTGAATGAGAATGACATTTTACGACATGATAGTGCTACTAAAAAAAAAAAAAAAAAATGTGCTATATTTAATTTACTCAGGTTAAAACAAAATTTGAAATAAAAAAAGTATTTTATTTTTAAGTCTTGATTAAAAAAGACAGACAGATTTTAGACCAATCCTGTCCATTCAGTGGTAAGGGCACGAAGGAATATCGCATAGATTAGTATTATTAGTTTTAGCCTGTTTATAACTTAAATTCAGCGACTAATTGATTTTTGAATTATGATTGCGTAGATTATTAGTTAAAATTGAGCTCATTTATTAGAAATCTAAAAATAGTATCAAATAGCATAATATTGATTGTTAACTTTTCTTAATCGATAGAACCCTTCTTCAACTAAACAATGTGATTCTTTTGTTACAGTTCTTATGAGGCTGTTTTGTTTTATTAACAACTGTATGTAACAAAGCTACTGGAATTTCTAAAACTCTTCAAATAATTTTTAAGCAAAAAATAAAGGTTTCACGATTCCAAAGTGAATTCGAAATTTAGGCTTACTTGTGTTTAAAGAAAGGAATTTCTCTAAAATGAACTTTATAAAAAATATTCAGTTGAAAAGATTTTTTTTTAATAAAAACATTTTATCTTTCCAAATGAATTCAACTGGATAATTTTTATATTACTTTTTCTGTAATAAAGCAATATTTTTTAAAAATAAAAATCCGAGAAATAAAAATTTCAGTTAATTTATTTAAATGATATCGGCTCATTTTATTTATTAGTTTAAGATAATTTGCACTGTGCTAATAAATAAAAATAGCAGATATTATTTTATATTTAGAAAGGTTTATGTTTATAATAGTAATTTATCAGTTCTAATATAAAATTGTGGTAAATGTAGATCACGAATCATAACTATTTATGTAAAATTATCAATTTTTTTTATTAACTATTTCTTTCGCTATTTTTACTTTAACTAGTGAAAGTAACAGTTAATAGAAAAAAATATAATAATGACTTTAAATTATACAATTTCTCTTAATAATCCAAATTAGTTTTTCAATAAAAATAAAGCACGAATTATAATTTTCTTAATATTTAATAAAAAAAAATCATAATCCTATTTTAATTCTTCTTTAAATAAACTAATTTCGATTATTAAAAGAAATTAAATAATTCATTATTTACTTTTTATTACATTTTTTTTTTAATATTTGATTTTTTTAAACAGTTTTTCCAAAAAAAAAATTGGAAAACTTTTTTAACAATGTTACAAAATAAATTAAACTAAAACTTATTAAACATTAATAAATGTTAAAACGTAATAAAATAAAGTAATCAATCAAAATTGCATCAATTCAAATTTTTATTAAATCCAATTTTTAAAAACTTTAGTTTTAAATTTATTAAAAGTATAATAATGTTAATAACTAACGTTTAATAATATTGTTATTTATTAAAGTGCTGTATTTTTGTTAAATTAGTTAAAAAGTGTGATCGTAATAGATGATACATATTAAGTTTTATATTATTTCTTATCCTTACCTTTCAGTTGTATGTTTGTCAGAATTTTGTTGAATGCTGTAAATGTTATATGATTGCAATAAAATTATAAAAATTATAAATTATAAAATAACAGTTATGATTTAGAATGAGTTCTCTTTACATTTATCTTTATTTATTATCATGCGTCCAATTTTACATTGCGTTTAGGCCTTTTTAAAGTCTTTTTTTTTTATCTTTGCATTAACAGTTTTTTATACTGTTATAAGTATAATGAATAATTAACAGTTGCACTGAATTAAAATGTCATTTATTGAAAAATGGTTGTTTTTGTAAGTTGCCTATAATTCAATCTTGTGTCTTCGTTTGTGAATTTCCTTGTTATTTAAAATATGATGTACTTGTCGATGTAAATTGAATAAAGTTTTGTTAATACTGTAATTTATTCAATTATTTTTAATCTTCGTTATCGTTGTATGGGTTTCGTTATTACTTAACATTGTATCTTATAAAGTCCATTTCTAACCGATGCTCTATATAATATCTTATGTCGTTATTATTTGTTCATAACGGAATCAGACAACAGCATCTGTTACTTCATGACTGTTTGATCGATTATCGTTCGTTCAGTTTCTTTTGTCTGATTTGCTTAAAGAAAGGCGAGACCTATTTCGTTGCAGAAAAAAAAGGGTGTTGGTATCTTCTGGCCAGATGTGTGACCCGTCTCTGTCTCCCCACACCAAATGGCACGTGCCCGTCCGACGCAATGTCAGGAAATGTAATAAATGTCAGCCACATCTTACCAACCAAATGACATTCACTCATTGTTTTGACTCCAGATGGGACATCGGCGGCAGGTTGCAAGTGTTTGCGACAAGGGTGAAAGGTTGAAGGGTCGTCGCCCGACACCAGATGCCAAAGGGCAGGTTCATGCACCTGGCGGAGAATCCAAAAGTTGCCTTTTGCCAAGTGACCTAATTTTGGCCCCTCAATGTCATCGTTCATATCGGAATTCTTAATATGTCACCCAGGGAGACCCACGTGGTTGATTCAACTCCTTACAACAATCAGTGGGTCTCACCTGCGCTAGGGAAGGAATCAAGCCAATTATTAAACATCTATAATATTTTGAAAATTATTAAACTTTTTTAGAATTGCAAAACGCTGGTTTTTACAGAGAAAAGTTGATGAATCTTACATAGATTCAAGCAAAAAAAAAAATCAACTGTTTCTTAAATTTATATAATTTCTTACTACAAATAAAATAACCAAAAAAATAAAAGAACTAATAAACTTTTTGAAAAAATACTAAAACAAAAGAAAATTGCTTTTCCTGATGATTCACTTTATAGGAATATTCTACATCAAAACATGTCATTGTGACACGTCATTGTTTAATATCAGTAATTTACCCCTGAGTCAATAAGTAATAGGTGTTTTATCAAAATTACGTTCACTGCAGTTGTTATTAGAAACGATCCACGCTGAGTGAGATTTATAGGGATAGATCCTATATATCTCCTCCTTCGCCTCCCTTCATGGGATCATAGTATTTGCTCAATATCTGCAGGTGAAGCTATCTTTCGGGAGCATCTTTTAACTTGAAAACAGCATTTCTAATTACATCTTACTTAACACATCTATATTTCAAATATATATAATGTTTTTTTTTAACGCAATTTTTTTTTTTATAATTTAAAAAATTAATTTTTTAATCATTCTGTACTGCTTTTTCTTCTTCAACTTCTCCGTTTTTGTTTTCCTAAGGACCAAAGACTCCTTTAAACAATGAAAACATACCTTTTCTTATCTTCCAAAATGATGAATCCCAATAATATACATGAATCAAAAATACTTGGGTATTTTGTCGTTAGAATGTTTCTGTCTATGGGTAGACTATTTTCAATGTCAAACCTTTGGACTGAAACATATTGTATTTTATGTTTTTAATCTGACGACAAAATACCGAAGTATTTTGGACTCATGTATTTTATTGGGATTCATCATTTTGGAATATTTATATCTATTTTATCCTACTTTTGTCTGACTTTTGTTAAGTTTCCAAAAGTGCTTTTAGCAGAGAAATAGAAAAAGATGTGGTGTTCGTTTATTTGAAGCCTCTCTTTGCTCTGATAACTATTTTTAATTAAAAAAATTGTCCCGGGTTGCTTTTTTCGTTTGTGATAAACGAGTTTCTCTCGACATTGTCAATTAAAATAGGTTGGAATTCAGTCCATTTCATTACTATTGATTTTGTTTTTTTCCGTTTCTCATTCGTATTATATCAAAGGATTGTCTAGGATCATTACAAGAAATGAAATTTACAAAAAAAAATACTAAAAACTTATTGTAATACAATGATAAAACAGTTTGTTGCTGAGATGTATTCCTTATATATATTACTTCTGCATATTAGAAAACACATTTTTGGATGAACTAAAAAAGAGGAAAGCCTTAATTTCGTCACCATTCTTTGAAACAATAAAACCCAAAACGATTTCTGAATTGTGTGAACTTGTAATTCAGAACTGAATTCACTTCACTCTGTTTCATTCTAGATCAATGATATCAAACCTGGAAAAACGATGCAAATGCACATTGGATGAGCCATCATCGAGGGGAATCTGGGACAGCTGTTTCGTCCTTATTAGGACTCATCAGCCAGATTTACCCTCGATGATTAAGCTCAGAACTTATGAAAGCCTATGGATCCACCTCCCGCTCTCGGAAGTGGAACCCCCGCAAAAGCAAACAACAATAGAAAAATCGCAATGACCAGTACAGCGTAATTAACCTTCTTCTATGAGTTATAGCAGTTTTGTCAACCATGGTTCATTGAGAAACTCAGTGTTTTCCTGAGACAGAATTTATGTTTCTTCTTCTTTCAGATCCACTTCTACAGAAATTTTCATTTTGAAATTAAATTTATTCCGAGTAAACATCTTCCAGTCATCTTAAGATGATGAATGAAAAAGGTTTCAGTAAATGTTTTATTTCCTACAAAAATTAGTCATTTAGACCAATTCAAGAAGTGACTTGGGTTTTTTTCCAAAGCAACGAATTTGGAAGACAAATAAAAAGTTACACTTTTAATATTAAGTAAAATATTAATACTAACTAAAGTAAATACGAAGTAGAAAATGGTTGATGTCAAATTAAAATACCTTTACATTAATTTAACCAGCTTCTTTTTTATGTAGCAAATATATTAATGTACTGATTAACATTCTAATATTCTGATTACGAAACCATTGTTTTTAATCCCTCTTTTATTCAGGTTATTGATTGACTTATTGTAACATTTACAATAACTTTCGTTCACGATTTTTTCGTTTTCTATTAACAAACCTACCAAGAAACTTGCGACTTTTCAATTCCTTTCCTACGTTGATGTTCGTAACAATTTATCAACATTTAAAATGTCATACTTTCAATGACATTAAATATTAAAATCTCTGAACATATAAATACGAAATATAAAGATTAAATTTGAGGATGGAGTTTTATTTTCATTGTAATAATTAACTGAGCTTAATTAATCTACCGTTTTTAATTCTGTTTCTAATATACAAACCCGAGTTCTTCAGTGTTGAATATATTTTATGCAGTTATTAATTAGCTGAAGTAATGTTAAGATTATCCAAAGTAGATAGTATTTCCATAGACAATACTTACAGAAAAAATAATCTTTATAGGGTGAAATAAGTTACCCCTATCAAATATATCAAAAATTAAACATTGATTTTTAGCGACCATTTGGGAGCTATTGTGATAGCGACCAAAATCGGTAGCTATTGGGTTTGTCCTGTTATTACCCATGTTCGAGATATTTGGCATTGTTTTCATTGGATTTCCGCTATTCGCTTAAATGTTAGAAATGCAACCATCTCATTTTAGTCGACAGCTGTAGCTGGATGGATAAGTTCTCGGACTCATACACTGAGGGCTGTCGGTTCAAATTCGTATATCTTTTTTTTAATTATTTTCCCAACTTTTTTTTTATTTTTCCTTACGTTAATGTAATTCCTTTTTTTTAATTATTATTTTTAATTTTTTTTTATTATTATGGGTCGCCTTTAAATGTATGCTTTAGCACTAAATTATATTCACTTGTTTTTTCATTAACTTTATATTTCTTATTTTATCTAATAAAATTTTAAATAATCAACTTGTTTGTAATGTATTTTTAAGTTTAATCTCTTAATAAAATGAGGAAAAGACAAGGCATTAGCCACGATGACTTGCTGATCTTTGTAAGGGTGTTTTACTGAAGGGTATATTCCGTTGTAACCCTTCTTCTAAAGAAAGAGAATATCTTTTTAAAGTGATAGAAGCTGTAGAATTCGATTAATTCCATCTGAAGAGAGAAGAGTGGTTTAGTTTTTATGCAACTCATCCATCTGAAGGTGACAGTATCAGGTCACTAAGTCTCCAAAGAACGTTTTTACAATAGCTACTGACTTTTGATGATGAATGAGGACCACGAAAAGAAAAGGGCCCTTCCTTAGGTCCTCTGTTCTCTAATCGACAATATGAACCTTTATCCGCTTTCATCAATAGTTCTATTCGTAAGCGTGAAGCAGAAACACGAGACTTATTTCTCTTAAGTCCTTTTAGAACTATTTTCTACGAAATAAAAAGATTGGAAAACCTTGAAAACATTGTAATTCAAAATACCTGCAATTAAAGATCACAGTGATTTAAATAATAAACATTACTCACTTTTGAAGCAAATAATAATAAATACTTAATATTTATTTCCATTAAACACAAACTTTTGAATATATTTACCTTTATAAAGCCAAACAGAATTTTGTTTAAAAGATAAATATATTTTAATAAATAGAAATATTAAAACTAACATGATTAATAATTAAACATAATTATTAATTTTATTGATCTTATTTTGATATCTTAATTAAAAGGAAATTATCTATTTCATCATTCATATAACAAAATGAATTTATCTCAACTTTCGAAATGCTAAAGATTAATTCCAATTATAATAATACAATAAAATAGATCAAAATCATAAAAGTTTCAAAGACTTGAAACAACCTTTCCATTACATATTTATTTATAAGTTAATGCAGAATGACATAAATTAAGGCCTTTCTGTAATATTTTAACATATTAGTTCTCACACTCATTTCTTATCTTTAAAAAATCATTATTATTAATCTGTTATATTTCAAATTAGGCCTAAACCTTCTAAATTTCTTAGTAAATTTTAACAGAAAGACCTGAAGATATTTGTAATCAAATATTTTAGTTAGTAGGTCAAAGAATATGAAAATATTAAGAAAATGTTCTTTATAATTAAGGCTTATTATTAAAAACGATAATTATAAAATGGAATTTTTCTAAGTTTTTAATGTCTACCCTTCCCCCACTGTCTGGGTTTTGACCACAGGTTGGTCTTCAACAGGGGGAGGGGTAAAACGACACAGGTTGAGGTTAGTTTCTTTTTTTTTTCTAACAGTCATAACTCAAAGGGTTCAAAAGAGACGTCTTTCATCCCTCCATGTTGAAATAATAATTTGGTGACCTGATTTCAGCTTGTTTTCATGGTTTTCCCATCAGAGTCATCAGTCAATGTCAAGAGACACAAAAATAAATAATAAAAAAAAGAAGGGAAAAAAAAGAGGGAGGGGGGGATTTGTTGACTGCAATTCAAAGAGGTGTTTAAGGAAACAAAAGTCAAGACAAATGCACCCCCCTTGGTACTTTCTTTACAGCTCTTCCTTAAGATAAATCGATAGGAATTTTTCTTTTTCTTTACATGTTTTCTTCGCAGCATCTGTACACTGAAGCGTTATAATAAAATTCCAATCAAGGGAATAATATTTTTATTATAATTTTGAAAAGTCTAAAAGTTCTTAATTAAATTTTAAATTTGAATCTTCGAAAACGTTTTCTACGTAGTTAACTAACAGGTCTGCAATTCAAAAGTAATAATACTTTCGAGAAATGTATTGTAAGTTAAGAAGGATGTTTTTATCGATATTCTCATTTAATTTTACCTGCAAATATTCTCAAAGTGAATATCTTGAAATGTTGAATCGCAAACAATAAAACATTAAAGTTGAATTGGCCAAATTCGTTTTTAACTGAAAGAATAGACTGCTAACAACAAATTTTACGTGTCTACTAAACGGTTTTGCTTACGAGAGCCTTCAACGCTTTTGCGCATGCGTCAGGTCTCCTTCGATTTCATCAAAATAGGAGAAACAAAGAGGGGATGTTTACTTTTTATAGTGTTAGTTTACTAGTAGCTGCGTTCTATTTGCGCTTTTCGGGAAAGAATTATGGAAAGAATAAATACTATTGCAAAAATAACAGATACTGAAAGAAAAACAGGTCTTAGGAAAGTGCCCATCTCAGCGTATCACCCTTTGCGGAATAGAATCGTCCGCGAGTCATGGTTCTCGTTTTCGAAAACGAACAGTAATAATTCAACAAAATGGTAGCCTAACTACGAAAGCAAACCAAACAAAAAAGTTACCATTTTATTGAATTATTAGGCACGTAAAATTTGTTGTAACTTAAGCTGGTAGTTTAAATGCTTTGTTTTATGCTACAGACAAATTCCTTTTGAGTCTAGCGTAACGGAGAACAAGGATTTGACATTTTTTTCTGTTACGTATTTTTGGTTGTTTTGCTTTTGTGGGGTCCCACTTCCGGGAGCGGGAGTAGGATTCTTATATGTTCACATTTTCTGAGCATGTCATCGGTGGAGTTTGTCTGGCTGATGAGTCCTAAAGAGGACGAAACGTCTGTCCCAGTCTCTCCCCGGTCACAGCTCGAGGTGCGATATCTTTTTGGTTCCTTTGTGTCTTCCGTAGTTACCATTTTGTTGAAACAATACTAAGAAGTACTAAATAGCTATGACAGAATAACTTGTAAAAGTTATAAGTTATTTATGAAAACTATAACTATCAGTTTACTTGAAAATTATATAAGAACTTAGAATTTTGGAAAATTCTAAAGTGGTTATTTTTTTTTTATTTTTTTTTATTCCAAGTTTGATTTTATAAATAACTTTAAATTGCGATAATTTATTTATCAATCATTGGAGCCATTAAAAACTTTCACTTCAATATTAATAATTCTTACAAATTCAATTCAGAAAAGTCAATTTTTACTTCAATTTTCATCTGGAAACTACGATAAGCTGGTAAATTTGTATTTTTTTGAAAAAAGATCACAAACATTAAGATACTGTATCTTCATTTTTTCTTCGTACAACTGTCATCTGACAGCAGAAGGTAATGAATGCGAATATATCATGAAAGGTATCAGTAGCCTCTTTTTAGATTTACTTCAGTAAATGCTTAAAATAATCTCAAAACATCAAAATAGTTTGTTAATATCATGAGATATTAACAAACCTTCAACTATATTTTTAGTTATCGGATATTATGTCACTGCAGGTCATGACATCACTTCGTTCTTAATGTGTAAAACATTACCTTTCAAATGGTAACAAATCAACTGCACAGCAACGTTACTGTTCCAAAAGACGATATTGATAGAAACGCATTCATTATTCATTATTCATTAATTAAAAATTTTTATAATATGTTTAATATTATATTGGTAACTTCGTAGTATTGTTAACTGCAATATTATTTACGTGAACCAGTAGATTTGTTACCAATATAACAAATCTACTGGTTCACGTACATGTAATATTGCAGTTAACAATACTACGAAGTTCCCTCTAAAATTATAAGTAAGTTAATGGAAACACAGTAAAAGTTTTTGTAGATACATTTAGAAAAATTTCAGTAATTGAGTATCGTTCTGGTTCAATAGCTTTTTATTAGTAGTCATCGTTTAGGACCAATCACGATTAAATTACATGATTTTGAAATGTTTTGATGTATTTTGTTTTTTTGTTATCTGTATTTTTTTATGTTAATTGAGATACTACATTTAAAGAAAGCATTAAGAGAATTTCACTGCATGAATCTGCATTTGAACTGACTTTCTTTTTTCCTAAAAGAAGACTAAAAATAAAATAGACAACCCTTTAACAAGTCCTTAAGAAGAGAAGACCTAGTATATGTAAGAAATTTATCCCCCATCGTCAACAATCTGAAAAAACTGATCAAATAGTTTTACCCTATTTACTAAAACACAAAATCCTGTTTTTGAAATGATCTGAATGCAACTGCAAAAAAGTAATAATAGAGCAGATAAAAAAAAAAAAAGCTATATTATTCGAAAGAGTGTCTATCAACACTCTTAATATCTACTATAAAGTTAGACATCTCAATTTATTTTAACGGTTATGTCTCACAAATTGAAAAAAAAATAGCCTACATTTTACAAAGACTTATTTCAAACTACATTGTTTTATAAAGAACCCTTCTGCAGAACGATAGAACAAATTAGAACTTAAAAAAAAATTATATTAAATAAACATCATCCCATTATCAGGTTCAGAATCAAACTATGGTTCCTTGGAACAAAATCAAGATAAATTTTCCAAATAGCTGCTGAAAATAAATAATTTCAAAAACCTACAAAATAACAGATTAATTTAAAAGTCAAATTGTGTTATTCAGTACTTTTTTAATAAGTAAAGTATATCATTGTTTAAACTCTTCTGAGTAATCCAATTTGACTTTTAAACTAAACTGTTATTTTATAGGTTTTTTTTGTTTGTTTCGTTACTTTCAAAAAATGATGCTTGGAAATTGGTTGGAGTTTTATGAATGGAATATTAAGAATTAGAATTTCTCCAGATGAAAATTGAAAGCTTAGTCATTTATTTATTAGTATTCACTTTTAAGAGGTCATTAAAAACAAGAAGGTAATTGGGCGTATCTTTAGAAACTATTTACAGACCGGATTGTTTTCTACTGAGAGGGTGGAATGAATTGAAGAGTCTGTTGATGCTTTGCCTTCCATCCAATAAACCACATCCGAGTCTCCGTCTGAACACCCCACCCCCGCCTCTGCATAATCAGCCATCCTTGAAGTCAACGTCATATGACAAGTTCAAAAGGAATTAAGGGGAGAGAAGGGTAAAGAAGAGTATAAATTCTTCTCATAATTACGTGCCTGGAAACAAGCTTCAATCGCTTCACCCATTCCATCTCAAAACCTTGTCTAAACTGCAGTTAATTACTCATTTTTTTATGTTCAAATTTTCTTAAAGACCGCACTTACTTCCATTCAGATAAAATTTTTCTTCATTTTAATGGCGAATAATTGACTTCGGTTGATGAAGTTCCTCTGGCATCGTAACAGTCTTTTTTCTATACAAGATCTTATCAACAAAGGAAACAAGGTTTTCTTTTTTTAATTGTTAGAGAAGCCAAAGGATTAATCATTTAATTATGAGAAATTATCTTTGTTTTTGTTTAAAAAGATCTCATCAATCTCCTTTATAGCATCATCTTCTTCATCCTTAACATCATCATCCTTTTCAACCACTCAATCCAGGATGAAAACATCCAGTTTTGCTTTTTCTGTCAATAGAAACCTATTCTTTTCCAATCAAATCTATCAAAATTTAAAATTATATTCATCCATCATTCCTAGGATTCCAGTTGTGAATTGACATTCTTTCATGCTACATATCCCGCTGTGACATTTATTTTTTTCCATTTCTGTTTCGTAATATCAAGTACCCTGACTTGTTTATTACTTACAATAATATTCTTTATTGTATCTTGTATTTGTGAAGTCCTCTTTCCATACTTTTCTTACAGATTGTTATCTCTTAAATTGTAAATGTATAATAGTAAAAGTTTAACCAGAGTATTTTCCAGTTTTTACTGAAGGGGCTGTTCAAGTATTACGTAAGCATTCCAGGGGAGATCAGAGCAATGCTTACATAAGACAGACAAACATTTTTTTCTCTCAGTATTTCATGTGTATTTCAGAGGTATTAACTGTTAAGGAGTTAGACAAATCTTACGTAAGCACATAAGGGGGGGGGAGGTCTAAAATGACTAAAAATGTGCTTAAGAAATTATGTACTACTTGAACGGCCCCTAAGGAGTGTTGATGTGGAAATTTCCATTTAAAACAATTGATGATAGATATGCATATGTAGGCTTCATTAAGTAAAAACTAGGAAGATAGCTACTGTTCGAAAACACTGCGATCTACATATAAAATTATTTCTATCAGAGTTAAACTTTCTTAGGGCGGCTTTAAAATTTTAGTCCTAATTTACTGTCCAAGACAATTAAGGTGAAGAATTAAGAAAAACCTTGTAATTTTGTTATGAATAAATCGATTAACATTATCTCGTTTTAAAAAAAATTTTAATTGTATTGTTACTCGTCAAAGTCCGTGTAGAACGAAACCGGTTGTGCTCCATTGTATAATTTTAATGTGTTAACACGATTTAAACTAGTCATGTGTGTTGGACGTCAATTTTTTTTTTATTTTTTTTTTTATCTTTGTTGCTTAACTTTATCTTTAATCAAAATTTACGTTTGGAATTGATACAAAAACCCAACAACAACTTATTAAGTGATCAGTGATACAATGTCAATAGATGTCCTTATTAAAATACCTCCATCTGCAAAGCGAAAGGGGTTTTAAATAGTTCTTTTAAAACTGTTACTTTGTTTTCCAAACCTAATCTTCAACACTTTTATTTATTTGAAACTTTTTCCCTTATAATTTTGTAAAAGCAAATTATTGTCTTCGAGTTCTGATTAATCTTCATGAAATTGAGTTTGTGAAGGATCTTTATTTTTTGAAGCTCTTGTAAAAAAGCTGAATAAGTTGCGAAATGAATCAGTCTTTCATGGCCTATAAATACTGAAGGTATCAATCATTGATTACTTACTTCACCTGTTTGAATAACAACTGTTCTGTTTTTCAGTGGCGGCTCGTGGCTGTGAAGTTAATGAAAGAGCTAGTAGGAAAATAATTATATATTATAAAAGCGTTATTTTGTCTGTCATAAGACTTTATGTTTTTCCAATTTTGTGACCAAACTATAAGAGATAGATTGGTTATGTAAATGGATAAAATGTACATCTTTTTAAGACAAACAAAATGCTACAAAAATCTTTCGAAAAAAGTGTTTGGTTTCCAAGATGGCGCCTTTCAAAGGGTCAAATTTTGACTTTTTCTCAATTTAAACGAAAAGTATAAAAGATAGAAGAGAACATTAAATTGAGAAAATGTTGGTATTTGAAAGTTCTATCGAACGATGTATCACTTATTCACAAACGCTTCAGCGTTTGCAAGATACATCCAAAAAGGTCAATTTTTGGTGTGTGACGCCGACCCGCAATACATCCGAGTCATTCGGAGAAGCCACAATAGGCTGGGAAGTTATATATTCTCTGAAGATCGCAACATTAATTTGCTAAATAAATAAAGTTTTTTTTTTCAATGCTATATATGCAAGGGTTCTGGAGCGAAGCGACGATACCCGGCTATTATTATTATATATTATAAAAACGTTATTCTGTCTGTCATTCTGTAAGCAAAATGTTAATTTACAAATTACTAAAATGTTACTAAAATAGAGAATCTATTCATAAGAAATGAAAAGATATTAAACAACTGTCCAACTATACTGATTGGCGACGTAAATATAGATATTTTCAAAATGAATAAAAACAATGCAGTACAGAAATGCGTAAAACTTATGTGCAGTAATGGTTTCAAAAATCATCTTTACGAAACAACAAGAAACAACTGTACAATTCATGGAAATACGAAAACAAATATAGATTATATTTTCATAAATAAACATGATATCAAAACACCAGGAATAATATGTAAAGAACGAATCGGATAAGAGTTGAAAATGAGAAAATAACAGATCCAAATATTGTATATTATAAAAGCGTTATTTTGTCTGTCAGAAGACTTTACGTTTTTCCAATTTTGTGACCAAACTATAAGAGATAGAGTGGTCATGTAAATAGATAAAATGTAGATCTTTTTAAGACAAACAAAATGCTACAAAAATCTTTCGAAAAAAGTTTTGGGTTTCCAAGATGGCGCCTTTTAAAGGGTTAAATTTTGACTTTTTCTCAATTTAAACGAAAAGTATAAAAGATGGAAGAGAACATTATATTGAGAAAATGTTGGTATTTGAAAGTTCTATCGAACGATATATCACTTATTCCCAAACGCTTCAGCGTTTGCAAGATACATGCAAAAATGTGAATTTTCGGTGTGTGACGCCGACCCGCAATACATCCGAGTTATTCGGAGAAGCCACAACAGGCTGGGAATTTATATATTCTCCGACGGTCGCAACATTAATTTGCTAAATAATTAAAGTTTTTTTTTTGAATGCTATATATGCAAGGGTTCCGGAGCGAAGCGACGGTATCCTGCTATTATTATTATATATTGTAAAAACGTATATTATAAAACGTTATTCTGTCTGTCATTCTGTAAGCAAAATTACAAATTACTAAAATGTTACTGAAATAGAGAATCTATTCATAAAAAATGAAAATATATTAAACAACTGTCCAACTATACTGATTGGCGACGTAAATATAGATATTTTCAAAATGAATAAAAACAATGTAGTACAGAAATACGTAAAACTTCTGTGCAATAATGGTTTCAAAAATCGTCTTTACGGCACAACAAAAAACTGTACAATTCATGGAAATACGAAAACAAATATAGATCATATTTTCATAAATAAACATGATATCAAAACACCAGGAATAATATGTAAAGAACGAATCGGATAACAGTTGAAAATGAGAAAATAACACATCCAAATATAATCTATAAAGAACTAATCAATGATGTTAACAAAACAAAATTCATGAAAATCTACATATATAAAAAGAAAAGTCCTGACTCACTCACTCACTGACTCATCAACGCCCACCCCAAACCCTTGGATCTAGAAAGCTGAAATTTTGCACAGAGGTTTCCTTTATGATGTAGACAAGGAATAAGGCCGGATTTTTCGAAATTCGGGATAGGGAATAATCTGGCAAACTGACGATGAAGTGTATGGCGGCAACCCCAGGTGTGTGGCGCCAACCCGCAATATACCTGAGTTAAGTGGAGAAGGGCACAACGGGCTGGAAAGTCGTATATTCTCCGATCTCAATATTAATTTGCTAAATAAATAAAGTTTTTTTTTTTTTAATGCAATAAACCGAAAGTTTATAAGAATTTAAAAGCATAAAATGCTAAGTAAATAAATAAATAAATAAATAAATAAATAAATAAATAAATAAATACACAAATTCGAGATGCTGTCGCACACAAGTAAGAAATTGTGAATTGTCTATGAACAATAAAAACATCGTGAAAAACAAAAATACATAGTAAGAGAAAAAAAGGATCGTTTGTCGCGTCAGGAGATCTAATGCAGATTCCTTATTTCGTGATAGAAACCAGAGACAGCGCGTGACATAAAAAGTCTACATTTTTTTTTTTTCTATCCACTTCTAAATTATTACGTCTAAATTATGTTGTCTGAAACTATTCCTTAAACTATTCCTAAGCTTTTAATGTACTTAAAAACAAAAAGAAAATAGTAGAATATTTTTCATTTACAGTCTATAGTAGTTTTCAAAAAAGAAGGGTTTGCCATTTGTGGTCATTAAGTAGTGATCGATTTTGTCTGAAACAAACGTCACCAGTCATGGATGACTTGACCAGTCATCAACTTGAACTCCGAGCAGTCAGTCCAAGATGGCGTCGTTGTGTGATCGTATAAGCGTGACAACGCAAGGACAAACTTTGCATAGCCAAGCAAGAGGAATAGTGTGGAACGTTTTTAATTATCTCAAGACCTGTAACTGTATCTGCCGTGCCGGCGTGGTCGCGCGGTCTCAGGTGCCGGTCTGCCGTGAGGCCAGTGTGCCGGTACCCGGGTTCAAATCCCGGTCGAGAGCTTGGATGTTTCAATTTCCTTTCCTGTGTTGTCAGCCTCTTCTTCACTTTCTCTTCGGTCTGACGTCATTCCGTAATGGCATCCTGGAGAAGGCAATGGGAAACCACTCCAGTATCTTTCCTTAGTTCGTCTATGGCTTCTTCTAGGGGTTCACTAGAAATCTATCGATCGCGTACCTCCGGATCGGGGATCGCACTTAGTGGAGTGGAGTAACTGTAACTGTTGAAAATGCAACAATCAGAATGTTTTCGTAATGTTTAAAAGAGTTAGTTACGAATTGTTTCATGAACTTCTTCTTTCATGAACTCAACTGTAAGTTAAAACAGTCCTATGGGACTCTCGAGTAGCGGAAGATAAGTCTCCCGGCGTTCCGTGACCAAAGGGAATAAGTTGAGGTAGGAGGGTGAGCCTTTAATCTCGATAAAGAAACTTGGAACCATTTAGCATAGGGATGGGTAACCTCTAGGGCCTCTAGATGAAAGAATCAAGGGTAAAACACTCCGAGGAATCCAAGCCACTTATTCCAGGTCGCAGTTAAATACCACTTGAGCTTTCATTTCCCAATTACTTACAGTTAATGGATGAAAGTGATAAGGATAGTCCATAGGATGAAGCTTAAAGAAGATGTGATCTTTTATCAGTGTATTAGTTAATGTTACAGTAACATCGAATTATCACTTTTGATTTTATTTTGCTGCTTAATTTTGCAGAAGTTATTTATCTCCCTCAACACATTTCTCACACAATTCACCTGTGAGAGATATTACCGTCATTTCAGTTATTTTAATTAATTTTCAACATGAAGTTAAACTTTAATGTTTATTATTTTTTTAATCAATTATTCAATGGCTACTTCTCAAATGTAAATTTTAAAGGTTGATTCACTTCTTTCAATTTTCTAAGAGTTTTTTTAAAAAAAATAGAGCCAAAACTAATAGTAATTTAAATATCACCAGAACTGAGAAAAGTAATGAAGAAAGCATAAAGAAAGAAGTTGATGGAATCTCTGGAGAAAACAGAGATAATAGAGATGAATTGAATATTTTAAGTATTAAAAAACAGAAAAAAAAAGGAATTCGGATAACTCTTTTTGTTTTAAATGTTTTATCATTAAAAATGTGATCTCATATTAAAATAGAACAGTTGTTATTCAAACAGGAGAATTAAGGAATCAATGATTGATACCTTCAGTATTTATAGGCCATGAAAGACTGATTCATTTCGCAACTTCAAAAAATAAATATATTTCCCAAACCCAATTTCATGAAGATTAATCAGAATTCGAAGACAATAATTTACTTTTACAAAATTGTAATGGAAAAAGTTTCAAATAAATAAAAGTGTTGAAGATTAGGTTTGGAAAACAAAGTAACAGTTTTAAAAGAACTATTGAAAACCCCTTTCGCTTTGCAGATGGAGGTATTTTAATAAGGACATTTATTAACATTGTATCACTAATCACTTAATAAGTTGTTGGTGAGTTTTTGTATCAATTCCAAACCTAAATTTTGATTAAAGATAAAGTAAAGCAACAAAGATAAAAAAAAAAAAAATTGACGTCCAACACACATAACTAGTTTAAATCGTTTTAACACATTAAAATTATACAATGGAGCACAACCGGTTTCGTTCTACACGGACTTTGACGAGTAACAATACAATTAAAA
>JAFIDM010000003.1:12545977-12604817 GCA_023159025.1 Thereuonema tuberculata | reverse complement strand
TTTTCCTGGTTTAAAAAGTCGTCTTATACGCCGGACAATACGGTATATGTGTTTTTTATAACATCATTAATATCTTGAAATTACTTGTATGGTTTATCATTATCTTTTTTTTTTTTTTTTTTTTTTTTGCAATATAATCATCATAATATATAAAATATTTCGCAGATGATTTAGATACATCCTATTGGGTCCCACGATAAAAGAACTGGTGGAAGTAAGGCTTCTAACATACCTTGACCAAGTGGACTAAGTTGAAGTCGTGTAATTCACATGATATCATTGTTTCTGTGTTACAGAAAGCCTTATCTATAATAGAAAGTGGATAATATTGTAATGAATTATTATTGTATTTATCAATTCCTCTTAGTGATCAACTCTTGAAATTTATCCGCTAAACTTTTCGTTTAAAAATTTACTGGAAAAAAAAGAGTAACCAAGTAGATTTCACTCTTGGAAGTTTAAGTTCATTCTTTCCACCATTACAATATGATGACCCTCTTTTCGATTTCATGGTAAGATGTAAGATGGTAAGATATGGTAAGATGATAATCCTCTTTTCGATTTCTTGGTAAGTCATGTTCTGGGAATGTTATACAGTATTTTAAAGTTATTTGTTTTTCTCACTCTACTAAAAATAGTACTATTATTTTTATTTAATTTAGGGCCTGATAAAGGATTATATACTTTTTTTTTTTTTTTTAGGACAGTCACAAAACTGTAGACAACTTTCGTGAATGGAGCAGCGGTTCCGTCATGTCTCTTATCATTTTAGGAGATACGATGTTTTGTCGGCGTATGATTGGATTTTAAAAAAACCTAAAATCCGTAAAAGTAATTTGAAGCAAAGTTACTGAAAAAAAAGAGGAAAGCAATTTAGAAGCACAGGTTCCGGTGAATTTAAAAATATTGTACTTTAATATTGTTTCATGTCGTAGTAGTTTTGTTCTGCAATCATAAGAGCAAACAAAAAATAAATAAAAAAAAAAAGCTTCTTTCGATTCTACTGTTCTACTTAATTTTCCACATGCCATATTCCCAAATCGAAATTCTCCTAGGGAGAAATATAGATAAAAAATTGTTTAAAAGTTTTTTATTTTCAATATTTAAATATGAATGATTTACCAGTTATTTCAAGTTAATGAATCACAAATACGAATTTTGTAGATTTATTCATTTCTTATAATTTTGTTTCGAGGTACATTTAAAGATGGAAATCATATCATCCAATTTCTCTTACAAAAATCCTTCCTTCTGATACTCAGAGAACAAGCTTATTAATAAATAAATGTAAATAATTAACATCTAATATATTCTGAATATGTTAATTCTTAGATCTCTATTTTTATTTCAAAAGTCAGAAACAAATCTCTTCATGTATTGAATAAAGAAATTTAAACTTGGAATACTTTTTTTTTTTTAATTTACTCCTCTATTTAAAATTATGAGGTTTTTTTTACTTTTAATTACAATAGCGTCATTTTACCCTAATTATATTAATGATCCTTATTGAATTTCTATTTGAATTGATTCGGAAAACGAAATTCATTGAGCATTGTCAGGATTTTTTTTGAAGGCTCTATTCACATCTATTTTTTACCAATATTTGACTGAATCTACACAAATATTTTTCGCTCTATATTAGAATGCTTTAACTCAAACGAAAATGTAATTATTTTGATATTTATTTGTCTCAAAAGACTTCTTGCTTCTAACTCGGAAAATTTCTGAAATTTTGCATAAATTATCCCTGCACCCGAAGGAAGATTGGGGATAAATACATGAACAGATTGACTGTTGTGATACTTTTATGCTCGTTACATAATGGTCATTATGTGTAAATCGACAGAGCTGGACAATAGTATAAAGTATATTCTTACTCCTACTACTATCTTATAATGATGAAATATCTATCGTTATTTTCTCTTTTTCGGTCATATAATCAACTGAGTTCTAGAAACTTAAAAATTCTAGAAATCTTAAACTTTCCAATCACTGAAAAACTTTTCGACTCATCCAAAACCAAAACTTTTGGAGAAAACCCTACCGTTAGAGATTCTTTCTGTCTCTAAAACTCGTGAAACAATGGCTTCTCTGTAGACTACATTAATTTTGCAGTAAAGCCAACAAATATAAAATGTTTTATAAATACCGTTATCCAAGAACTGCTCCTAGTTAAGTATAAAAACTTTTCCACTGTTATAAAAGTGCCATTGAAGATTGTCATGTTAAAGCTCTTATTATCATAATTAGGAGAAAGTATTGCTGATTTTTGTTTTTTATATAACCTCAAAGAAAAAGCATAAATATTTCGTTTGGGCTTTTAAAATTATTATTGCTATTTTTTTTTTCTGCCCGCACGGTTGATCTCCACCATTAGGGCGTTTGTAATGTCTTTTAAACAAATACTTTATCATTTACAAAAGTAAATATGCTGACTATATCTTATTTAATAAAGCTTAAATAAAATGTGATCGCATAAAACTTCATTAATCTATAAAGTGATTTATAAAACTAGTACATTACAAAACTATTTGAAAATTATTCGAAATAAGTTTTTCTTGTATGTTGTCTGTATTTTCTTTCTTAACCTAGGGAGCTCAAACTTTAATGATTGATTTCGTCTCACTCTGATCCTTGCATAAACAGAAATAAAATTCCCTTGTAAACGGTGTGTTTTACTTTTAATTTTTAAGTTTCAACTGAATTCTCTTCCACGCTTTTTTATAAAAAATATATGATGGAAGTATTTGAAAAATTTAAACTTAATGTTCCTAAGGATTGAAAAGTTAGTTTTAAAAAATCCATATTTTTGTTTTTAAATAATATGAGTAAATTACAATTTGTTTAAAATACGATAAGGAAGTCATTGAATCTTTTAATAAGAAATTGAAAAAAAGGAGTTTCCTTTATAATAAGATGTTGCTTCTGTTTAATTCGTCACCAGTTGAAGAATGCTATCTTATATTAGGGAACGTTTATTTTTCGTTCAATTAATAGTTATCAATAAATAATTATAGTCTAACAGATTAATTTGATTTAAAAATGAGAAATACCTTTTATTTCTCATAGAAATAAAAGGTATTGACTGTAATTGATATCAAATGGGTTCATTTTATTTTTATTTGGGACAGTTGTTGAAACTGATCCTGTTTATTCTTAGCCGACCGCAGGCGATGATTGAAAAACTGTGGTTTACCTTCATTTTGTCAATATTTCAAGAGGTTTCAAATAGATTCTTAAAATACAGTGGAGGCAACAAATTTTAGAATAAAAACATTTTAGAATGTAAGTCGTGAAAAATTCGCATATCCGTTCAGCTTTGATGATAGTAACTCTTGAACTATATAAGAAGCTGTTGATGCAGTTTCTTTCACATGTAGATGTAGTTAGTATTAGGAAGACGTATAAGGAATGCAACAGCATCTAAACAGCTAAGGGCAAAAACTGTATAAATACCTTGTACTTAAAGGGCAATAATCGCGAGAACTAAATATTAAAAATATGTTAGAAATCCAGAAAGTGTGATGGAAGATGAGCATTAGTAATACGACATCGTATGAACTTTAATATTCGTCATTTAAGAATCCAATATTACAACTATACAAGTTTCTGAAGAGAGAAACTGAGCTTATGTTTACATTTAAAGTACATAAAAAAAAGCTAGAAATTTTCTATAATCATTTTCTTTTAATACAAATGCTTGGATCTTACTGTGCTTTTATTTTGTTTATGTATTTAATGAAATAAATGAAATCTTAAGGAAGATTTTCGACTTGCATCTAAGTGATGGAAAGTCAGAATATTGAGATTTTGTGAATTGCTATCGAGGGTTGGTAGGGGTTAAACCACCCATCCACTCCTACTGCATCCCAAAACGGACGAAACTAGAATTTTGGACTTATTTTTATTTTGATTGGCAAGTTCATTGATTGTCTGTATCTGATTCCCATCCCATGCTTCTATACTAATTACTGTGAAAATTTTGGAATGGGAGGGATCAACTATCGTAACCCCTACCATTCCAAAATGTTCAAAGTAATTAGTACAGAAGAATGCATTTACTTGTTGTCATTTGTCGAATTTTAGCTGGGGTTTTTTTTTTCCCTTGTAAAATTTCAAATTTGCCTGAATCTTGACAGACATTGGTTCAATTTATTTCATCAGAAACGGGTCCTTTCAGCCAGTTTTGCTAAATAAAGTCTAAGTATTAAACTGCATTTCACTAGAATTGTCGATAATAACAAAAATTTAGCTTTAAAAATATATAAAGAATCTGTGTATATTGCTGTAATATATGTAATAAGTTTCAAGATAACTCAGTCTCCATTTAACAGTCTCCTTGTTAAAAAGAAATGAAATAAACTCTGATGTCAGTAAACTAGAACAAACGCTTTAATACCTCCTTGAGAGCATCGGTTATGATATAGTTCGACCACCATAACGTGACGATCGGAAGGAACCCCACGTGATTATGACGTATCTGTTTTTCAGCCAATCACAAACAAGGACGCCTCAAAGCACAGATCTCTATTAATTTGCCTCAAAACTGTCGCCCCAGAGCATTTTACAGAGCAGTGCTCGAAAAATTATTTTACTGGTTGAAGATTATTTCCGAAAGGAATTGGAAAATGGAGGACTAAAATTAAAATTTTGTTTTTGTTTTGTTTTATAGCCGTAACGAAATATTCTTCGGAACCTCTGAGAGAGGCTACTGCTGACGTCGAATCGCCACGTTATCGTGGTCGGACTATTTTGAGAGCAGATTCAGAAACCACTTTGAAACAAATTGTTATTTAACCAATATACATTACATTTTGTGTTACTTATTATAAAATTTAAACGTAGCTTAAAAATTAAGCTTACAAATAAAATATTTGAAACTTTAACGTTATGTTTTAAAGGATTTATTTTAATTCCTTGGTATTTTTTTCCGTACCATCTTCTAACAATACATTGAAAGTAATCTACTATTTTTCTATTATGTCACATATTAAAATGTGAAGCTTCGGGATTGATGTGTTGGCTTAATAATAAAAAGTAACATCGTTTTCTGCTTTAATTAATCTCTCTCTGCAGCAGAGCTAAAGGTTGACGAAGCAACTTTGGAAGCCATTTCCGGATATACATCAATTCTGTCACAGAATTTGCGGAATGTCCGCAAAGTTGTCGCTGCGGAGCTTTTGAGAACAGAAACAAACCTGATGATAACAAATCAAGCAAATCATGTGAACCATTTTTGTTTAGACACAAATAACTGCTTTAAATCACACTTTAATTCCTCTTCAAATCTAACACAAATAATGTCCCATCAAAAAAAGCATCTCAAAGCTATCTATAGAAGAAGCCTGAATTCTACTCCGTATCCGAAACAAATACTGTTTGATGTTAAAAAGTACGAAAATGTGTTAAAGATTCAATTCAGTAATTATGTTTTTATTTTTGGTAACGTTTTTCTTCGCTATCTCTATTCAGTTGTCCAAAATTGATTAACGATTTCTGTTATTAGTTATTGTTTCTGTTATTACTTTTGGTGAATCAATGAGATTACTCGGATTTTAATGTATCGTTATTTGCGGAAATGAATATAATAATTCTTGTAATGTCCGTTTAACGTATACAATTAAAGTTCAAATTTCAGGAGACCAAGAAAACACAATAGTATATAACAATTCACATTTAAAATGTTTGTTTTAAAGTGTTAAATGTGGATTGTGTATTGTGCTTTCTTGGTTTCTCTGAATTGAATAATAATTTCTTACTCCGGAAAACTACTAAAAAATCAAATTAGAAAAAAAAAAAAGAAAAGAAAAGAAAAGGAAGGTGATTTATCAAAAAATAGAAAGAAAGTTATGAAAAGAGACTGAACAATACGTAGAAGATTATTGAGATTAAAGAGAAGTGGAGAAGATGAAGACCTAGAAGAAAGAAAAATTGTAAGTCAAAAATGATATTCACAGAAAAAAATTATGATAATTCCCAGATATAACTTAAACATACCAAATATTAATATATATCCAATAATTAGTATTTATTTTGTCTTCATCTTCACTACAATTGTGATACTTTTAATACTCTTTTGTTTGTGATACTTTACATCCACAAGCGTCGGTTTGGGCTGACCATTGCCTCAAGTTCAATCATAATCCAGATCCCCTGATAGAAATATTGTACCATGTTGCAGAAAGGATTTATAGTAGAAGCAAGTATTATAAACGGTTTGAATGTATTAATAAACAAAAGAGAATGGCAATAAGCAAATTAATGGTAGAAAATTTTAGGAAATTTGTGGTAAGAAATGTAAATTTCAATAACAATATTTCAACACTATTTGAATATTATTTCATTTAGTTGATTTGCAAAAGTTTTATTTCATGAATTTACTTTTGTTGGTTTATTTTAACCTTATTATTAATGGTGTAATGATTTGTTTGTAATAGCGTAATTGTAAGGAGAACTGTTATAAATGTTTCGGAGATTTTCAAATATAAGAGAGGCCTGAAGAAAGAGAATAATTCTACTCTGCGAAATATCGGAATTATAGTGAAGATGAAGAACACTAATTGATAATTCCCAGAATTGAACTTCTGAGATTTGGATGTCTAATTTTTTTTTTAACTTCTTATGCTCTGTATAGAATGTCTTAGTATAGGAATTCTATTGCTTTAAAATCTAGCAGCTATATTGTGATTTTAGTATATGTACAAGTCATTTTACTTTGTGTTCTTTTGGGTTCAATCATTTGTTTTGCACTTCAATAAAAACTAGAAAAATTAATATTGACATCTGTAGAGAACTGACTCCTTTTTTATTACATCTTGGTATTGATGGATGACTGAGTTCTTTTTTATATCTGCAGGCCGTGAAGCCTGAAAGCTTAGGAATCACCGTTGAAGAAACCCCAAGTAATTTTCAAACGACGTATTCTGGTTCTAGAACGTTCCTAGAAGTTTCCTCTGCTTTTTTTTTATGGTTCCATCTTACAGCTTAAAAATGAAACGAACAACTACCGTGGTCTAATAATTACAAATCGTCAATCGATCCATTTGCTCACCATCGTTATCTGGGAAGAAAAGGAAGAAAAAATTAATGGCAAAAACGATTTGGGTGCTTTTAAGAAAAGATAAAAAAAGTTTGAAATTAAACAGCAGTAGGAATTCGTGATGGAAACAGAAGTACTTAACCTAATATTCAGCTTATTACAAATGTAATCCTCAACAACGCAAAGTTATCGACTGAGACATTGCAGAAGTCCATTTTTTTTCCCTTTATATTTATTCCTTTAAAATTCATTGATGAAGTATTTTGTGATTTTTTTTTTTTTATGGATAACATTCCAATGATATTCGTCGTTACCAACACCTGAAAAAAACGGCTATTTGGATGGCAACCTTTGAACCTCACATCCACTGATGAATCTTCAACAAGAATAAAGCAACTATTGCACACATTTATTTCCGCTTCCCTGGTTTCAAGTAGTTTTGGAATATAAAAAGATAAATTACTCAAGTCAAATAGGCTCTTAAAATAAGGAAAAAAGCTTCAGTTCTGATCAAGTCTAAATATTACAATTAAACTCTTACATATTGAGCAATTTATTTGGATTATTTCAGAGAGGATATTATTGAAACATTATTTTATATTGTATAGTGCAACCTCGTTTGTTCGGCCCTTGTTAGTCCGGATTTCCGGTTAATCCGGACCAAATTTTCCAAAACAAAATAAATAAATTTTGAGTAAAATTTGTGTAAATAAAATAAGTTAAATTTTGTGTAATAATAAAAAATTATTTGTGTAATGTTATTCAATGAAAAAATAAAAATAATTGATTCGTTATGCAATACAAATCATTCAAAATAGATTACTTTATCTCTAAAACTGTAATGTTAGGGTAAATATTATATTTATGTCTGTAAACGGCAAATGAAATTTGCACAGCAAAAACTTACAAACTATTTTATTAAAAAATAACATGTTCGAAAATAACATGTTATTTGTAAACTAACATAACATGTTCGAAGTTTGTATGAAAACTTGTTGTGCATTAGTGCGAATTTTATTAAAAGCACATGAAAAACGTCTGGGAAAACACATAAATGACCCTAAATTAAAATAGAAACATAAAGTTAAAAAGACAAGTTACGGACCCGTTGTGCATTGCTATGTACTTAGTTTCTTAATAATGGATTGTGGTTTTACAATTACTCAAAGTTTATTGCTGTAAAAATAAATGGTAAGTTGTAGACAAATATATTGTTATTAGCATTTTTCCCATTGTTAATCCAGATAGATAATCCGGATTTCCGTTAGTTCGGATCACTTTCGGCCCCATTTAATCCAGAGAAACGAGATTCTACTGCACACACAAGCTCTTAAATCTAATGAGGGATACGCAATTAGACATCTTATCTCTTAAGATGAATTTTGATGAAGATTAGTGTATTATCATATCTTGGATAAATAAATATTAAAATTTAATGTATATATTTTAATCTTAATAAACTGATAGATTTAAATATTCTCAAAAGTGAAATTTGATAGAAATAAATGGATGACGATTTCGAACTTGACCTAATAACGATTCATTATAGGGGATAAATTCCAGAAACTGTTCATTTTCAATAAATAACACAGTAACATCAATAATACCTTTAGCTCTTCAGTAGACCAGTAGAATCAGTAGACCAATGTAGAGAAAAATAAAACGTTAATATCAATATTTCTTGATCTGGTTTCTGGAGAATTACAGTAAAAATTTTAATAATGACTTCTCATCAAATTTTTGTTTGTTTGGATTGTAGCACTAGTCTTTATTTTTTATTCTTTTCTTCTTTTTTTTTTGTTTGGATTTATTTGTTCGCGACAATAAAATAATAAAAAAAATGAAAGAATTCATGAATCAAAAAAATTATAAAAAAAAAGGTTTATAAATCTGCATGAGAAGCAATTAAAATACTGCTTCGCATCATTCTGATTGCGCTAAACAAACATATTATAATTCTTTCTTATAATCAATAGGAAAATTAAAAGCGATATTTCTTTAAATGGGCAAAAATTAACTTAAAACTACATCAAAGAAACAAAAGCACGGAAAAATTAACTTAAATATTAAATAAATAAGAAAAAAATAGTTTAATTTATTTTGTATTTAAGAAAGAAAGAAAAAAAAAATTAAGATGGAAAGAAAGAAGGAAGGAAAGTTTGATGAAGATTAATGTATTTTAGTAAATTTGTCTATAAAACCAATTGCTAAATAAAGTAAAACGGAGAAGAAGACAATGAAGAAAAAGTGAATAAAAATAAATCAATCATTGACAACAATAAAATTCAATGGAAAAAAAAAAAAAAACCAACAGTAAAATTATTTTCTTAAAATACAGTAGAGCCCCGATTATCCGCGGAATTGGGTGGCAAGGGCTTCGCGGATAACGAAAATCGCGGATAATCCGAAAAAGACTAAAAATGAGGTGTAAACACGAAAAAAAAATATTTCACCATTAAAAACTACGTTTTATTGTACAAAAAACATAATATGTAAAACTTTTAAAATACGTACAGTAAAGCAGAAACCTTTCTGCAGAGCAAGAGCCTGCCACTCATCCACAAATTCCGAGAAGGCCTACAGGATTACGATGCACAATAAACCTGTCAGTAATTTTCGATCTTCGCACTATAGGGTCTATTGTTCTTTCCCTATTGTTGGCTTGGATTAAAATTGTTTTTTTTTTGAGATTCGTAATTAAAAAAAATTTTCGCGGCTCTCGCGGATAATCGGGGCTTTACTGTAGTTGCTTTCTTTTTAATACTTAGAAAAAAAAATATTACAAAGAAATAATTGATTGAAAAAGATTCAGTTGAATAGAATTGTTACAGAAATGAGTGGCAGCAATTCTGTTAAGTTTATATAAATATTAAGATAAACATTTACGTTTAATTAATGCAAATACCTTTGTTTCTAATCCATACAGAGAATGTTTTTGATGTCAATAAATAAATATTACTGCGTAATCTTAGAGATTATGAAAATAAAGAAAACCTCATTAATGTTTTTTGTTCATTTTGTTTTAAAAAATATTGATTACAAAAAAATAACATCGTAATATATTATTAAACGGAGGAGTCATCGAAAATAATTAGATGTCTGTAATAAATTTTATAATTTTTTTACGTGCGCAGATAATTTCAATAAACTAGGTACGCCGACGCACTGATTTTAAAAGTAAAAAGTATGTACAATTAAAAAAGGAACCACTAGTATCGATCCATAAAAACTTGAAGAAGATCCTTTTATGGATCGATAGTGGTTCCTTTTTTGATTGTATACTTTTTACTTTTAAAATCAGTGTGTCGGCGTACCAAGTTTATTCTAATAAATTTTAGAAGAGAGAAAATTTTCTGAGGTAAAGTCGATATTCCAGTATGACTGGTATATTTTTTATATAAATATATTTCTATATTTATTTATATTAATCAATCAGTATTAATTACATTTTACTACAATAAAAAAACCTTCTGTTTTCTCTCACTTCAGCCAATAAGAAGAAATATGCAATTAAAAAAAAAAATCAGTTTTTATTATTTCTTTTAGAGAAACTCCGTGAAATCCTAATCCAGATTTGGATAAACTAGATAAAAAAGTGATTCTTTTGATTTATAATTGTTATCAAATTAACTTTAAATAAAATAAATTACTTTATAATTGTAATTTGTTATGTTATATAGTGAATGTGGGTGGCAGAGAAGCCAAGCACTGCGACTAGAGGTCTATTGTACTATCCCATGGAAATAAGGACAGATGGAGAGAAAGACTGAGAAAGTATGGTGGGAGAAGTGCAGGGGAAATGGGAGAACCCCGAGAAAACCTGCCCAGCGCGGATCGTCCACCATCACGAAACCCATATGAGAACCGAACCCCGATACTCAGGGGTGAGAGGCCCATGTCATAGCGACAACGCCAACTGCGCGGCCAAAATTGTAGTTTAGTTTGTCAACACAAGTAAATCCTACATCATTCTCTACTTGTTTTTCAGTGATTTCTTATTTTTTTTCCCTTGTGAATATGCGGTAAGTTTTCAATCTATTCAGTTAACATTAAATAATCCAATATTTTAAAATTTACTAAATAAAGGTTATTTCATTGCTTTATCTTTTAAAAAAATAAAAAAGAGTTAAAAAAAAAAAAAACCGATAATAATTGATAGAGAGAGAAATAAAGTTCTACGAAGATAACTGATTTATTTACAATTTTTAGCTCGCAGAAATTTAGAAAAAAAGAAATAGCAAAAACTATTTCTAGAGTTTAATAGAATTAGTTATTTTTCCCAGTTATTAACGGAAATTTATAATCCTTGTGTTTCTCTTTTTTCTGTTCACACTGAAAGTCTGACCTTGAAATAAGAAGAATTTAAAAACCATTTCTGCAGCTGTAGTAGCTAAGTAACCTTAGGAAACACATTGTAGAAATAATCCGTTCATAAAAAGCATCATTATTCTCAAAAACTCACTTCAAACATCTCTCTTCTATTCAATCATTCAATAAGACTCCGCAAATCACCGAACTTTAGATGAAATAGACTATTTTTATAGTGATGATATTTAATAATTATTCCTCTTCTTAATTTTTGATACGTTGTAGATCAATTTACTCTGTGCTTATCTTAAATATTTTTCTTTACTTAGTGGAGATTTAATTATGTTTTTGCACTGGAAGTAAGAAAATTTTACTTTTTTCAGAAAATTTTCACGTTACTTAAATGAAGATTTCGACGAAAACTTACAGAGATTTACAGTGTATAGTTTTATTGCAACCAGAGATTAATGGAAAGTTAATATTTTGTTCTTAAAATAGATGACAATAATAATTTGCAGTACATTGATGTGACTCAATGAAAAGAAAGTGAGAACAATTCACGCAAATACCATTTTCCAATTGAAAATCAAAAATGAATATTAAAATTTTGAAAATAGAAGCAGATTCTAATGAAGTTGAATTCTCCCTAATATCAGTTATAAAATGACAATGACAGTGACGCAGGGTTGAGTAATCGAACTGGCTGCTGCTAAGTACGACATTTAGAAGCTCCCAATCATTTCGAATTTTTCTTTTACTTTTATTTGATGATAAAACAATAAGAAGTATCAACAATAAATTTCATTTCAAATATTCATCAACGTCGCCCCTTTGGAAAATGTCATTCAGGGAAGCGATCCACCGCCAAACCCCTAACCAATTGAATAAATTACTAGTTACTTTAGTTACAATAATACTGAATTGAATTTACAAATAAGTAATTTCTAAATGTACAATAAAGTTAACTTTGTAGTTTCTCTTCCAAATGAGATTTGAATGTTTTCCTGAATCTAAAGCTTCTCTCTTACTTAGATTAGAAGAAGGTAAAGAAGGAATTCCGAATATTCGTTCATCAGAAAATGTGCTAAAAAAGTTAAAAGCAAAAACAAAAAAACAACAATTGATAGAATTCATGTTATGTCTCAAAAATTCAGTTTAAAAAGTTCGAAAAAATTGGATCACTTTTTTAAAATAATAATAAAAAAAAGAAAGCTGTATTTAAATCTTAAAACAATAAACAACACGGAATTAAATTTAATAAAAATAAAAAGACAAGAAACATGTTAATATTTAATAAAATAATAAAACACGTCGTTCTTAATCTTAAATATTAATTATTATCTAGTCCCTTAGATTTAATTTCTACTTTTTTTTCTTGTCTTTTTATTTTTATTAATATTTGGCAAATGTCATCCCATCTTTATCATCAAGAATGGCCTTGGGGTGCAAGATATCCAAAATCGCGAAATAATATATTTTTAGTTATTTTTATTTGTTTAATAACTAATTAATTTTATTCATATTATGCTCATATTTATATTATACACTATACTGATTATATCAAAGCAATTAATCTAGCTTTAAGATTTCTCTGTAAGTAATGTAGAATTTATTATTTCTACTTTTCCACAAAAAAAGATAATAGGCATTAAAAGATTATGAGTGGGGATAAATGGTAAGAATGGTTTCTTTTGCTGAATGTCAACCTATTGTCTGTCAGCTTCAGAATATGAAAGACGAAGAAAGAAAGTCTGGATTGTTCCATCTAAACAAGCAGGGAAGTTGGGGTGTGCAGGCTGTCGCTAAGGACCCAGACCCCCAATTACTGCGCTGCAATTATGTTGACTCTGAGAGCGAAGCCGCCCATTTGCATAGAAAAACAGGGGAAGACCGATCAGTGAGTCTCAAGAACATAAGGAAACGAAACCTTATTATTTCCTTCGAACTCAAAAATGAGGAAAAGATTAAGAAGGATATTGCATTAGATTAGATGTTCTCTTCTTATTGAGACTCGCTTCCAGATAGGCTGCTTTTCATTTCGTTCGAACAGAATTAATGAAAGAAAACAAAACAAAATCAAAAACTAAGGTCAAGTGAATTCAGAAAACGAAATGGATCTAAAGAAGTACAGAATAGAAAGAAGAACGTTTTCGATTCGGTTTTAACTCAAATAATGCTTTCAATTAAAGACAAATTCTAATAATTAATTAAATGTTGCCTTTTGTTTTTAAACCACTGGATGAACTAAGTTTGCTCCAACAGAACTTAAAATTACTATTTGACGTTAGAAAGTATCAACATAAAAGATTGCAATGATGATTAAACATGATTATTTTACAATTAAGAAAGTTCTTTTTGTAATACCGTATTAAATCAAAATTCTGATTATATTTAAAGAAAGACATAGAAAAAAAGTCCAATTCTTTTGCTTTCCTAATTAATTGTAGTCCTGAGGGAAGGGTTTATCTACAACTATTCCAAATTTAATTTTCTTTACCCTACTGTTGGAAAGAAAAGAAAGAAAACAAATAATTATCACTGTAACACTATGAAGACATTTAAAATTATTTATGTAGATAAGAGATCAAGTGAACATTCTGTAACGGTTAATTAAGTTGTTGTTTTTTTTTTGTGTTATCAAAATTTAATTTGTGCCTTTTTTTTAAATAAATAAATTTTTAAACTGAATTTAATTAGCTTTTCCGAATTGTTTTGACAACATTAATAATGTATAATTTTGAAAGAAAATAAGGAATCTTTTGAAAATTGGTAAAGGTCAACATTAGAGAAATCTTCGCATTTAATTCGTTGCTTCCTGACGATTTATTACGAAAATATTAACGCAACATTTCTAAATATAGAAAAACACAAAAAGAACAGTCAGCAGCAATCAATAATGAAAATTGGTTTCCATGGAAAACACTAAATTTGACCCGAATAATGAAGCACTGCTTAAAATATCCATACGAAGACATTCTAATGACAACGGGGACTAAAATAAAACACAGAAAATTGCATTATCGGCCTCAAAAAAAAAAGTCCGTTTTGATCATTACGAATGAACTGGTTGTAAATTATCAGTGCTGCTGCTGCTAATGGCTTTTTGCAACCGTCTGTATGATAATGTCGTACTAACGGATATGTCGTCATGTGCGGGTTCCATCGGAAAAGCCAGAGTCCCCGGCCACATCGATCCGAGTGCGAGGCATCACCAATGGCGTGGGGCGTCTGATTAGTCCGTCTCCATAGACACCGCCATTCTCGACGCTGCCATTTGCATCCGCCAATTCCGAAATCACAAATTCCTTCGAGAATGTTCTGAATGCGAACGGGGAAGATCAATCATTTGCTACTGGATGTTCACCGAACGAAAGAAAAAAGAAAAAAAAGAAGAAGAAAGAAGCCAGCGCTCGCTCGCCTCGGGATCAAACAAAGCAGCCAAATAGATTCCGTGCAAATAATGAGTTTGAATGGAATTACAAATCTCCACGAACCTTCTGAAAGAAATTTAAATTGATTTCTAAATTCTATAATTTGTGTTTCCTAAACACTGCAAAAAAATTCTAGCATATTCTTAAGAAGAATATCTCAATCATTTATTATTATTATTATTATTATTATTGGTACTTTAAAATTCGTGATTCTTTATTTAAAAAAAGACTTTATTTTTTTATTCTCATATTTTTTCAACCCTGATTTGATTAATTGATAGGATATGAAGTTCAATTAATATCTTTCTCCTTCATCTTTACATCATCGAGTAAATTATCAGAAGATATTCTTGACAACACGAATTTTCCTATTTTTATTTGTAATGTTTTATTGTTTTTAGTTTTAATTTTTGGAGGTGCCCCATTCTTCTTCATCGTAAATCAATATCTTGTTTCTGAACTTACAAAAGGATTTCTGGAAAGGATCTTCCTTGCTTTAATGTTCAAGTCATTTTGATGAATCCTATCTCATTTGGAAATGGTTTCATTAACCTCTACAGAGCTTTTGTTTTATTCACTGATTTTCCTCTTGAATAAATCTTCTCTGTATCCTAGGAGTTCTTAAGAAGAACGGAATACAATAGATCCTCATTATAACGGACCCTATTATAACGGACGTCGCTTATAACGGACAGTTTTAAAAAAAATCGGCAGCCTACAATTAAGGTGAGCGAAGTGAAAGACCATTTAAATTTTGTTATTGAATATGTTGAACAATCGGCAAATGAAAATGTGTTTGCATATTATGAAAACTTTTGGCATCTCCGTCAGTTATTAACTGAAGAAATAAGCAGCAAACAAACCCAGCAGAAAATAAATTATTTTTTCAAATCAATGAATGTAAGCAATCAACATGAACCAGGACCTTCTTGTTCTAAAGATTAATGCAGTGTATACGTACACATCTTTTTCAAATCAAACTACTATGTTGAAGGCTGTTTTTTATTTGATGTATAATAAACACTTTTTATAACTAACTATTGTACTTTCATTCATGTACACCCTGCTGCATTACATCCCTATAAGAATTATTTGTTATAAACCGGACTTTCATTAAAACGGATAATCTTCAGCCCCTATTAGTAATTGGTTCTACTGTAATTGGTTAACAATTGTAAAGAATAACTCAGCTTCCGAGTGTTAAGAGAGCTAATATTACATACATTGAACATCAGAAGGTTAATATTTATGATAACATTACTGCGTTACAGTATTAGCAATTACATATCCGTTTCGTGAAAGTTTAAACTTCATTGTTGTGGTTTGTAAAGCTAGCGAATCAATGTTAGACAGGTAACAATGCTTTTAAGGTAACTTATTACCGACTACAATTATTCAGAGACGTCGGAACTTCTTCATGAGTAGGGGCGAAAAATATTTGTAATAATTAATTAATTAATAATTATTAGTAATTAATAAATCAATCTTAACTTTAATTTAATGTTAATTTATTAATAATATAATTTTTAAATAGACAGAAATCATGTCTGTCTGTTTTTCCCCCTCTTCTGTTTTTCTGCCTTTATAGTAAAATAATCCTCTGTTTTATTTGTTATATTTGATTTCAATTACAACATGAATATAGTACTTTTAACTCTATATAAAATATTTGTATATGATAATATGAAGAAAAAGAAATTAAGCAAAATATAGTTAATATGTAAATCAACTTTCGAATATCCTCAGGGTAAGATTGCAAAATCAATTGGTCAGAAATAAAAAAAAAACTGCAGGGTATTTTCTTCAGAAAACTGGAGGGGCAACTGCCCCCCCCCCCTGCCGCCAGTTCAGACGTCCCTGCAATTATTTATAGTTTTATTATAATAATTACAAAGTCTAACAATCGATTGGTCAATATTATCATTCATAGACTATCAATTAGTAATAATTAAATAAAGAATCCTTAGATTAGATTAATTGAAAGTGGGTGGCATGACTGCCGAGCACGTCGACCTGAAAGATCTTTTGTACTATCCAAAGAATCCTTAAGTTAAATGAATGATTCTCATATTATTTAATCTACACTTCGAGCGAATAAAATAATTAATTTAAAACCAAAGAAAAAAGTTATTAAGATTTCATTTCAGGTTTTTCTTAGCCTACTTCATTTCCATACTTACCTTTCTAACAGCAAATAGCAACAATCTAAATAAATTAAAGATTATCTAAGGGTATTACCTGTTTAATAATGCACAGGATTTTTCTAGGCATTATTGTTTTTTGTTTTTTCAATTCACAGCCTAGAATTGTGGCCGACAATTGAAAAACATAATAGAAAAGCTTTATTTCAGAAGATTTGTCTGTTTCTTGTTTCGTACAATCATACAAAATTTCAAAATTACGACTAAATGGACCTTCTACTATGTATTCGAGTTATCAACAACTTGATAAAAATCATATGTTTCCGCTCGACCACTCTATGAGATCTCACTTATGAAGAAAATCTTCTTTTCTCTATTCTGAACTTCTCTATTAGCACTTTGGAGATATTTTCCGCTGCTTCTCTTCAAAACGGAAGTAAAAATCATTGAAATTAACGAATCAAATTGAAAGTTAAAACGATTTTTTTGGCGACTTAATTCCTTGACTTAATGCGAATACATTTAAAATATTTATAACATGAAAATTAAAAACAAACAAAAATTACGTTTGAAATGATAATCCAGAGATCTACTATTTCTGTAAAAAATTAAAAATAAAATTATACACAAAATTTATTAAATTCTTAGAAACTTATATCTGATATAGAAACTTGTATCTGTTTCCAAATGTGAGTTTTAGAATCAACCCATTAAAGATCATCCATTTTATCGATTGAATCTTTTTTAACTTCATATTCCAATGATTTTTCTTAATTGGATGACTTTATATTATTATAACAAACTTCTAATTAGAAAAACGAAACTCATAAAACAGACGAATTGGAAACGTCAACAATATTCGCTTCAACAGATCGAAAGATACGATTATCTCTGGTAGCAGTTTTTTTTTTTTATTCTTTTTCTTCGATAATTAATTCTCTCCTGAGAGACGGATTTAAGTAATTTTTTGAACAAATATTTTGTCTTCAGTGAATGTTAATAATCATCTTCAGGTCAACGCTTTTATTATTTCTTTGATAATATTTTTTTTCTCTTCAAATTGGAAACAAATGTAATTTGAAAAAAAAAATCAATTAAAAAAAAATCAGTAATTAATTTTAAAAGCCAATTCTGAGTTCTGGTTGAACTAATTCTCTTTTTTTTTCTTATGTTCATTATGTTTTTTCTCATTTACTTAATAAACTCTTTTCTGCAACGAAATCCAATCTCTTTCTAATTATTCTTGTTTTTCATTTCTTTCTTTTTTTTTTTAGATCAGTCAAATTCTCAAAAAACAAACGGAAAATGGGAAATGATTTCTTCATCGATGATCATCGTTGTTCTTCTGTCAAGAACGAAAATATATATACTGGAGACTTGCTTCCAGGTATTTGTGTTGACGTTTTCAATTCTAAGAATTAATTATAATAATCCCTTAGAGCCTGTTTATTATTTCTCTAATCTCTTACTGAAGATTTAATGGAATTCTTAAACTACTTTAGATTCCAACTGACAAAACAAAATTAATAAAAAAACAGTAAACATGACAAAATATATATCGTTAAAGAATCTTCCTAAGCTGTCGTAATCAACAGCAATGGGTGACACCAAATTGCTGTTTATTAATAATTCAATGCGCAGATTTAATTTTTTATGCTTTGAAAAAATTCATTGTATCGGCGCACTTCTGGCACATGAAGTTTCATTAGTGAGTTTTTATTGTTTATTTTTTCTTTTGAGGCACTACTGCCCTTCCGACGAGCAGTCTTAATCGGTTTAGCAAAAACCAAAAACAAAATTTATCATGTGTAGATTTATATTCTCACACGTTAACATTATTACACCAGTTAGTTACACGAAGTTTAGTGGACGAAGTACATTAAAAACTCGAAACTGCATAAAACTTAGTGACAAAACAGTTTCATCTCGACCGTTGTTTAAGACCTGAATTGTGGACTGATAATAATGAACGAAAAAAAAAAGTTTCTCTACAGCCAGGACTGTTTGTTTTTCTAATAAAATAAATCTCAGTTCATTATCAATTCAATTGAAAATTTAAAAATTACTCAAATTAATAAAAATTTATGCAAATTTCATGTCTATCTTTTTTTCAAGATATATATATCATTCTAATTAATAAAAAATGAACGAAATATTAAAACTCGTATGTTATAGATAAGTCACTACAGCTTAATTCGAATGGCCTCCTTGAGATTTCACTTCTAAATTCTAAATCCTTTGCTCGAAAAAAAGCAAAAAAAAAATGAAAGTTTTCATCCTGAAGATTCTAATATTCCGACGAGAAACGATGTTTGCTATTAATCCTTGACGGTGGTTTCCAAACTTGTTGCATTATGAAACTGCCAACAACAGCAAAAGGGGATAACATCATGTTGTGGAACGTTGCATCTTGAATAGCAGAAGCAGGGAGGGACGACTACCCTTTTTCTTCGTACTCCCAGAATGCCCTTCAACTTGGGATTGGAACCGCAACCCCCGTCCGTTGCTTATCACAGGAGCCACCTTTCTGTCAACCCTTTGCCGCCCTTCCCTGGCGATCGTCTCCGCCAGACAATGGGTGGCCATTAGCATAAGGGACCCATCAATTAGGGTAGGCAGTCAGTGAATCATGGAAGGGTCCAACGACTTAAGAACCAAAGGGGTTCGTGAAGGGAGCCAACACCCAAACAACACTTTTACTGAAGAGAGAGGGAGAGCAAAGCTCCTTTCTTCGTATTCTTCTGTGCTTTAGACAAAAGACACATACAAAAAAAAAAAATACTGAATTCAATGTAGATGGTTCGAACAGTAATTTCAATGATTCTGATAGTTTAGTCGAATTATGAATTTAAGAGAAGAAACTTCGTCAGTTCTTTCAAGACAGGTTGGTTTGCAACCTGTCTCAAACAGGACCAAGAAAATTAAAAAAAAACAAAAAACAAATTTAACATAGTAGTTTAGCATAATCTAGTAAACTTTCTCCCAGATAACTTTCCTCTGGAGATAATAATAATAAAGAATAAGTTTTTAACAATACAATTCTCAAAAAAAGAAATAAAGTTTATCGTGGGAACCAATGTGGAGCCTCCAAAAAAATAAAAAATAAACAACAATAAATTCACAGTAAGAGAAGTTTAAAAAAAATTACGTTCCAGCATTCCCCCGCACGCCTCGATGGACTTTCTGTAGAGCAATAAAAAAGGTAAAAGCACATGAAAACTCTTAGCTGATGATCGCCAAAGAGCGTGAAACAGCTGTTCGAGGATGTTAGTCTCACCCATTGATATTTATAATAAAGTTTAGTTTACAATGCTCTATTCGCGATTCTAATCATTAAAGTTGGTTAATAATAATAATAATAATAATAATAATAATAATAATAAGCCCGATATAGTTCTTCATAGTCTTCAAGAAAGGAAAGCTTTCCTAATGGATATCACCCATCAAATGATAACAATATCAACAAGGCCGAATCAGTTAAGATATCCACATACTTCAATTTGGCGGAAGAATAGAAGAAGATCCACAGGCTTAACTCCATAGAAATAATTCCACTTGTTACAATAGCCACCGGTCTGATACATGAAACTGTACCCAAATCATTTGCTCAATCTACAGCTGACCACAGATAAAATTTTATAAAAAAATCAGGGATTTTGGGCACTTGCCGTATAGTTCTCACTGTTCTGAATATACTATCAGATAGCTTACCGTAAGGTTTGCTATTTCGGCCTCTGAATACCGGCTGTATCTCGCCGAGATCTGAAAAGAGAAGATTCGGAATAATAATAATAAAATATCCCAATCTTCCTCAGATAAAGCCAGATTCTTGTAGTTGTATTGTTAAATAAATATTTAAAAAGAACCGGTATTCCATCAATTTTTCAAAATCACTGAATTAATTTAAGAAGTAATTAATTAAACTTAGAGTCTATTTTCACAAGAGCACAAACATAACATTGCATTATTATTATTATTATTTGGAATAAGAAATGTTAATTATAAAATTGAAAACTTTATTAATAATTAAAATGTAAATATATTTGAAAACAGTAATCACATTTCTCTAGTTAAAAAAAAAAATTAAAAAATGGTTAATTGAAAATTTAAAAAAAAATAAAAAAATAATATATATATCCTCGAACATGGCCGACAGTGTGTGTGTGTGTATATGTGTGTATCTGTATATGTGTGTATGTATATGTATATATGTACATATATATGAGGTTTCAATTGCCTTTTGTATTAAATGTTACTTTATGTTTGTTTGTTTTTTATGTATAAGATATAATTATATATACAATTGTATTTACTTTTGAGATTAATTTTCTTTTCTTTATATAATTTTTAAGTATATAATTAAATTTTGTAATTTAATTTTATATAATTTTATATAATTAATTTTTTTCAAGATTTCATTATATAATCTACAGTAACATTATTAACTGCACTTTTTTATTGTGTATTTTTTTTACATAGATTATTGTGTTAGTTTTGTAAAAATACCCAGAACCAGTTTGATAGGGATTCTTATTCCTAAAGGGACTGAAATGTAATTTCAAATAATTAAGAAATAAAAAAAAAAAAAAATTAAAGAGAATTTAAAGAATAGAAAACAAATAAAATAAAAAATTACTCATTGTTAAAACCATTAAATAATTTTAATTTCTTTGTTATTTCTTTGTTGTTTCGAATTTCTTTTGAAACCTTTTAAACAATTAATTGAATTCTTTAACAATGCTCTCTTTCCTGATTTTAATTTAAATTCTGAAAGAAGTGTATCAAGTAGAAAGGTTTAATGATTGTAAAGGATTTCCGTCTCAAGATGATAGGTTCACTAGAACAAAAGTTATTAGAAAGGAAAAAATTAGACGTTGATCAATACCATAATACATTGCTGTCGGCCACAACAGCAATTAGGATAGCATCACGCTGTATTTCTCTTAATGTTAAAGATTTTTATTAAAAAAAGCTTTGTAATTATTGAGTTTATGAAGATCCACTCCTGATTCAAATGATATAACAGAAATGGCGATTTCATAAGCCTATAAGGAGACACAAAACGAAGAAGCTGCTTCGCAATTAACATAGTCCAACAATAATTTCAAATCTACATTTTATTAATTAATAATAATAATTAATTGTGAATAAAACAATATTACGGTCTTAGCTATACATCTACGGAAACGAACAATTTTGTAAATAAAAAAAAAAAAAAATCGTCTTTTGGCAGCTATTTACACAGAATTCTATTTACAGTCTATTTACTTATATTTCATTGTTTTAGATATAGTTGCAAAGACACGGAAAGGAGATCCAATATAATACATTGAAAGAAGCAGACTCACTCGATCTAAAATTGTTTGACATTTTCCAAAGAGACCTTTAGTTAAAGAAGATACTAGAAATCTGGTCTTCAAAAAAACTAGAGCAGCAAAGACAATTTAATATTTGGCAATGAATATTATAATACAAGTTATACAAATTTAATTCCTCCGTGTCTAGAAAATGAAAAAAGTAAGCATGAAGTCGTCCATCAATAGCTCGAAGGAAGTCTGGGACTAACGACATTATTGCGATTGGTAATATATTAAATGAATGACTTGGGAATGGGCGGGGTCATAATTCGCGACATCATTTATGAAGCTCTCATAATAACAGAATAATTCAGAAAATAAATAATTTAGCATAACAATGTCAAAATGATAAATACTATGATTTCCTAAACGTTGCAATTTAAAACAATCATCTTTTATATCTACATAAAAAAAAAAATTAAAAAAAAATCTGTCCTTCCCCAACTCCCCCTCCCCAAAAAAAGTTAACAGAATTAATTTGAATCGTTTTATTTTATTAATTAAACAAATTAATATGAATATTAGGAATCAGATCATCCTATTAATAGATAAAGCTTTTTTAAAAAGCTTTAAATTTCAAAAATATTAATTAAGTTTTTGATTCATAATAATTACGAAACAGCGAACATCCTGCTTCAAAGATTTCGAATTAGTCTGTTTAGAAATATTTGTAAACTAATTTCTTAAACAATAAGGGGACGGGAAAATTGGAATTTGCGCCTTAATTAGTGAATGAATTAGTTTTTATTAAATTTAAATTAGTTTTATAATAATTTGTAAAGGAATCTTCAAAAGAAAGAAGAACTTAAAAAAAGACCAAATTGTTTTAAATATTATAATATTATTATACTATAAAATTGTATTTTTCTATCCTGTGTGTGTTTTAATGTTATTTCATAGCAAAAACGTAAATAAAAACGCGTTGAAAATAATAAAAGGAAAAAAAGATATTGTATTTGTGCTTTCATTCATAATAACTCCAACGCCTCTTCAATAAAGCTTCCTTTGAGCAGTGAAAAGTTGTTGTTAAGTGTTTAGATCCACTGCCGTTGTTTCCCAGGTGTCATTTCGAGTTCCTCAAGGTAAGAATTAATAGAATGAAAACGATCATTCATTGAAATAAACGCAGTGCAGACATTCTTCAGACAGTGATAAAAAATAAAAAAAAATCTTCTCTCCAAAACACAAAAACTGTAATTGAACATTGAAACCATATGGTTACAGTGACACAAATTAAGTGTCATCATCTTTTTTTTTTCTCTCTCTCTCTGTGGAGGGAGAGGATGGCTGTGAATTTGTACCACTGTCATTTTTTCCTTCTTGTCTGAGTTTCATCTGTGGGAATTATTTCCACGTGTTGAATTAGTGACGACTTGTTTTTTTTTTTTCTTTCCACTTCCTTCCAGAAGCACTTTAGCTTTGCGGAAAAAATTAAAAGATGAGGTGAGGAGTGGGAGATTGGAGGGCGGACGACCTGAGCTAATGCAGGGGTTGACGGCCATCCATGTGTTCACCCGGTGGTTATCATAAGAGCAATAGAAAACACAAATTCAGGGAAGCGATAAGACCAACTCAAGGCTATCAGGCAACAAAACGCCATTCCTTATTTTAATGTAATAACATTGCATTAAATTTACCATTAACCAAAATTTTTTGCCGCCACAAAATAAACAATAATACAAAAAACTGTTGATAAAAATAAAAATAAATTAATAAATTATTTAAATTTCATCCGTAATTCAGGATAACTTCAGGCTTCTACTAAGAGCAAATGATAACTTTACACGACGTCATCTCGAAACCAAAATGTACTAAAACTTACACGCAGATACAGAGAGAAATTAACAGAAAAAAATTAACATTTGTATGTATTTTTATACAAAATTAAGTTACTCTCAATAACTAAATAATAACTAATTTTTTGTAGTTATTTTATTTACGAATTTACAGTTATTTAATATATTTAATTTTTAAATATTTTTTTAAGAATATCTCAGAAAAATTCAGATGTTCTAAAAAAAAAAAAATATTTAAAAAACAAAAATTTAATGCAAACAAAATCTATTTTTCTTGTATCACTTTGTACGTTCTTATGTAAAAGGAAATCAATCAGAAAAAGAACGCACCGCGTTCTGTAGATCGCTGACTAACCGAATATCTTAACTGATTCTTCGCATTCTCAATTTTTTTTATCAAATTGTTCAATACTTTCTTGACAACTCTGACAATTAACTAAATATTAGAATATCTGTAATTCAGTCTTTAGAGCATAATCGTATACCTATGTGATTGTTTCTTGAATGCTAATTAATCGATAAGTATTCTTCGGCAATCATCGAATATATAAAGCTTCTCTATTGCGCAAAATCCTAAGGAATTATTTCTTCCCTAACCTCTTTCCCAAAAATTCCTTGTATTGTTTTCCGTAACCAGTTTCTTTGTCCGGGATTTCGTCGATCGCCCTTAACTCACTCTCGAATACGATTCTACCTTTTCGAATTTATTTATTCTTCAATCAAGAGAAAATTCAAAATTCTACAGCTGTTAACTGCAAATTTTTTTAAAGGAAAACTTATCAGTTAGCGATAATACGAACGAATTTCATTTAGTTGTGAATTCACATCATATTCGAAACGGAAGCTTTTCGCCTTCTCCGTATAATTTTTATTACCAATCTCAAGAAAAGAAAATTTTAGTTATTCTAAATAATGAATAGGATTCTAAATAATGTTGGAGAAACAGTTTAGTTTCTCGGAACTTAAGATCGTAATTAATGACAATTTTTTCAATCCTAAGTAGTTATAGTCGTCGCGGCGAATGTTGAAGCCGGAAACACATTATCATTGACTAATTTCTCCAGTATCAATGCCATCAGCTCTGCAGGAAATATCAATCTCAATTATCAAAAATAGGAAATATCAAAAATCTCACATACATCTTCTTGAAATCGACGAGCAACGTTAAGAATAATTTCCCTAGCTTGACTGTTAAGAACTTTTCCTCGTCGAAATGTTGAATGTGAAGCAGTGACCGCCATTTTCTCTTCTATTTGAATGTGAGCGACCGGCTAGGAAAGGAAAATCTATAATCTGCGTTGCATTCTGGGAGTGTCAACTCTCGCCGCGAAGACTGTAGCTTTGTCAAAGCTATACATTACAAAGGCTTAAAATCTATTGTCCCTTTTACGACACCGTACGTGAAATTCTGTTCGTCCGTCATCATCGCTTCAGCCCGAACTGTAAGTCATACAGATATACAATTATTGGAAAGCTTAAGATTTGTAGAAAAATACCAGTTCCGGTCTGAGATCACTTCCTGTCTCACAGAAAGCGGTTGAAACTGAACTATGGGCAATACGAAACCCTTTTTTTTACGTTTTTAACATCATTATGATATTTTTTAATGAGAATTTTAATTAAGAAAAACGATACACTGCCATAAAGAAACCTTAAATTATACAAAACAAAAGTTTTATGTGAATCAATATTTTACGTGAACTGTGTATCATTGAATTCATTACTAAAGCCGTACATCTGATTATAGTAAAACTATATACATGAAAGATATATACATTAAAAACCGACTAGTTTCGCTGATGAGAGGCAACCTTATCAAGTAATTGGACAAAACACTCCGATATGTGAGACAAGATAAAGAAGAGACACAACGGAATACATTACAAATTATGAAATAATTGCCTCCCACTCTCGCAGCGTGGGGGTAGGGGGTTACTTCACGTTTCATTGGATAGCATTTTGATAAATATCACATACGTCTACATTTTTATTTCTCTGATTTCGTATGATTTTTTATTTCTTGAGTTATTCCCAATTTTCAACGATGTTTTACCCATTTTGATTTTTGTTGATTACAACGCCATCTGCGAGCAACCACGACGAACAGTACATCAAACCAATGTAAAATTTTCTGGAAAATCCGAATTTGCAATAAAAAATGGGGGTTCCTATTTATGTTTTTCTTCCCAACCCCTCACCTCATAGGGGGTGGGGGGTGGGGGGTGGGGGGGTCGAGTTTGGTATCTTTGGATGTCCCCCTCCCAGACGAACAAATTTTAATTATAAAGTTTTTTGATCTGATTTGTAGTTTTCGGGATATTTCAATGTCTTCAGATAAAATGAACACCCTGTATATATATATTATTATTGTGTTAATTATTATTTTTATTATTAGAATGTAGAAATTGAACGTTAAGACATTTAATAATAATACTTTAATATGTATTTAAGTAGATAACGTATTGATGTAGAAGTAGAATAAAGTATTCCATAAAGTGAAGTACACAATTTAACGTGTGTGAAATATATTATAATTGTCGAAAATATAAGTAATTAAAATAATTAACACATTAAAATATAAGTTACAACGGTTTCAGCTCGCCAGCATGCAATACGTATGCAAGGCTTCCGGAGCGAAGCGACGGTAGCAGGTGTATCTATAACTACGGTGTATCTATAACTACTAATAGCAGGTGTATCTATAACTACGCGCCTCTTTTACCAATTGGAAAAGTCTCAAAATGATCACACAATTATAATTTCTGCGTCATCCACATCAGGACAACTCTTTTTTTGTAACCTGCGCGAAGTGATTTTTTGCTACTTGGAAATAAAGCGCAATCGGAATGCTGGTCATTTAGTTTGAAGACGAGATAGGCAACAGTCTTCGAATAGTCAGGTATTGTCTCGTTTTTCTAAATATTAACGAATTTTAATTAAAAACATTGAAATTAATAATTAATTCGTTAATTAAGTTGTCTCGATAATTTTCTAAGATTTAATTACATGTTATTCGAAAGTGCTATAACCATATCATACATGTGACATGCAAACAGGCTTCACTGAGTAATAAAGACCTAATACGTTCTTCATTATTAGTTTCAACCAATTTCCTGCAAGTCTTTGTAGTACATGCTGAATAATTGTTATCAATTAGTTCTTTAAATTTAATCTCCTGTAAAGCATCAATTAAACCTACACTTAAGCAACAGAATCTATCCTTTATTTTTTGTCCTAATATTTGAAAAGATATCACTTGGAATCTAATTGATGCCTGGACGAACACAGAATTATTCACTGCCAGCTACTGTTACTGTAACCATCTAATTAACGATAAATGTTCGATTTGTTGCGTCTTCTTCAAACTTTGTACGCCAATTTCTCAGCAACTTCCGTTTCCGATTTGAATCCATAAATATTAAAAGTTTAAAAAAAAAGAGTAAATAAATTAAACTAAACAAAGTAAATTATATTAATTATCCCAAATAATTCCGAATGTCTTAATTTACTCCTTACAGTTAAATTTAAGTTAATAATTTTAAATTCTTATAATAGAAGAGCAAATTCATGGACGCTCTTAAATAAAGATATTAGTCTCCTGAGAAAAACTCAGGAGAAAGTAAAAAAAAATAACAAAACTGTGAAATCAAAATATTAACTACTAATAAAAATATCCGTATTTCGCACGGGTTATAAAAAAGAGTTGTTCTGATGTGGATGACAAAGAAATTGTAATTGTGTGATCACTTTGAAACTTTTCCAGTTGATAAAAAAAAAAAAAGGTAAGAAGTCACAAATTATTTTATAGATCAACTACCATCGTTCACTCCGGAAGCCTTGCATACGTAAAAACCGACTTTATTTCTTCAGCAAATGATATAATTTGCTGTAAAGTAAAAACTGAAACTAAGAATTAAGAACACTCATGTCTCATTTCATGTTTGCAACTCAAGCGGTTTCGGAGATATGCATACCCTGCAGGAAAGTTTACATCCCTTAAGATCCGAATATCGCAAATTCGTCGAATACGTAGGCTATACTTTAGATTTTGACAAACAACACTATTGTGAAATTTCGTTTTCGCAACTTAAGCAGTTTCGGTGATTGGCATAACCTTGAAGAAAGTTTGCGTTTACTGCATCCGAATATGAAAAATTCGTCGAATACTTTAGATTTTGAGAACACTCATATCAAATTTCGTGTTTCTAACTAAAGAGGTTTCAGAGATATGAATACCCTTCAAGAAAGTTTGCCCCCCCCCCCCTCTCTCGTTTACACCCCTTAGTCCGGATTGGGGATTTCGTTGTTCATGCATTTTTCTGGGAGGCATATGAACCTCCGTGCCAAATTTAATAAAGATCCGTTGAGAAATGGCGACGTTGTTTCAAGACAAACAAACAAACACTCGAGCTTATAATATAGATACATTTCCTCATTTTCTAAGGGTTAGATAAAAAAGTACGCAATTTCTTTAGTATTCCTTCCTACAACGATTCAAAAGTAAATTTTTGTTTAGAGTTTAGAGCCCATTCTTTGGATTAACTACCCGAAAAATTAAATGAATTCGATGATACCCGGATGATATCCTGAAAATATTCTGAGTATTTTACATAAAAATTCTTGTTTTCTAAAATGAAGGCCCTTTTAATAGAACTTCCAAACCATGCAACCTTAGACGCTACTTATTAGACGATTGGAAGGATGATGTGCAGTGACTTGAAATACTCTAAAGAATGCTTTACTCAATTCCTTGCAATTAAAATAGCAGCATTGATTGACCAACCACATAGAAACTCCATCTGACTCATTTCCAAAGAATTTCACAATCACAGAAAATGTCAGTGTGAAAATTGACGAAGAAGGATTTGTATCATTTTAATGCTGCCAAACATTAAACCTCGAAGTTGGTAGAAGTTGTTAAAAGGTTAAAGCTATACCATTGCAAGCCTTGCAAGCCCTTGGCTCCGAGCGATTCTCGGGACTTAAGGACGGATGATAAGTCCGACGCTCGCCTACCTTTAATCTCCGAGTTTAAACCCGCTAACCTTTGGCAGAGGGTTGAGTGAAACCTAGATCCGTCTAGAGGAGAAATACCGAGGAAAAACATTCCCTGGTTCATTGAATTGAACCCGGGCTCTTCCAGTCCTCAAACCAGCTCCTAAACCACTGGACTACCAATAGCATTGGTAGGGTTGTAATTGTAAAGTAAAATTGGAAGAAATACAGCATTTTGGACCAGGTTTTTTGATTGGAAACCCATCCCATACCAAAAAAGATATAATGATTTAGAGTTTTTTTTTTGTCTAACGAACGATCATTGCAAATTCCTGGTTTTGCCTAAGCCTCCAATTTATCTTTTCTCAAAACGACTGTTGATCAAAATTGATCAAAATCCCGCCACAAAGCCCCCAAAGGTCTTGCTTTGCAACCAAGTAAAAAAAGCGAGGAAAATTTAAAAACTTTACAACAATTTTACCGTCTTTTTTTACCAATCTACCCCACTTGTAGGGCAAACTAGCCAGTGGCTGTTAATCGTATAAGCAACCACAACATCGATTTAAGAGTCGAGCGATTCCATAGCTTTCGTTAAAGTGAGAAGATCTAATGTGCATTGATTAAATAAAGAAAAAAAGATAGAAATACAAAGCATTTACTTGATAAAATGAAATAAAGGAAAGTTACTCGACAGTTTCGAAATACTTTGCGTGTTCATCTTCAAGGGAATGCGAACAAATAAGAAAAAAATCATGGTAAGGAAATGTTAACAGTAAATACATTGTATTACTATTGTGATCCAATTTAAAACAGAAACGAGAGTAAATTAGCCAAACAAAAACCATAAATAATTGGTAAACAAATGTAATTTGATTGGAGATACCATTACAGAATTTTTATCTTCCATGCTCACACCTTCAGGCAGCTTTAGAATTAGCTTAAGACAAATGGTAATAATAAGCTATAAATAATATATTGGTAATAATAAATAATAAAGATAATAAGATACTTTTTTAAATATAAAAATATTTAAGAAAATTAACGTCAATTTTTTTTTTTATAGCCACAGATTGTTTTACTTATGTTGTTTATTCTCAAAATGGATTTGATAATACATATGTTAAGGTCAAAGCCCGAAGTTCGGCCAGTTCCCGAATTGGCCGGTCATTTCGTTATTTGGCAGAGGCATGTGGCCAATGTTCGATATGCTGGAAATTGCCAGTGTATGTGCTACTTTGGCCGGCCACTTCCCGAAGTGCCGGGAAATTCCTGGCCAGTATTCGATATGCTGATACAAGACTGTCCGGTAGGCGGCACAGCTGTCGGTTCCGGTGTGATCGCGGCTTGCACATGATATTCGTCTGTTGCTTTTCGGAGAAGGTCCTACCTCTGTGACTTGTTTTTATTATTCTGACAGCGGTTTCATTTGAGTATTGTATTTCCTCGGCTCGTGTTTGAATAGCATTCTATTTCAATAATTCGTATTGTTGTTTTATAGGTTTTCCCATGGCTTCTTCTGACGAGACTAGTATGCTGGGCGAAGTTGGCGTACATCTAAATACGGAACCAACATTTGATATGAAAACTATGTTCTTAGATACTTTGAATACATTACTGCAAAAAAAAGCAAATAATAGTGGGATCCTCAGCAGAGACAAGTACTGTGCTTTTATAGAGGACGTTAAACAGGCTAAAGCAAAGCAGAAAAAAGAAAGTGTTGACTATTGTCGACTAAGAAAATATGATGTTATTGAAGTTGACGGCAAAGAAAAACTTACTGTGCCAGTAACAGAAGACAATAGCGGTATTTTGTACGATGTGCACACAGAAGAGTTATTCGACTTGCTAAATAATACTCACTTGAAAATTGGACATGGAGATCGCACACGGACGGAAAAGGAGCTACAAAGAAAGTTTGCAAACTCAAGATGCCAAGATACTAAAAAATTCAGATGCAAAATTCCGACCGGCAAAAGTTGGAGATAATGTATGCATCCGTATACCAGATGTTGACAGAGGTCGCGGTGATCCACGAAACGTCCTTGCAGTTGTCATGAACGTCGAGGGCGCTTTCTACAAGTTAAGAACAGAACATGATGTTCTCAAACAACTGTATTCCATTCTGCACGAGAAACTGCTTCCATTGGCATCCGTGGGCACAGAAGAAAATTCACTACGAACAGTCGCGTCTTCACAATCACTGACCGGCGGCCAAGGCTTCACTCGATGCAATTGCACCACCAAGTGCTCAAGAAATCGCTGCAAATGTAAAAATAACAAACTGCTGTGTAATTCAAAATGTCATAAAAGTTCATGTTGTAACAAGTGATGATAGAGATTGTTAATATACTATAATAAACTAATTTGACTGATTTTCTAATTTAGTATAATTAATAATCAATAAAGGCCTAATGTGGTAATTACGGTATACAAACACCCAAAATCTGCTCATGACCTCCTTATTCCGACCTTGGCCGATCGCCCCATGCTATTTCGCAAACTGGCTGGCAAAGAGGGCGAAGATCCCTTTTCTTCTAGGGATTTCCGAAGCAACAGATGGAATTAATTCATTTAATTCAAAAAAACTCTTGATTCAGTAAGAAATATCTTTTAAGAAAAAAAATGCTTAACCAAGTATTTGTAAATAAAATGTAAATCTATATATTTACATCTCAAAATTTTTATGAATGGTTGTCAAATGGGAGGTAGGGCCTATACGAAAACCAGACAGACTGCTCATAAAGAATTCAAAATATACAAGAACTTTATCAAAAATACTTAATTTTAAAATATAAGATAAACGTTTTCGAGTATCTTGAATGTTTCGAACTAATCACACTTTTTTTCCGAGAATGAATTCAAAATGTTCTCGAAGATTTTTATCTATTATTTTTAATGTTTTAAATACTCCGTATTATCAAAATCTTGTATTTCTCTGTCTGTCTGTCTGTCCGGCGCAATTGTTAATTTCCTGTGGAAAAAATTACTACAATGAAACGTTCGCGACTGGAATCGAACCTGCAACCTTTTGATCCGAAGACAGACGTCTTATCCATTAGGCCACGGGGATTACATTCAAATTATTGTTTCTTATCACTCCCTTTGTGTGTGTGTGTGTGTGGCGCAATGAGATAAGAGCCAGAGAAAAAAAAAATAACTCATTAACTTTAGCCTACTAGATTAAAATTTCGATGTTCATTTTTTTAGCTTCTCTCCTTCAACAATGGCGCGCGCAATCAAATAATGAGTTCATTCAAAAAGGAATAAAATATCACTTTTTGCCCTAACCGCTTGGAATCGACTCTTCTTGGATTTTCGCATACTTACCAGGGGGAGAGAGCGGGATGGCCTAGTGTTTTAATAACTTGGCAAATGCATTTCATGTATATTTTTAACCATTTTTATAAAAAAAAAACAACTTCTAGTTTATTTTCTAGCATTAGCCTTTTGTGGGTGAGTAGATAGCCATTTCTCCAGCCTCTAATAGTCTCGAAGTCCAGGAAGTCAAACATTTTATGCGGATAGAGAACCTGGGCCCTCACCACTGGGGCCCGGCCGTCAACGGGACCCGGACTAAGGTCTTAACTGAAAAATATATATATATGAATTAGCCTGTCACTTTTAAATTTTTGTTTTTGTAATTAATTCTAAATTTATATAAACTACTTTCTTGCTTTAACCGTCTGCATAGAGCTATCCTGTATTATAATATTTGCATAGAATTTTTTTTTCTAAACTTTATTCTAAACTTTTGGGTGGAGCTGGAAAATTTGGTGTTGGTGTTAAATTAATTTATTCTAAAAATAATGCTAATAGCTGTGTGCGTGTGTGGCATGTTTAAAAGGTACAATTGTGGTGTTTGCGGTTTTTTTGGCTAAGAATCTATGATTTTGATCGTAACTTGGGATGGGGGCCCATTACTGCATTTGGTACTGAGCCCTTAATTTGCTGTGGAAAGCTTGGGTAGGACCAAAAGAAAAAAACAATCCAAGAACAATCTTGGTGTTTTTATATATGTTATATAAAGAATTGGTTGTTATGTATTAGACCAACTTGAGAAAATGTGCCGTTGTATTAGCATCAGAGGTAGAATTTTATTTTGGGTGGGCGAGACGAGAACGCAAAGGAATTGACCTCCAACAAAAAAAAAAAAAAAATCATCTTCAAACTTTCGGGAGAAGAAGAGGTCAATATGTTTACATTCCCGCCCAATCACCCGCTGATATGATTAACATTTTGGTTGAAGTGTCTGTTAACTTCAATGAGTTTACATTCGATTCTAAACGCAACTTAGATAAAGGATAATAAGTAAATTCCTATGTGTAGATATTTTCATATCTTTTTCAATTTCACTATCAACAACAATTTGAAAGATAGTGAATTTTATTATACTTTATGAATTCTGTCTATTTTTAATTTTAAATCGATAGTATTTTTGATTGATAAATAAGTTTGGATAATTAAATTTCAAGGATTATTCTAATACTTATTTCCTTTAAAATCTGAAGAAAAAAAGTAATAATTGATCATAATAACTTCGTCTACTTGTTTTCGAGAAAGAATAGTTAAGTGAAGAAGAATATTTCAACAATTTAAAAGATGTTAAAAAAAAAAGGCTCAATTTTTCTCTTAAAAGAATGGGTGATTTTGGATCAAGTTCTGATAGGAGGGAGTTGAAAATGTTAATATCAGTATAAGAGAAACATGGACCAGATTAATGTTGATTGGTTGCTTGTAAGACTACGTTGGCTTTGTGCCCAGTTGGATGAAAATCCTCGTGCAGGGAATGCAGGAAAAACGATGTGAGTGAAATATTGCAAATGAAACAAGCTCAAGGAACTCGATAAATGATTTCAACACCGACGTTATTTTATATTGAGGGACATAAAATTTGATTTGATAGAACTCGGAAAATATTTTGAATATTCAAACATCTGAAAACGATGGTAAATGAACCAAGGTCAAAATTTTACAACAATTCATAAACCAGTAAGTATTTCACCAAATAGAGTCAAGTAAAATCACGAAAAACCTCTTTTGTAGCTGAAGATTTTGATCTTTTATTCTTAATTATTGCCAAGTTAATTGATCATCCACTTTCTCTCTTTAATTCCTATAATGAAAAGTGAATTGAGATAGATGCAGAGGTCGCTATCAACAGAGAATTGATTGAATGAGAGAAGCACATAAGAAAATTACTAATTTATAATAATAATTTGCTAAAGAAAATAACTAATTAAGCTAATTTGGTTGATTCTATTGGCCAAACTTCGTCCAATGATTATAAATCACAGAAATTCTGTGATTTCGTCCAGCGTCCAGGAATAGCCTACTTGGTCTGTTAAAAGGGGAGGCCTTAATATCTTACAAAGATAATTGTCACAGAGTTAATTTTCTCTTGCAGACAATTGAACGTCAATAACCAATTATTGTTTAAGCAACATGTTCTTCTGCTACAGAAGTGATTCTCACTAATAATCATTATTAATGTGCCTGTTATTCAACTTCATAACTAAAACTTATTTTTAGTTTTGCACTGAACTTGTAAGTTTTTTGGTAAAACAATAGAACCCTATGTTGAAGCTGTCCTTAAACAAAATCCTGCAATTTACGAGAAAGTGCTAGGATCAATCTTCGGCCAAATTTTACATGTAGGTTTAGAAAGACAAAAGAAGTTTAGAAAGATCGATTCTGCAACCTCTCTCGTCTGCCTGAAATTACCACAGCTAAAAACTTACAATGTATTCTAACTTTCTAAGACGTTCTCTGTTTATTTGCAGTTATTTTAGAGTTAAGTTGCAGAGTTATTTTAATGTTCCAGACACTCAACTGTCAGTTTGTAATTTATGAATTATTTTTACTAAAGGCAAGATATGAAAAAATCCTCCTCATTTCCTTCTTTTCTAGAAAATGTTAAAAAAAAAAATCAAATTTTTCATTAAAAAAGAGAGAGAGAAAGGAAAGAAAGCGATCTGCTGAGCACTTGGGTGGAATGACTTCATGGGAGTTCTGCACAAGGGATCCCCTACACTTTGCCCGTCATAATCCGCCGATGAATGATGGCCGCGCTCTGTTTTTGAGTAAGTCCCTATTCCACGACGTTAATGGACTTAAAAAGCTACGAGTCTATTTTCTTAGTGGAATGCAGACAAAGAATACGAAGATAATTGATAGAGGGATTTTTTTTTCATCCCCTGTCCTTCTTTGTTTCTCTCTTTCTCTTTTTTTTTCTCTTCCAACCGAATGAGGAAAACTAATCTTCCTTGTGGAAGGTAGACCCATCCATAACCCATTTTCGTGGCAACATGAAGCTGCTCATCTTCGTCCTACAACTAATTAACTGCCAGTGAATCGAGAGTGAGTTCTTCTCTCCGAAAAGAAAAAAACATTCTAAAATCCTGCCAAAAACAAATGCGACCCATTATTAAAGTGATTATTATTTTACTTAATACTGTTGATTCCCCATTGCTTTTCTTCTTTTGCAGAAAAAGACAACTGTCATAACAAGAAATGGAAAAGATTTTCGTTCTATTCCATAAAACAAAATCTATGAACTGAAATGTTGTAAGTGAATCACAATAATTCCTTCCTTTATATACCTTATGTAAAAAAATGTAAATAACATCAAAGGAGTTAATTGTTAACATTAAATGACTTAATTAGCAAGATTAAGTGTAGGTGTATCAAGTGTATTTAATTAAATTCTGAGTTCCTTTTTTTTTCACATTGAATTTGTCTTAAAAAGATGCTGCTGAATACAATCTTTTACGTGTACTGAGAATCATTTAGTTGTAAAAGTGAGCCGTACACCTACTTAACTATGATGAACAATTTTAATACATGTAAAAAAATACACGACTAGTTTCGCTCCTCGAGAGAGCACCTTTACAAGTGTAATAAGTGTAATAAAAACGAAACACAAGTTAATTTATAGAGAACAATTACAACAGGAAAAAGCATAAAACTAAGAACTTCCGTTACTTCTTTTTCAAAAAAAATTCGTAATCCTATTCAGAAAAACTTCAATTTTTTAAATTTCATTCACCGTTTACTTGTTTTTGATAAAAGCATACAGACAGGCTTTCTTTTTTTGAGGGAAGGAAAAATTTTTATAGTATTCCCCAAATTTTGCTGTTTAAATTTTTGAAAGTTTTTTTTTTCCAGTTATCATAACTTTTTATTTACCATTTGAATAAGAAAATTAATAAAATGTAATAAATAAATTAAAAATTTTCATCTATATTTACATTAATCTTGATGCAACAATGTGATTCTTATGGCTTCAAAAAAAAAAAAAAAAAAACATTCCTTACTACGATTTAGTAAATATGGTAAAGGTGATCCATTGATGTAGTTGGGGCTGAAGGATACGGGTTCAATTCCGGTGAATGTCGAAGTTTTTCCACGGTTATTTCTCCTCCGAACAAAGTCCTGGGAACGGCTTTCTTTCACGGATATAATGGTGCATTGGGATGATAACGCAATCTCAACTAGCCCTGATGGTCACTTAAACGTCATAACCTATATCTGTGTTGTCCACGGAGGCTCTTACAGGAAAACTCCTACTTCTGATCATGCGGTACTTCCGTTTTCCAAAGAATTTCATTTTTCAACTATTGTTGTTAGACTTTCGTTTCTTTCATTAATGCAATGAATCAGAACAGATGGAAATAAAATCAATAGGCCTAAAGCTAAGGCCGTACCGAGAGAGGGTCTTCCCAAGTCCAGATAGTGAAGAAGTTTCTGGAGTGCAGAAATAAATTTTGAGGTTTTTTTACGAAGACTGTAAAACAATGGAACAATTGTTTTCATTTTTGTAAAGCTACTATAAATGAAGCATTTTATCTAAACAGATCATGGCAAAATAATTATCAAAGATAGATTGTCTGAATTTATAAGTTGAAGATGGTTTACTTCATAGCATAGCAAATCAGTATTGAATTCTGTCTACAATTACACTGAATCAGAAGAACTATTTAAATATTATTTGGATAATATAATATCAAAATTTAAGCATATCTTAATCATTCTTTAAACATTCCTCCACTACAGGGTTTGTGAATGAAATAAACAAAACGCAGTGCTTAATTTAGAGAAAAGATATTTTCAGACTTTAGTAGAATAAATGTTTTTTCAATGCATTTTCATTTATCAATAATTGAAATTATGAATAATAAGTAGCATCAGTTAATGCTTACAATTAGAAGACAATAGCTCTAGAAAAACGAATTCATCAAAGGATAATGCACTGGTAGGAAGCCTAAAAGATTACTGAAGCAGATTCATGAACTTAAATAACATTCTTAAAGACTTGAAAAATTAAGAAATTTTCGAAATCATATTAAACTCTATGTGATCGTGATCGTCTTTGGAATGTGCATATTTTTTTTCTTAAACTCTAATAGATCAGTCAACAACACCATTGCAACTTTCTCAAATGGGATGGTACAGCCACCATGTCTGTTCGTGTTAGGAGACGATGCACAAACGGATACCAGAACGTAGTAAAAAAAAAAATCGGAAATCCTACAGCTTTGCGACAATGTTCATTTAACTGGCAATGGAGGAGATAATCAAGAATATTAGATATGATTCCGACCGACTATAATCGTTCCAGCAATCCTTGGAGAACAAACTTTTCCATATTCAGACCAACATTCATTCATTCATAGTTCTCTACCAAGGGCAGGTCCTTCACTGCAAACCCAGCATTCTCCAATCTTTCCTATTTTCTGCCTTCCTCTTCATCTCCACATAAGATCCATTTACCATAATGTTGTCGATCATCTTAAATCTTCTTCTGCCTCGAACTTTTTTACCGACAGACCGACATATAGCAAATATTTGAAGTCTCAGTCCCTCTATTTCTTTAAAAAAGGCACCTGTAAGCTTCCATAATTTTGTAGGTACAACTAGTTCTTTTCGGATCGATTGTGTTGAGTTCGAATCCTAATCTATTGAGGATTAGAAGATTATCATCCTCCCATTTGAAAAGTAACAAATTAACAGGATTTCTTTTTTTTTTTTTTTTATACTAAACGTTGTCGCAAAGATTTTTCACATTTAGTTCAAACTGTAAAAGATTTCAATTAAAATATTTTAATGATGAAACTGAAAGTTGTCGCATATCGTTATAAAGATTTGCCGAGCGATAGCTCAGTAAATTAAGATTAACAAACACACATTACATTTAACCATATCAAAGGAATTATCAGTGGCTCCACCATTTTCAGAGAAATGATTGAAATATGTTCCTTTCAAAATATAATCGAGAAATAAGGACATTCTTCTGCAAATAAATAAACAATCATTTCAGTGAATAAGTTTTGCCTTTGATTTAAAAATTATATTAATTTGTTTTGTTTTGTTTTTATCTAAAGTTTAATAACGATGCTGTTGTGAATTCTTTTCTTCAATAAGAAAAATAATAAGAATTTAGAAATATAAGTGATTTCATTTTTAAGCAATAATAAAATTAGATTAAAAATAACAACACACAAGACAAGAACTACTTAAAATTCCAAGAGCCTTTCGGGTTCCTTTACAATTACTCTTGAAAGGTTCATTCAGTGCCGGAACTAGGAAATTTATCAGGGGGGGGGGGGGCAAGTCAGCCTCATGCCGCCCCTGTAGCTGTTTTTCACTATTAATAATAATATTAATAATAAATAAGCAATAATAAATAACTGTTTCAATCCCATTTTGCCGCCCCCCGAACATACCGCCCGGGGCAGTTGCCCCCTTTTGCCCCCCCCCCCCTTAATCCGATACTGGGTTCATTTATATACATTGGTACGAGGAATAACAACCAATAAAAATAATAATATTGTAATTAAATATTCAGTCTCTAATTAGTGTCAAGCGTCGTCAGAGACTATAAGGTAAAAATTACTTCAACTCCTTCCGGAAGGAGTTATTCCTATCCCAGTGTATATAAGTGAACCTTTCAAGAGTAATTGTGTGTTGAGGAAGGGTTTTTCCGCAAAGGAACCCGAAAGGCTCCTGGAATTTTAAGTATTTTAAATGTTCTTGTCTTGTGTGTTGTTATTAATCTAAATTACTTAAATTCTCACACGTAAAAAATTCTTTCAATAATAAAATTGTTACGAGTAATATAATATCAGCAACTAAAATTTGTTAGTTATCTCTGATTCGTCCTGAATCTTTAATTGATCCGATCGTTCTTACAGATAAATGACAGAGAGAGAATTTCACACTTTGGAGCGATCCCTGCCGATACCTAGAAAGGCGATACCTAGAATGCCTATTCTGGCATTCTTAGAAGATCTCAAACTCCTGATGCTCTCAGAGTAAAGAAGCTCAGAAGAAATTCCCTAACAAACTAAGTAAATGAAGTAAGGCGAACAAATGACAACAAAATAATAAAATATCGGAGAAGTCCTTTGGGACTTGCTGACATCTTTGCAAGGCTCTGCAAAAAGCTTTCCAAAAAATGGCTTCTCAGTGCATTTATCAAGATACGGGATGAAAATGAAAATGGCGGAAAAGAATTCACAACTGTGTTAGACCCGTAAGACTAATTTGAGTTCGTAATTAGAATGTATTAATGACGGCGCTTTTAAGTTAAAGTACCAATGATTTTTGAAAGCTTGCAGATCAGCTTGTTTTAAATATCATATAATCGACTTTTCTCAAAATTTGTCATTGAACGAATCAGCTTGAGATATCTTTTTCAAGTTATTTATTTTTTGGAAAAAAAAAATAAAATAAAAATCTGTTTGTTCTTATTCTCTCTCTTTCTTACAAAACAAATTGTATTAAAAGAAATTCAATATTTTTTTTAGTCTGTAAACCTATTCCACGAAAAATTCTGAATCACTCTTTAAAAAAATAAAAAGATTGAATGATCTTCATTGATTGATCAAATATTTGAATAATAGAATGAGGAAAAGTAACAAACCAATAAAAAATTAACCAACAAAACCAATAAAAATGTGCTCCCACTGTATCTCCGATTTATCTGTGGAAGTTAGAAAAGATATCTTATATTTTTCGACAGAAGACACCCACATCCTTAGGAGCAAAGGATGTCCCAATTTTTAATTTAACAATATTTTTTTCATGTTAAAGTAAGGGAGGGGGTCTATTTGTAAATGGTGTAAGTCAATTCAACGCAATACAGTTTTCTGGAAGATTATACATCATCAGACAAAGATGTCCAATTGATGTATAGATATTCCGTATACTTTTTCTGTGTATACCGTAGACGTAAATGACCTGCAATTCGTAGAACGCTATTGACAAGGTTGTTGTTAATCTTTCAATTCCCTCAGTTTTTATTGAGACAGTGATTTCAATATCTGTAATCGTAGGTCCAATATTTATAGATTACTTTGTGTGATTCATAGAAAGTATAAAAAATAATGCTAAGTACGGTAATAAATAAATAAAAAGGACTACAATCTACCTTTTATTTTTCACATGTAAGGAGGCGAATAAAAAGTGATTTTTCAAGATTTGACTTATATAGAAAGTTACAATCTTTGATGAGTTAGTATCGTATTTTACAAATTTCTAAAAAAAAAAAAAAATGCTTTCAAAACTTTTTTATAAAGTAAGTTATGAGATTTTAACATCCTCCATCTTCATTATTTATTTTATATTATGGGTTATGTTATGTTTCTGCTTAACAACCTGCAATGTAATAACCTGTAACATAGTCAAGTGTAACATTTCTTTCTCAAGTATTCTTCTTCTTTCTGCGTCCGTTTTTAATCTGTTTTCGTCCGCTTTCTTCCTACCTGTTCGATGTTGAATAGAATACGAGGAAAGTTCCTCCCACCCCTTTGTTTTCTAATGAACAATTCCTCCCCGTCTGCAGGGTGAAGGGTGACCTCCTCAAAGTGATTGCCCCGGTGTGTGAACCCCCACACGGACTGCATTTCCTCACCTCGGCTGTCTGGACCATCCTCTCCCGAGCACCCAGACAGAGAGGGGAGGCTGAGGGACCATCTCCGAGCGGACGTTCACCCGGGGACCATCCATTATTAAAACGACAGCCCAAGGATGGTGACCGTGGAATGCCAGCCGACGCCCTCGCCCTACACCACAGGTGGATGCTCGTGACGTTGGGGACTCCTGCCAAATGGCTATTAGGTTAATTGGACATCACCCTCCTATCCTTGATACATTACCACACTAGACAACACTACGTCACTAATAGCGATATTTAAGATGTTAAACAATTAAAAAAAAAAAAGCAACAACCCTGGATTACTATGAACTTGCTGATTTGAATCAACCACTAACAAAATTCATACAAACAGCGTTCAGTGAGAGAAAGAATGCTAACTCACATCTACCAGAAAATGAAATCAAAATCTATTACGATCGGGGAGGTTACCTTATCTTAAGGTCGCTAGAAAAGCAACATGAAAATGCATTAACTTCTTCCCCTCGGGGGACATCAGTTATAAACGGAAGCCAATCAAACAGAAGCTTGAAATTCCATCTAACAATGCTGAAAAACACGGAAATTTCGGCCAACGATATCGAAAGGAATTTTCCATTCTTACATGGAAAACGAACCACAAAAAAACTTCAAGGAAAACATTGTGCAACCATCGCTATAGTCTAAAAAGAAAACTTAAAACATAAAAAGAAAACATTATTAGAAAAACAGGATTTTGAAACTAAAAATATCAAGAGATTTTCGTTAGAAGGAAAGCAAAGCGTCTTTCCATCTCTGTATTTCTCTATCTCTCTCTCTATCTCTCCTTATAATTTCAATTTATCTTTATTTATTTATTTTTTTATTTTTTTCACGTAATGTTAGATTTTATTTCCATCATTTATTTCTAGTGTCAGAGACCAATTGTAGCAATTCTATCCAATCTACAAATATTCAATTGTGACAAATTGAATTTTCTATTGTAAAGAGTTAATAAGAAAAATACGGAATATTAAATTTACCTTTCAACTTCCTTTAACCTTTGTCCAAATATTACCACTTACTTCTACTTAAATACATGAGATATTCTTTTACCTAAATCCGTAAATCCTAAGGTATTCAATCAGAAATTGAATTTTGGACTCGAATCAATTTCATTGTAAATCTATGAGTTGTTATCTTACGATAAATTAAAAATCACATCCATTTAAATATAGATAAAACTTCACTGACTTAGAAAGATTACTTTTTGTATATATTTAATTTCCGAAGATAGACAGTACACTACGTGGAAAAACAAAACAAAACAAAAACAACTATTAATCGATAAATAGTATTATAGAATAAAAAAAATAAAACATTATTAAAGAGAAGACGACAGCAAAAAACAAAATGTATAATACCTAACACCCGAGAATATTGAGTAAAAAATGATTGAGAAACATCGAAGGGTGTGAGGATAGAAAACACTAAACACCAAAACTCAGCTAAAAGTTGAAAATAAACAAAGAATTTTCGAAGAATGTTTTGAAATGTAATAGAAAGTTTCCAAAAGTGCATCTTTAAGTAATTAACATCAACGGATAAGTTTAAATGTGATGTCCTAAAACAGCTGTTTCACGCTCTTTGGTAGTCATCAGGTAGGAGTTATCAGTCAACAAGTTGAGGTCCCAGGACAAAGTTTAATAGGAATAAGTATAGAAATCAGTAAGATTAAGTTAAAGTATCCCGTTACAGATCTACAGCGGTCCTTAGGGTCACGGGAGATGAGCCTCCCAATGTTTCCTGACCTACGGTACTAAATTGAGGCCGTGCACTCATTCTTTAGAGGGCTTGGTAGAGAGTAGGAACCGTCTGGACGAGAATTCAGCTTAGAAAAGTCCCTGACCTCCGCCGAGGATTGAACCGACGCTTCCATGCCAGCCAAGAGCCTTACCATTTGGCTACTAGCTCTAGGGATCAATATGGTACCAATTAAAAAAAAAAAGTCAATTAAAAATTACATGGTAAAAAATAAAAGACACGTTGAGAAATTTTGTTATTGCTTTCTTAATTTTTGGGTTAACAATTTGATTCCCACATTGTTACTCATTATTTGTAAGATTTAAGGTCTTAGCCGAAGCCGCGGGGTTGGCAATGTTGCTAAGACACTGACCTCTGAGTTTCGGGTTCGGTTCTCATGTGGGTTTCGTTGATGGTGGCGATCCGCGCTGGGCAGGTTTACCCGGGGTTCTCCCGTTTCCCCTGCATTTCTCACACCATCCTTTCTCAGTCTTTCTCTCCGTCTGTTCTTATTTCCGTGGGATACCACAATAGATCTTTCAGGTCGACGTGCTCGGCAATCATACCACCCACTTTCAATTAATCTAATCTAATCTAAGGTCTTAGCCAATTGTTGGCGTTCATCAAAATCACAATTTATCCTCATTTACAATAATGATCAATCTTAAATCCTTAGCATCCATTCAATCTCTGTAGGTGTGTCAAAAGAAATACAAATTTATTTATTTTTTTGCAAAATTGATAAGCATCGAATTTCTTAAAATATAATATGTAAGTTTATATATAGTGGAGTTCCTGATACCCGCCCTTCCCTCAAAATCTCAAAATATACATAGATTAGTCTAACTTATTTCCTTTTTTTTTTTTTTGGTTTGAAAGCAAATTGAAGGGATCTTAGAAAGTTTGAAAACCACGTTGTTTATTTTTAGTTTTTTATTTGGGACTGTTGCTGCCCTTCCTCTTCCGAAATAAACCCTACATATGTCCTTGGGGGAATACTTTGTAAAAGCTTCAATAATTTGTCTGAAACTAAAGCACCAGATTTATGATTAATGAACGTCGAAAGCAAATGGAATGAGTTTTCTAGAAAAATTAATGAATTTAATAAATATTACTTTGTGGTTTATTTTCAAACAGTCTAGTGTTTAATAAATAGCTTTCGTTTTTGAAACTGTAAGAGTCAAAGAATAATTTATTGAAATGTTTAATATATTATAGAAACACAATCAGCAACACATGATACCTTATACATGATCTGACAGATCTAAAAATTCCGGGAAGCTACAGTTCTGTTCAGTTAATGAATACAACATCATCACACAAATTAAATATATCTTATACTAATATATAAATCTGAAGAGTTTGTATGTTTGAACTCGCTAATTTCAGGAACTACCAGTCCGATTTGAAAAATTCTTTTTGCGTTAGATAGCCCGTTTATTGAGGAAGGTTATAGGCTATGTAACATCACGCTACGACCAATAGGAGCGGAGCAGTAAACATAAACGTCAACCAACGGGTGCTGCAGCGGCGACGGGGCGACTTAGCTGCACGACGAAAACCGAACATTACCGAGAAGGGCCGAATTTAACGCGGATGAAACCGCGGGAGCACAGCTCGTTTAAAATATATTTATTAACAGCAAAAATCTCAGAAAGAATGTTTTCCTTTCTCAAGCTACAAACATATAACAACTTTCGTAAACAAAACAGAAAGATATGAACATAAACCTGCTTAATAAATATAAAAATATACAATTAACCCGTTTTAAAATATATTTAATTTGTGTGATGATATTGTATTCATTAATGTGACTATTAAAAGAGAGGATATTAGGAGAAACTATGATTTCACAAGTAAAGTTATGGTCTTCTTTTAATTAATTTTTCCATCAACATATCTGTTTTTAGGTTCAAAACCTAGAATTGGAAAGATTAAGTATTAATAATAAATAATTAAAATAAGTCCAACAGATAATTAAATTTCTCGCCACATCTTTCATAATAACAATAATAATAATAATAATAACCATACATCCCTAAGCATTCTTGCACATTTTTTTTTTTTTACACTTGGCAATATGTGCTTTGGTCCTTGACCCGCCAGGTTGTCTTTGCTGGGGAAACCGAAGGTCCAAAAGTTTTATATCATAGTAATAACAATAATAATAATAAAGATAATGAAATGCAAATTGAATTGAATGTTAAGATTATGGGCAAGAAAATAGGCGAATAAAAACAATCACTAAATTCAATATACAATATAGTTTGGATGCTGGTGTTAATGGCAAAGTCCTTATCTCTTAAAGGATAAAGAATAAACATCAAACAAATGCTGCGTTTTAACTGCCATTAATAGTTTTTGTTACTGAATAATTTAACCAAAGAAAAATAAATTTTAAGGTTCGATTTTTGAACAACTTCATTCGTTCGGTCGATCACTACAAGCAGGTACTCTATTAAAATGACAAAAAAATTACTCCAATTATTGTTATTCTAGTAACATTTTCATCTGTTATTGGAGCAGTGGGAAAACGAAATCAATCTTTTCTAAGAAAATTAATAGATTCTTATTCATCAAAGATTAGGGCTCTTGTAATTTTGACTTCATCTGAAGAGAACAGTTGTCTTTCACTGTTTCATATCTAATCTATTATTTTTCTCAGAGAAATACTAAGTTATAGAATGGCTTTAAAAAAAAACGAAATCATCTTCTGCTATATATTTATATATATTTTTTCCATTTTTTTAAAGAATACTACTAATGATTTCTCGAACTCTGAACTTTTATCTCAACTTTTTCTCCTAAAACAATTGTTTGATGAAATATCGAATCAACAGGTTCCTTCAGAGACAATTCATTTAGGATTTGGAAGATTTCAATTAGGAGAAAAGCCGAAGGGGAGGTAACATGAATTTAATTCTTATGCGATGGTTGGGGGATGTAATAATGAAGGGAGGGAAGACTAAAGAAACCCTCCCCCACCTGCATCTCTCTCTCATTTCCCCTCCCGCATGTTTGTTCTTTTCACTTCCTAAGATTCTATTTCATCTTCTTTCTTTTTTTCTTCACTTATATTGGCGTCTTCTTTCTGTGTCATTTGAGGCAACCCATTCCCAAGCCTCTCCTTCCTTCTTTTCCTAACTAGTTTCATTCTCTTTTCTGTCTTGTCCTCTTTCCTTCAATCATTTGGTTTTCACTATTCATGAAGTTTCTCTCTCTCTTCACTCGCTTCTCTTCAAAATAACTAAGCAGCAAGAAAAGGAGATACAAAGTTAGGGTCTTCCATTCTTGACACTACCGAGAACTCCCGTTAAAGACATTTGAAATCACTGAGACAATTCTTTCTTTTAAGAATAAGGAATGGTGAAGAAATTACGATACCTTTTAAGAGATTTAGATAAAAAGAAAAGAAAAGAAAAAAAACAACAACAACAGAGAGGGACCTAGGACTTCAGGACGGGACTTCAAGGCCGTCTGTAGCTAAACGGGAATGGAAGAGGGACGTACAAGGGGAATCTCACGACCCCACAATACATTGACGTTTGTAGGTTGTTATTCTCGTTAAAAACATGTTAAGCTGGATTACTTTTTTTTTTTTTTTTTTTTTTAATATTAACTTCAATTAATCCAGAATCTATCCATGTTCAGTGCAATTATGGTTCAAATGACACTTTTCAGGTTAATCGAATTTTCTATAGTAATATTATTGTTGGCAGGGCCGTCGCGTGGCGGGGCGACCGGGGCGATCGCCCTGGGCGCAAATAAAACAAAAAAATTTGGTTGTTGAATCGGAGATTCCGTTTTTTTTGGTTGTAGATATTCGGGAGGGGGGGGGCGCAAATATCAAAGGCCTAGGGGGCCTTGGGTGGGTTGGAATTGGGGGGGGGGGGGGGGCACCTGACGAAATCTTGCCCCGGGCGTCAAAAAACCACGCGACGGCCCTGTTTGTTGGATTGAATATAAATTTAGTTTTAATAAATTACTATTAATCCTAACTCTGACTCGATATACTGATTGCATTTGAAGAACTTTGAAGAAATGCAACATTAATAAAACTATATGAATAATTAAAATATCACAAATGCTACTTTAATACAACAATTACAACGTCAGCTGTTTGTTGATGATACATTACCAACTTGACCGCTGATCTGTATCGTCTAGTAAACCTTAACTGATGAGGAACAATGAAGCGGAAACAGCTTTTAAATCTGAAGGCTTATTAATAAGTTATCTTTTTTTTTTAACTGTGATATTTTAGATATTTTAAATATTAAATTGGCCCATTACTAACAGATGCAACTACTGAGAAATTACAAATACATTCTCTTCCATGAGCTACTCACTTACCGTAGCTATCTGAATTTGAAAGGTTTATTTGCTTAGGTTATTTATAGAAAGCAAACAAAATCTTGTCAGCATTTAATAGATATTAAATGAACAAAATCAAATGCTGTAAAAGTTTTCGCAATTCTGAAACCTATTCTGAAGTGAAAGTTGAAATTAACAATAATTAACCATTGATGTTTTCCTGAATAAAACTGAAAGGAGTACAGAATACAAATACGAAATTTTAAATTCTAAACAAAAACCGTGAAGAGAAAAAGGAGGGAACGGACACGCAGCGACCTCAGGCTCAGCACGCAAAGGAACACAGTGAGTGACAAGTATTAGACTTCGTAGATATCTTTAAAATCAAAAAATACATTTCTTCAGACATATATTTGTGATGTAATAAGAGAAAGGAGAAGATAAAATAAAGGCCATCAGGGGGACGAAAAGAGAATATAACGTATTTCATGAAGAAAAAGGCTTTTTTTTTTTTTTGGTAACGTAAAAGTTCTTGTAAAACTGAAGACGTAACAAATACATACAGGGTGTAATTAATTAGAAACGTTTAGAAAGCTGAGTCACGGTTGTTCGAGACATTATTTTGTTGCTATTTTGTTTTTCATTTCCCTTTTTTTATCGAATTTGGCCAATTAGGAACCACAGAACTTATTTTATTGTTATTTGTTTATTAATTTTGTAATTCTGATATATATTCAAAATGAATATAATGACCAGAACATTAATTGCTAATATCTATTAAAGAATATTGGACTGATTCCTGTAGATTACATTTATCTTCTTTTTTTGGTCTTACCTTCCAAAAAAATCACTCTATGATTAACACCCCCCTCTCATTCACTTTACGAATAACATTAGCTGATTAACTATTTCGGTTTTGTTTATACCACAGATTTGTTTGTTGATAGCGGTCTTCCGTTTTTAACTCTGTCTATGCGTGCTGGTAGGTTAAACTACTACTGAAAACCATTTAAACAAGTGGTGACCATTAACTCATTCAATTTCGTGGGTTCATTTTCCTTGTGTAGGTGTTGTTGTTCTTCCATTGCCCACTTGGTTGTCCATCCGATGCCATTATCATTATCATGGCGTTATCGTTACCTTCTATCATCTCTGGGGAGGGTACTATTTTCCACGTAAGCCTCGGGGGGGTGGAGACCCAGACACCTGTGGAGGACAAGGCCATTTCACGATGAGGGGGTTCCACGGATAGGGGAGAGATGTGAACTACACCCCTCTACACTTACCTAATATTCCTGTAGCCTTGACTAAGATAAACGGCTTCCAGGTTATTATTCTTGTTTTTATTTATGAATTTTTTTTTTAATAAATTATCTTTTATTAAAAGGAAAAATGTAGCTTATAATGTTAAAAAATGAAGTAAGGGGCTTTAAATATTTTAAATGTTTATTTTCCAAATTGATTCCACTTTGTAAGCAACTAATACAAAAATTAAAACTGAAAAACAAACTATAAATTTTTAAAAAAAGATAAAATGATTTTCAAAAAGTGACATTCCAGGAAAAAAAAGAGTGTCTTAAACGGAATAGTTCCTAATCTCAGTTCCTAAGATTCTATTATTAATAAATAAAATGTTTCTGTTCCAGAAACGTCATACTTTTTAGCGGCAGTTCTTTCTATCCGTGTATCCTCGAAAATTAATCCTCTAAGTATAGGGTGTTTCATTCGCTTTCGAACCCTGATTTTCCCTTATAATTTTCAAACTAATGGAAGTAATGCAGAGACATTTGACACCGACATCGACATACCTTGGTTTAGGAGAAGCAGGATGATTTCATAGCAAGTGTTGAAAGTGGTCGCCATTAGCATCAAGGCAGTTTGAAAATTAAAAGGGAAAAATCAGGGTTCGATAGCGAGTGAAACGCCCTGTATATTCTGGATTTTTCTGATCTTCAATTCGTTCATCGTAATATTTGTTTTTTTTTGTTTTTTTTTTAATGCTAGGTGGTTGGTACAAGCTCAAACATAACTGTTGAAGTAAATGCAGAACATGTATGAAATTAATCTTTATTTTTAATCAATAACCGACATTTCAGAAAAGGTCCTTAATATCCTAATCATTTGGTGTTACATCTCTTCTACAAACAAGGAATTCAACCAAGCAATTACGACTCCTGTAAAATCTGTGAAAGCTATGTTACATGTAAACAGTAAGAGTAAAATACTTAAGAGTAATATTGTCACCTCTTTCGACATTCAAATTATCAATACCTTTTTTAGAAAAACTAAAGAATCTGATGAATGAAATACATTCGCTGTACACTAACAATTTGTAAATTCGTCAACTTTCATACGTTAGAACTGACGTCAAATGAAGCAAAAATTTCCCGTGCTGTCAAGGTCGTGACCGGCCAAACTTTGCTATCCAATAGAGACCTGTTTGCAGACTATCCGATATTCAGCTATTTTTCGTTAATGTTACTTTTTGAATCCATAGTTGTAAAGAAACTCCTTCATAAAGTAAAATAAAGTAAGAATATTATAATAACTGTAGTTAAAAATATATAATGAAAAAAGATAAAACAAAAACATTATGGAAATCAGATACTTTTTCACATTGTTCAAAGCTAATCAAATCACTGGTGAATATAACTTCCTCCACGCTTTTTTCAGAGTTAATATTAGAATTGTGTGAATGAGAAAATAAATTAAAGCCAAAAATAAGAACGGAATTCATTTTAATAAGCCAAGCATACACTTCCTTCTTCAATCCTCCTAAATCTATTGAACGTTTAACTATCACTTAACATAAAAATTAACGATCTCATATCTTTATCTGGTGAGTGAAAGCAGTCAAGGAATTTAGGCCCACGGTATGTTTTCCACAAAGAGGTTCTTATTGATGATCTGAAATGGAGATGCTAATGATAGGAAATCACAACTTCCTGATGGCTTAGGGATTTATTAGTAGAAGGCGTAATATTAAAGCTATTATAGTATTATTATTATTATACTAAAAAAATAACGTTAATTATTTTTACGATTTAATCTATGCTCACGATCTGTGAATATAGATTAAATCCTAAACCTAATTTAGTTATTTTTTCAATGGAATATGAAATCAGAAAATAAAACTAATCATTAGAATTTGAGTTGGTTTATTATTATAATTATATATTATTATTATATATATAATATATATATTAAATATATAGTCTATATATATATATTTTTATGAATGAAAATAATTATAATTTTCTTACTTAGGCGAATAAATATTTTTTGCAGGAATGAGTGCCATATTGTACATTTTGTACATCATCGAAATTCATAATTAATTAATAGAAATTCTTATATGTAAATTTATTATTTTTAATGAAGTCCTTCTCAGTTGAAAAGACAGAAATTTCAAAATTCGCTATTTTTTGATAGTTGGTAATTATTTCCGAAAGGAAGATACTATTTTTAGTTCAAACATAAGTATTTAGATAATTTAAATTTGTAATTTCATGAACATCATCAGATCTGGGGCAGAAGATTGGAATTATGTGATAGCGTCGCTAAGAGACTAACAATTATTCTTGTGAAAATTGAAAAAAATATACTAGCGATCGCGAATCAGGAAAAAAAGATTGAAAACCGCTGGTTTAAAGGAAGCTTTACAATAATCTCCATTCGTTCAATCACTAAGATTTGTACTGTGCCTGTATTTTACTGAAACGGGAAATAATTTCAATTCAAAAGTCATTGAAGAGGAGGGGCCGTGGAGGATTTCTCAATTATACTCCAAGTGTTCTTATGTTGACATGGAAGCCATTTCTGTTTTGAATCTCAATTGTCTGATGATTTTTAGAAAAGCTTTCTAAAAAAAACTGTCGACTTAAATAAATGACAGGAAATTGGTTCAAAGACATGTTTTCCACCAAAATACAAAAACAATAGCGAAATATGGATAAGTGGGATGTCCCGTGTTCAAGGCATGAAAAGCTTTTAATATCCCACTTATGAATTGACAGGACATCAATTCATCCGCAATTTGCAAAAAACCGTCGGTGTCTTGTATTGACAAAAAACAAAACAAAACAGCTGAGTCGAAGAAATAGTCTGTATTTATCGAATTTTATTGTAGAAAGCACAGGAATAAAGATTTATCATAAGAATTCTAATGTACTTTTCGACTGAAACAGGAATTGCAGTTGATTGGGAGAGAAAAACTCCCAAAAGCGACTATGAAATAAAGTAATCACAAATCTGTTAATGATACGAGATATTTTTTTCCGTTCAAGTGCTTACTTATTTTTTGATACCAAGCACTTTATTATTATTTATTTTTTGATACCAAAAAAACAAAACAAAAAAAAAAACATAAAATTAATAAGTAAGCCTAAAGTAAGATGGTTGTCAGATGTTGTCGGAACCTGCATTCGAATCCCGGTAGCGGCGTGGATGTTCAGACTTTCCTTTGTCAGCCTCTTCTTCACTTTCTCTTCGGGTCTGATGTCATTCCATAATGGCGTCCTGAGGAAGGCAACGGGAAACCACCTCAGTATCGTTCCACAAGTTATTCTATGGACACTACTGAGAATGTGTACCTCCAATGCTCGGAGATCGCACTTGAAGAAAAAAAAAATAAGAAGAATATTATGACTGTATCATGAATTTTGAAAAATGTCCCAAAAAAGTTCTCTCCCAAAAAGAAAAAGCTGAAGTTTTCGTTCCAAAATGGGAGAATCGTAGTCTTAAGTCAAAGATTAAGAGTATTCATACATATATTCTGGAATTCATAGGTTTATTGAATGACTATTTCTTGCCATTAGCTTATAACAAGATCGAGAGAAATAATCTACTTGTTTAGTCCAAAGTTCTGTAATTCGCTAAGTCTGTAATTCGTGAATTAGACGTTCTTATCCCTTTTCTCCTTGTTTTTCTGTTATTTCGTTTAATATTCCCTGTTCTGTTGAGACTCGAAAGAGATTGAAGACGGGCTGAAAACCTAATCGAGTCGTAAGTTTGGTCTAGAACTCTGTTTCCAGTTTTTTTGGTCGAATCAGTCAATTACTTTTCATAATTTGCAACTTCTTTAGATTTACTGCAACGTTTTTCACCACAGTTTCACCAATTAACAAACATTTCTCAAAATAACTTTCAACTTCTGGATATCTCTTATTCTCTAGGATAAGGAAGAGCTTCTCTGTGCTGTAACTTCTATGCAGAGAAGCCATTGAACATTAAATATATATTCATTACCGTAACGTCGTATTTTGAAATATACAATATTAATTTAAACATTATTAATTATTATTAATTCCATCATCAACAGTCTATTTAAATATCACAAGTATTTAAGTAAATTATTGAATTTTGTTTAATAAGGTTATGATTTGAAAAAAACCATAACTACATTTCATCTATCTATCTATCTATTTACTTTACTAACTAATTATTAAAGTAAGTAACTAATTTATTATTTCTCAGTAACTAGTAGATGAATAAAGTGATTTAAAAATATTAATATTAAACTTAATTTACTGTTTTTGTTATTATTATAATTTAAAACGTAGCTAGGCTTTAAAAAATAAATAAAAATAATCTTAAAAATATAAAAATCTGATCTTATTTTTTTTTTTTAAATTTACTCTAACTATTAACTATATATATCGAATAAATAAATAAATAAATAATTGTCACCTATTTATAATATATCAAATGCCACGCTAAGGAAACCTTAGGGAACAAAAATAAAAAATAAAAAAAAATTGTTGGAATAAATTAAACACACAAAACTAAAATCTAAAAAACATTATATTTAAAAATTAAAACGTTAGAAATAGGACCGGTTTCGCTATAATTACAATAGCTTCCTCAAAGCACACGTAAAAATATTTCACAAAAAAAAAAAAAAAATAGTATTTTACGTGCATAATAACAAGAAAAATAAGGATAAAAAAAGCACAGATTTAAAGGATTCACTGAGTTATCTTTCAGAAATTTCGTACCAGGAATCGAAGACAGACTGTTTCGAGGTTCCTACCTCTCGTCAGTCGGATTCACCCAGTACTCACAGCTCAGTGGAATCCAAACAAAAATAAACAAAAGACAAGATTAAACAAACAATGGCCCTTGAATTAAAAAAACATCAAAAAACAAATTAAAAATAAAAAGGGCAATAAATTACTCCCCGCTAGCTGAATGCTTAGCATATGAAAAATTAATTTGCAAAGCAGACATATACGTAATAGCAAAATTTTACATGGGTCATACATACATAGTAAGAAAAATAAGGATAAAAAGGCGCACATTTAAAATGATTCACTGAGCTAATTTTGGAAATTTCGTACCGGAAACCAAAGACAGACTGTTTCAAGGGACATGTTTTTGTTTAATCTTATCTTTTGTTTATGTTTCTTTGGATTTCACTGAGCTATAAGTACTGGATGAATCCAACTGACGAGAGGTAGGAACCTTGAAACAGTCAGTCTTGGGTTCCAAGTACGAAATTTCCAAAAACAGATCAGTGAATCTTTTAAATGTGTGCGTTTTTAAAAACAATAACAAAAAAAAAAGCTTTATCGAAACCGAGTAGATATTCTACGATTCATAATTAACTTGGCGGGTTTTCATTTAATTTGTTGTCAGAAAATGTAACATGACGTAACAAAAAACATTCTGTCTAAGTCTGTAAAAGATATTGACAAATAATAACGAAATGGAAAAAAAAAATAGATCTATATTCAGAAACTGAATATCAGTAATTGTAAGCAACTATTTGTACATCAAAAGATGAGAAAGAGTGGGTAAAATATTAAAATATTAGCCGTAAATCAATTCTTTTTTGTTAACAGATTTTAAATAACAAATAAATAAATAAAATACACTAAAATATGGAAAGACTGTCCAAGATCTTTGGATTTGTTTTGTTATCGTTCGTTGAAATTCAAAATTTTATAACTTTATTCATTATATGTCTATTAAAATGAAATGCCTTCTATTGATATTCCACAAAAGGAAGCAGTATAGAAGTAGTTGTTTGCGTCGAGTACAGTGTTAAATTCCTGTTAACTGTGTTATATTCCTGATCTATGTACGATTCAAGAATTTCAGTGTCAAAAAAAAAAAAAAAAAGAATTCAACATGATTGCCGAAATACTATTATGAAAATTGATATTTTATTTATGTCAACGCCTGTCGGTCAATGATTAGAAGTGTATTCAAGATATGCCTTTAATAGTTGACCATTTATAGTTAATGAAAATAATCAGAAATTGAGGTGGTAAATATTACGTTATTTTATAAACAATTTATAAAGTTGCTAACAAACTAAGAAAATGGCGACTGCTTTTGGAGTTGTTAATGTTTTTATTATAATCGGTTTAGACAGTTATAAAATCATAGAGCTTAAATTTATGTATAGTGTCTGAAATTGACTAATCTTTTATTGTATTTCAGAAAAAAAAAAATATTAAGATTTCAGTACTGTATTTCCCTTTGTAATGATTCTCTTGTATTTTGTAAACGTGAAATCTATTCAACTGATGTTCACTTTCATTAAGTTTATTCCTGTAATTAGCATCGTAAAGGCGTACCATAACAATTCCTTTGCAGATGTTGTATGAAGAACGGAAGGCAGGACAATTGATTTCCTTTCAAGTTGCAATTAATTATGTAATAATTAACTGTCAAAATTAATGATTCCTTTTCACCATACAAGCATTGGTATTATTAATATTTATGTTATTATTATTAATATTAATCTTTCTTACATCATAAGTCTATCGTTAACCACTGGGCTTCAGTAATTGTGTTTCACAGATCTTTCGTTTGACTGCGATATCTTACGAGATGATTTTTTAACTTCCGTAACTGGTGGCTCCTCCTATCGAAGACCTAGGAAACCACAGCCCTTGCCGCAAAAGGAGAGACGTCTCTGTAAATATTGCGTGAGAAGCTGGTATGATCTCAAATAGGTCACTGTTCACTCACCTACCCCATCTTATTAGTTATTTAGCACTGAACGAATAAACCAAAGTACAGCGTTGACTTTGGGCCAGCTACATCGATGGCTGTGAGTCGGATCGCTTGGTGCTGTACAAGCAGTAAGAAAACTTCATATCAGCTTCTAAAGGCGCTTCACTTAACGACAAATAAAAGAGAATTGTATAATGTATTTAAGTTTGAATAGGCCTACTTTTTATACTGAATAAAGAAAATAGTACGTATTTAACTTTTTTTTTATTATAATTAAATGTATTTAATGTTACTCTAAAGTAATTTAAATGAGCCTTTATTTGTATTTAATTGATAATGAAAAAATATAATGTAATAATTAAGTTCGCTGAAATCGAAGAGTTTCAAAAACTCATTTCAGTAGTCGTAGACAGAGTTCTTCCAGGAGACCTTGCAGTTTCTCAGAAGTATGCTTCCTTGAAACAATAATTTATTTATAATTTTGTTTCGATTCAGTTGGGTCGTCACTTATCTATCATTATCAAAGCACTAAGACAAACGGCAGCAAGATTTAAGGCTATTGAAAATTTCTTGGAAATGAAAAACGCCTCAAACTCTCCAAGATAACTGAATTTTCAGTGGAAATTAGTAAGTACTGCACGATTTAAAACAAACAAACAAACAAACAAACAAAAAACCCAACTAAATCTAAACTAATTTATTTTACCAATTAAAATTTACTTATAACAAAAAAAAAGATAATTTTAAAATTTCCAATTAGGAAAGTTAATAAAAAAAAAAATAAAGAAATTGTAACTTAAGCGATTATACTCGTGTTATAATAAATAAAAGTTAAATTTTGAATGAATAATAAGTATATCAATAACTACAAAATCCTTACTTGGTTAGTAAAATCTGTGTGTGAATGCTACGAAGCTGTTGTGTGTCGTCTTGTAATGGCTGAGTTGGATGATATGTCAATGCAGTAACATTGACTGTTACAGATGGCAATGGCTTAGTACTTTTATACAACAAAAATGAAAACCTAACTTTAAGATAGAATATATTTATTATAAGAATGAAGCGAACGTGACTTCGCCTGAAAAGATTATTAATAATTTCTTCTTTCTTTTTCTTTATTCTGTTCTTGATACTATCAACTATGTACGTATTTTTCTTCCAAAACAGAAAAATATGTAATTTTATTATTTGATTGTCTTAATAAACTCAGCCTTCGGCTGAAAACCTAAGACAGCTGTTTCCGCTTTATTAGCGCTCATCATTGTATATTATAAATTACTGCTTCATTTTTAAAATACAAATTGACTTCAAAGTAATTTATATTTCTGAATTAAAAGCAACAAAAAAATAACAGCTATTATTCCTTTAATACTTTCAAAATATTTTTACTATTATTATGATTATTATTGTTAACGTTATTATGAAAAAGTGATTTAGTTAATAATTTAGGAAATAAAAGCAAGAAAAGATTATAACATGAAAAAAGAAATTCAATGAAATATCTTTTAAACAAAAGATTATAAAACTTGATCTGAATTACCTTCGATTGTAAATGTAGTTTTATTTTCTTACTTGAATTTTGTTAACTAGTGATATTTACAACTTTTAAAATAATTCATTAAAATAGAAAAATAGAATTATTATTTATGCTTCTTATAAAGCATTGAATTTAACTTTTTTTCTTTTTTTAAAGATTTTCTGTAAATAATTTTTCGGAAATTAACCTCTAATGCGATATTTTATTAATTTGATATTTAATTATTATTTATTCTTAAAAATTTAAATAAGGTGTTGTTATATTATATAAAAAAAAAAAAAATCATGCCTAAATCAAGTACGTACGCCTATAAACGATGCTATTAAGAGCCTTTATATATGAGATATTTTAATGTTATTTTCATTCTAATTGTTATTTTATTAATTAAATTACTACTTCATCAAAATTTCAAGTGCTCTGATGGAAAAAAAAGTTAGATTACAAAATTAGATTTGCTTTTATTAAAATAAGATTTTATTTTATAAAGTTTTTTAAGCTTTTATTATTATCCGAGATCCCTTTGAAAAAATTACCCACATAAAATCGCATATTATTTTCATTTGATAAAATCAAGGTGGATATGTTTGCACTAATTTCCATTTGAAATATTTTAGAAATTTAAAGTAAGAAGGATTTTTTCTATCTGAAGTTTGAAATTGACAGATTTTCTGTCGGGGGGAAAAAATATATGTAATTTTTTAAAATTTAAGTTGGATAACAATTGTCTCCAACTTTAGAAAAAAAAATCCCTGAAAAAAAATAGCTAACGAACAAATATAGCAATAAAAAAATGAAAGTAAAGAATGTAATTTTTAATCCACTATGTAACTAAATTTCCAACGGAATACTGAAGTATTTAGTATTTTTTTATATTTTCCTTACAGAAATCTAAATCAAAAATTAGAAAAACTATTTACAAAAAAAGAAACGAGAAAAAACAAAGAGCCTAGCAATTTGTGATAAACCTTGGATAATTAAAAAACAAATATTTAAATAATAATAATAAAAACAATTAAAAACAATACATAAAGAGCGATGATCGAATTTCATTCCAGTTTTCAGATCGATTAGTCATGCCTTTCTAATTCTATGACCCTCCGATGACATCAACGATGACGTCAGTTTCAAGTGATTGGTCGATTAAAACCAACACCCCTTTTTATATTAGCTTATTTTATCCCGAAACTCCCTACATGCCATGTGGAAGAGAAGCTTCTGAAGCACTTAGCGCCACCTAGTATCCATAAGAAGAACTTTTGTGTTTATTTTTATTTACTGAAAACAAACTCAAAATTTATTTTTCAGAGGTTAATTTTCTCATTATGAAAACAATATTAAATTTCAAGATTAAATCCTAAAAAGAAATCAGCAGCTTCAGATTAAAGCTTAGGAAGATATTGAGCTAATTTATTAAAATATTAAATTAGTATAAAAAATATTGAATATTTACCGCAAATAAAGTATTAATAATATAAAATTCTGTGAATATTTTTTGAGAATATAGAAATAATTTGTTGCATTGTCATTTGTTGTAAATCGTTTTCATAATGAGATTTATTTTCTTAATGAAGCATATTTTTATAATTATATTTATATTTAGCTTCTTATTTTATTTATTTATTTATTTTATTTATTTTTATTATTTATAAACTTTAATTTTCGAATTGGAACAGAAATGTTAAATTATTATTCCAATATTTCAAACTATTGTACATAAATTATACCAGTGCTCGCAGTAATTGGAATATTGACATTTTATTTTCATTTTTTTTTAAATGAAATAGATCTTTTTTTTAAAATAAAACTAATAAACTTTCAAAATTTATATTTATTAAGAAAGTTGTATTTAGAGATTTTGATTAATATTAGAGGATTTCACTAAATTTTAAAAGTTTATACAAAAGTGCTGACAAAAAATTAAAAGTATTCCTTCTGATATGATTAGTTTTGTGGTATCCATATAGTGGTAGAATAGGATCCCATAGCATATTTTCTTTTCTATTTTTGCAAGGAAATATTTATTTTTAAGAATTCCTATTGGAATGGTATTTGTGTACGGCAAGAATAATTATAGTGTAAATGTAGTTTAACAGAATCTGTTAGGTTTCTGTCTCCATATTTCGAAGTGCCAAATGCAGCCTTGTAACGAAATTTCAGTAATTTTTAATCACCCAGTTGCTTACAAACCCAGTTGCTTCATGAAATCTATTTTAAAAATATACAGGGTGTTTCAAAAATACACGGCATAATTTCAGGTATGTATT
>JAFIDM010000003.1:12498301-12530977 GCA_023159025.1 Thereuonema tuberculata | reverse complement strand
TTTTCAATTTACTTCGTCTCGTGGGGAATCAGATGACGTAAGTGCGGGCCATGCCTGTATTTGATATTGAGAAATTCTACTAAAACTCGGACCACATCTTGCCTGGTGAAATTCAGTGGCATAAGCAAGGAGGGAAGGGATTCTATCCAATTATATTTATTAAGGAATTATTAAATAAAAATGGAAAAAAAAAGTCATCATCCCATAAAGTATGATTAATTTTTTATTTTTAATTTATATCTCTATTTAACACAGTAACCAGTTGTCACTGAATGAAAAACAAAATTTTGATAAACAAGTTTTGTTTTTGTTTTGTTTTTGCTGGATTCTGAAAAATTCTGTCAGTGAAGTCTTTGCTGTAAGAAATATATATATATAAAATTTTTTTAGCCATATCTATTAAATATTTTTTCTATTTACTGACAAAGATTTTAAGAAATTTAAAGAACTGAATCATTCATTTTATTAATCCCTTTTTTCTTTTTGATCAATCCCACTGTGTTCGAAAAGGTACCGAAATGTTTTCCCGCTTTTAGTTTGGAAATTGAATAGACAGAGGAAGGAGAATTGAATATTTTATCTTACTCTACAGATAGAGTGAGATATAATAAGTTTTATTGACTCTGCTAATATGAATTTGTACGAAGTTTATTCGTTATAGAGAACAACGAAAGAACAATGACTGAAGAAAATGAAAATCCTTGAATAGCTATACATTTCTCTAATCTGTGATTAAATCATAAACTGACATTGACCTATGACGACAAATATGATAGCATAGACGATAATTCCAGGTTAGAGTGATGACATCATCTTCATCCACAGCTAATTTACTGTATTTGCAACAGAAAATGGAATACGGTTATTTGTTTTCTTAATGTAAGACTATTATTCCCAAATGGTGTTTCGCGAAAAAAAGACAGTAGGTGCTCAAAGTTCCTTCCACCAATAATCTGGTGCAAATGCGTAAACGTCTGTTAAGGAACCGTTCGTCCTTTTCCGTTCGCTGCCCCAAAGGCTAGGTGCGTATCTGCCCTCTCAGCAATACTGAAGTGATACATCCTACTCGTACAAAGTCAACGTCTCAAATGACGTTGGCTCACACTGCTCAACTAATGTGCTGCCAAACAGCGCCCTCTAGCACATTCGGGTGGCGTTTGTGGACATTTGTTCCACTATGAATACGGTTTGTTTTTATATTCCTGACCTACCTTTAAAGTTTGCACAGGGAATCACACTGTATATAGATGTCAAAATATATGTACATCGCATATCTGTATATAAATATAAATTTTCAATAAATTAACAGTGAAAGAAATTAAGAGAATACATGACAGATTTTAATCAAAGTTGCCTATAACTAAGGGAAAATATACCAACTGAAATTCTCACATCTTTGGTATTACATGAATTACACCACTTTACAAGTTCATTTGCACATCAAAATTTCTCCAATATATCAAATATCTTACATCGGAAGCGCAGTGGTGCCTCAAAGGAAAAAATTACAAAATGAAAAACTCACCAATGAAAAAACCAGTGAGAAAATCCATGTGCCAGCGAGAGCGGCCTCAATGAATTTTTTTAAACCATAAGACTTCAAACTGCGCATTTGAAATGTTAGATGAGACCAAATTATGGATGAGATCAAATTATTCACAAGTGATATCCTGGAAACAGCTGTTCCAGGATGTCACTTGTGAATAATTTGTTCTCATCCATTGTTATTTTTTTTATCAAATATCTTGATGGCGTTTTTTTCTTTTGAAATTCAATACAATGTTGAAAATTAGAAATTTTATGTAAAACTTTATTGTAAGTTATACGTTAAATTTTATTTTTTTATTTTTTTATTTTATTTTTTTATTTTTTAATTTTTTTATTTTATTTTTTTATTTTACAATAATTGTTTACATTTTTAAGATTTCATATTTGTAGTTTGAAATAGTGAAGGAAAAGTTTTTACACGTGCTGAGTAATTCATAGTGAAGAAATAAGTTTTCAGTCAACACACAAATAAAGTTAAAAAATATAACATTTTATAGTTAAAAATTAAAACCATACATATATGCTCTTGGAGCTTTTCGAGCTGCCTTTGCGGAGCTCAGTTAATGTTGAAAATGGAGTTCTGTAATGATCCTAAAGAGAGAGAACTTGAAAATCTTCTACAGTCTACTACCAGGAGCAAAGTGTAGTTATTTTAAATCTTTTAATTTCTTAATAAGTGAAAGAATTTTAGTGTTAAGAGATGATAAAATCTGTCTGTAGGTGTTTTTTTTTTTTTAAATGTCATTAATAGAAGCTAAAAATAATTAAAAGAGTTATGGAATCGGTTGTGTAAACCACAATTGTTTATACTTAAAACATTTCAGTTCTCTATGATTTTTTTTCTTTTATATTTATCTCTAAAAAATTCTTTTCATTCAATTTTCCGTATTCTTCGTCCCTTTCAATTCCAATTTTAGTTCTTAAAATATAGGTCACAATTTGTAATTGTCCCTCTCTTTCCCATTATGTATTAGCCCTATTTACATATGTTATATCTGCTTATTTTGTATATAGCGTAGTTTCACATACATACATGAAATAAAGAACTTCCTAACAATCGGGCACTGTGAACTGGAATTGCGTTGGTAATATTGATGAATATTACTTAGGAAACGTTACTGAATGTTACGTAATGTTTAAGTCACGAATGCAGTCTTGTTATAGGTGGCATTATTATACAACTACTAATGGATATGCAACAAGAATTGATGCTTAGGATGATAAAAATTTAAATTCCAGTAAAAGTGCATTTATTAGACTACTCTATCTCATTAAAGTAAAAAAAAATGATCTCAGCTGAATAAAGTGTAGAGATTAACCAGTAAAGCCCATTGCACATGGATCCGAAAATCGGATCGTCGGATCCACGAATCGGACGTATTCTCTTTCATATGGCCACGAAACTTCGCCTGTACGAACGATTTCAATGTTACATGACGTATAGACGACGTCGGAGAGAGTTTCGTGGCCATGTGAAAGAGAATATGTCCGATTCGTGGATCCGACCATCCGATTTTCGGATCCATGTGCAATGGGCTTAAGTTATGACTAAAATATCCGACTCATGCAAAGATCCACTAATATTGATATATATAGTATTTTTTTAATTTTATTACTATTTTTTTTTTTACTCGATACAGTTATTTTTACTGTCTTAGGGGCCATTAAGTATTAAATAAGCACATTTTTAATCATTTTAGACCTCCCTCCTTGTGATTATGTAAGATTTGCCAAATCATTAACAGTAAATACCATGGAACAATAAATTAAAACAGTCAAAATTATATCCAAATTTTAAGGCGTGCATTTTTGTCCGTCTTACGTAAGCATTGCTCTGATCTCCCCCTCCCCTTGTCAGCAAAAGATAAGCAAAGCTTTAACTCCCTTCCCCCCTCCTTGAATGCTTACGTAATACTGGAACTGCTCCGTATTAAGTTACAGGCGGTATCTTTTCAAAAAGAAAAAAATCTACGATTTCACTGCCGAGTACTTTCCAAGAAACAAAAAAAAATGGAAGTTATGAGATTTAAGATTTTTGTTTTTTCATCGTTGATGTTAACATATTTCCATTATATTTCTTTATATATTCTTTATATATTATATCACATAAACGATTATTAAAAATTGACTGTTATTATCTGATTATTTCTTATCGCTAAATATGCATAAAAAGATCCTTCTCTTTTGATGCAAATGAACCATCTTAAAAAATATACAATATTGTTGTTTTTAGTTACATATAAGTAGAATAAATGGATATTCATGTAAGTTATATATGCCTGTATAGTAGCGAAGCATCTGTATAGGATGTCTGTGTATATATTAATTAATTAGTACGGTAGGCACCGAAGTGCGAGCTTCGTAGCGAAGCATCCGTGTTCCAGGGAGCGCTAGTGTTTCCAATATGGCGAATCCCTAGCAGACTCCCTAGAATTTCTAGGGAAATATACTGAGGTGGTCTCCCGTTGCCTTCCTCAGGACACCATTATGGAATGACGTCAGACCCGAAGAGAAAGTGAAGAAGAGGCTGACAAACTTATTATTCTATTATTATGATCTTTGCAAATAAAACAGCACCTGCTGATAGGAACTAAAGGTTCCTAACAGAACTGGAAATGTAATCACTTATAAGGAAATAAAAAAAAATGGTAGACATGAGTTTAATTAATTGAAGCAAAGATTTCTGATTATAATTGCTCTTTAAAATTGATTAAGTTAAAGTTGTCAAAACCTTAGAGAAAGAGACACTGAAACCTGGTTAAAAAACAAATCATACAAGGCATCTTTACTACCAAATGCTGCGCAACAATAAAAAATTTTCAACAAAATTGTAATTAGTTTAAAGTAAAATTGTAAGAATCTGTCATCAATTCCGCTAGGAGTTCAACTAAGCTGAAACATAGTATTTTCTTTTCTTTCAATCTCTTTTATTCTTTTCTTTTTAATATCTAGTTCCCCTGTTTAATGATAACCCTTTGTCACCTGCTTTTAGTTAACATTGTTTGTTTTTGTTTTTTTGTTTTTATGATGTTAGAGGAAAATAAAGAAGGACAAATTGTGTATTGATATGGAAGGAAAATGTACCAAAATTAAGTATTTTAATTTAGTAGAACAAATATTTGTCTTCCTTAATATACAAACTTAGCCCAAATTTAATTTTGAATAGAAATTTTTAGAATGACGTCCTTTTTATTCGAAACCAGAAGCACTTTACTTTTCAATGTTTTTCTGACGCAAGGCTCCTCGTAATTCATAAAATTTTTGTTAAAATAAGATGTTCCGACAATTAAGGACAAATTAATAATTTCTTATTGGAGTTTCTTAAATGTTATTTCTGTTAAACTTATTTTGACAAAAAGATCATTTAATACTGTAATTTAAAAAAAAAAAAAAAATAAGTATCTTAAGGTTCTTCAAACGATGAAAAAGACCAACATAATGTTTGTTTTAATTGATTAGAAACTCCCATTTTTTTATCACATATTCCATTGTGACTTTTTTTATATTTTCAAAATCCGTTTATAAATAAAATCTTAAATATAAATGTTGTTTTCAAAATTATTTTATTATTATTTTTTTTTTATTTCTCGTTCTAATGTCAATATTATTATTAGCTTATTATTATGATTATTATTTTAGCTTTAAATTTCGTTACTTATTAAGTAGGGATTCTAATCTCAGTTTGTTGTTTTTTTCGTTCATTATCTCTAGAATCTTCTAATCAGCCTTCATTTTTATTTTTCCCTATACTTATCTATTTGGCAATGGTTGAGTAGGAAAACTGTCTACACGGTGGCCAAGTGATTTTATACAGAGATAGTTTTAAGTGAATTAGAAAAAGACCAATAAAAGGAAGAGAGAAATTGGCAAGAACCGATTTCCGAATATATCTTATTTAAAGCTATAGGCGAACACTATCCGATTTTGCACTAACTTAGTCGGCCCATTTTGACGTCACAAGTCCGGCCAACTTTTTGTCAGCCCCGAACACCATCCAACTCGCAAATGAAGTCGGCCGAGATATTAGCAATCCCATAATGCAATGCGAAACGGCCAGCAACTGTGGAAAATCCGAAAAAATCGAGGTTTTGAAACCTCTCTGATAAATTCTACCGCATACAATTACTGCATTTCAGTATAAACTTTATTTATGCATGAAAAAAACTCGCAATACTCTGATCTTCATTGTGCACGCGCTTGTCTTCGACTCGGTGAACATCGGTGAACAACGTTTTTAGACGCCATTTCTTTCCATGGGCGTGACGTCACGACTGATGTGTTTCAACGCTGCCCTGTGATTGGGTAATTCCGACCGACTTCGAACGAACTTTCCGAGTTGGCCGTGGACAACCAACTCGAGTCGGCGGACTAAAGTTGGTGGCAAGGCCCTGAAAAACTGGCTCAAAACTGTCTCTACCAACTCGTGACGTCAAAATCGGCCGACTAAGTTGGTGCAAAATCGGATGGTGTTCGCGGGACTTAAGATTTAAACTAAATAAAGAAGACTCCTAGCCTCCTAACAAAGTGATCATTTCCAGAACTGATTTGTAGAGATACAAACCACGATCCTTGATTCTAAAAGGTTAATCAGAGACACCCTTAGGAATGCCAGAATCATATGCTATTGTCACGCTGCTCTGTCTAAACAATAGAAAATTTAAAATAAAAAAATGCAGAAAATTTGTGAAAAATGAATCTTCACTCCAGCATTTTAGACAGAATAAAAATAATTTAAAACGAAAAATAGCTAAAAAAAAAAAAAAAAAGAAATATTTTTTTGGAAATTAGCATTATTGTACTGTTCGTTTGTGTGTACGAGAACCTTCAGCGCTTTTGCGCATGTGTCAGGTCTCCTTCGATTTCATCAAAATAGGGGGGAGGAGAAATAAAGAGGGGATGTTTACTTTTTATCAGTGTTAGTTTACCGGTAGCGGCGTTCTATTTGCGCTTTTCGGGAAAGAATTACGGAAAAATTATTGTTTTTTTGTAGGGGCGAGGGGGGGGGGGCTGAAAGTTCCAGATCCAGTCAGCAGGTCTTAAGAAAGTGCCCATCTCAGCGTATCACCCCTCTGCGGAGTAGAATCGTCCGCGAGTGGCGGTTTTAGCTTTCGAAAACATACAGTACTCAACTCCTTGTACATATCAACAGTGATATATTAGATTTTCAGTGATAGATTAACAAAATTATGACAAAACCTCATTACAAGTAAACTTACATACAATTAGTATACCTAAAAAAAAGCTGGTATTTAAATTTATCTTGTACTGTTTTTTACTTAACAATTAAATTTACGATGTATTAATAAATCATCTAAACATAACTGTTGATATGTTGATTTTTACATACATTATTTAAATTTATACATTAAATAACGCAGTAATGTTACATAAACAAATATGTACAGTATGTATGTAATGTATACAGTAACTTAACTATCCGAACAAAGGCTTATATGGCTCTCGGGGTCAATGGGAAGGTAAGGTAACGGAATTCCATGGCCAACTGCACTAGGTTTAGATCGAATAGTCAACCGACGATTTTTAACCATCGAGAAAGAAACGAGAACCCATTTGACACAGGATTCAGTGAACCACAGGACCCGTGTACAGAAGAAAGAAAGCACTGGGTCTGGGGGGCGGGTTGGCCGCATGACGAGAATCGAACATTACCGATCTGTGAATGCCCAGGTAATGTGTATGAAATAGATATATATGATCACAATTTAATGCGGGTGAAACCGCGGGGCACAGCTAGTTTATACGTATAATATAAAAACACATTGTACATAAACTTATTTGTTTCTTTAAAGCATTAAGGTTTTTAAATTTAATTTAATATGTAATCAATATTTAAATATGTAGATCGTAAAAAATATTTTTAACTGCACGTGAAATGTTAAACTTTTTTTTTACTATAAATGCCTTAGATGAAGGAATTTCTGTCTATCTATTTAAAATTATCCTTTGCCGTTCTGCTTGCTTGTAGGTTGTTTGAAAGGAACTGATTTTTATTTCCTGTCTTTAGATTACATTCAGATTCATTCTTCCCCTAAGGAATAATCTCGAAAATTTAATTAAGTCTATTGGGTTTCCTAGTTTTTTTTGGTCTTTAGTGTTGAGAGAGAAAAAATTTCATTCAGTTCTACGAATAACAATGAAAACCATAGCTAAAAACCGTTAGCAAATTAGAACCGAAATGAAAGAATGAATGGGGCTAAATCCCAAAAGCAATTGATTGAGGAAAAAGTCTATGTTATGAATTACTACCTTCATTAATGCACAACATACTAAAAATGTGAAGGCAATGCAAAGCGCCCCTGGTGGCAACTCAGAAAAAGTAACTTAGGTGGGAACTTAAAAAAGTAACACTTAGATGGCTGTTCTTTACTGAATCGTTCAAATGAATATCAATTTAAAAAAAACAAACAAGAAGCCAACTATAAGCGATTAAAAATTATCCCTCATCTAAGAGGATTTAATGTTTAAGGTTATTTAATCAAAATTTCCAGATGGAGTACGTCTCACTTAAGGTCCTGACTGAAGCAATTCAGGCGACTGCAAACCTTTTATTTCTTTTATATATTTCTTTTCCCAATGAACCTAAGATTCTGAAAATTTAAATAGGAACTTGTGAAGCATGTGGGATTTATATTTTCTTGTTTTTAAGTTTCAAAATATTCTCGGATTAATTAAATTAAAATTCAAAATAGCCAATTTTGGGTTTTTTTTCGAGGGATTACTTGGTATTTTGAACTTAAAAAAACTTGACGAAAACCTGAAATGATAAAAAATTTGTAAAATAATAACTTGTATTAAAATATTTATTATTACTGCAATAGTTAATTTTTAAAAAAATAAAAATTGTTTTATAAAATTGTTTGAGAAATTATTTTTTTTTTACATGCTATCAAATAATCATAATAAAAAAGTTTTCATTAAAGGTTTTCTAAATATCATGCAAATTTATTTGATGCGGTTCATTTCCAAAAATAAATTTGTTTTAAAGCATTTGTTTATAGAAATAGATTTTAATAGAATTAACAATTTTTGAATTTTTATTTAATTAAATACAGAATATTTGAAAATTAAAAACAAAAAAACATAAATCCCATATGCTTCACAAGTTCCTATTTAAATTTTAAGAATCTTACGAGCAATGGTTAAAAGAACTTTATAAAAGTTTGCATTTGCCTGAATTGACTGAGTCAGGACCTTAATATCATGAAAACGAATTATTATTTGAAGTCAAAACGTTTCAAATATTGAGACTCATCAGTTCGGCCTCTACTTGCTGCAGAGATATATCACAAATATATATATTAGAAGAAGTACGGTAATGAAATTCATTTTATCGAAGTTTTAAAACATTAGACCCCCATGTTTAGACTTTAAACAAATAACACTATTCGACCCAATCCCACATATCTGAATATATATTTTTTTCCCTGACAAACATTCGAAAATGATAATATATGTAAATTGTTGGAAGATGAGGACTTGATATGTATATCTTAAATTTGGGGGTAGGACGGTAACACTCCATTTCTAAATCAAAGTCGAAAACTAACCCCGACCATCCCAAAATTTAAGTATTCTCTTACAGATCATGACGCAACATATCGGCTAATATTCTAAACTAAATCGTAGCTAAAGCGTCCTTAAATTATCAATAAGCTTTTCTCGAAATGATGATTCTGATTTGGAATGATGATGATGTTCCATTCGCCTGGAGAATGGCTTGGAAGCTCCTATTTTCAAAAAGAAAAAAACAAACGAAGTTAACAACTACAGGGGAGGGGGGGGGGGTATAGTTACTTTCGAATTGGTACAAAATTTTTGCAAATATTCTAAAACAAATACTTCAGGAATGGATTAATGAAAATGGTATTAATTGACGAATTTCAAGCCGGATTTAGAAAAGGATATTTCACAATTGATCACAAATTTGTTTTAAATTCTACGATTAATATGATATTGAGTCAAAAGAAAAAAAAAAGGAAAAATTATACAGTAGAGCCCCGATTATCCGCGGGATTGGGTGGCAAGGGCTTCGCGGATAACGAAAATCACGGATAACCCGAAAAAAGACTAAAAATGAGGTGTAAACACGAAAAAAAAATATTTCACCATTAAAAACTACGTTTTATTGTACAAAAAACATAATATGTAAAACTATTAAAATATGTACAGTAAAACAGAAACCTTTGCTCTACGTTTGTATCCAGAAATTCCGAGAAGGCCTATAGGATCACGATGCACAATAAACCTGTCAGTAATTTTCGACCTTCGCACTGTAGGGCATATTGTATTTTCCCTGTTATTGGCTTGGATTAAAAATTGTTTTTTTTGAGGTTCGTAATTAAAAAAAAATTTCGCGGCACTCGCGGATAATCGGGGCTCTACTGTACATCTTATTGTTGGATCTTACAGCAGCGTTGGATTAGGTACTCAGAAAGGATTTGATAAATACTTTAAAATGAAAAGTGGAAAAAGAAGAACTATTAGATAACAGAAAAATTTACAAGCTAAAATGAAATAAAATTAAAATCAATAAAGTCACTAAGCATTTATCGTAAACTAATAAAACAATGTTGCTCTCTTAGTCCTGATTTGTTCATAGTTTATAATGAAAGAATTGGGAAAGACTTGAAGAGAAAAAATGAAGGGTATGGTAGTAGGTAAAACAAATATTTCAATTTAAATTAGTGCAATATTACTTCCAAAAGAGATGATATGCAAAATATGATAAATACCTGTTAAAAAAAGTCTATTAAAAATCTCCATCTAGAGGTTAATTTACAGAAATCAAAATAATGATATTTCAGAGTAACGGAAGAAGAGCAAAAAAAGTGATGAATGGTATGGGGTCAAAGAAAAAATAGAAATTATTAAAAAATTCAAATGTTTTGGCTACATGTTTAAGTCAAATGGGGATTAATTGCAATATTGGAGAACTTTGAAAAGAAAAAAAAATTACGGCTTCTTTTAAGACATTGAAGTTTACCATTTAAGATGAGATTTTAACAAGTAAGATTTGTTATTTGTTAAAATTTAATAAATTGTTAATTGTTTGGTTATTTAATAAATGGATGAATTATGGTGCAGGAAGTTAGGGATGGATGAAATCAGATGATTGCGAAATAATTCAAAGAAAATATATTAAAGGGATATTAAAATTACAACAAAATACTCCAGAATACATAATAAACGAGAAAACAGGAATTTCGGAATTGGCTGTAGAATAACATGAATAATAGCATGAAATATCGTTCAAAATTCAGAAAATGGAAGAGATTCGACAACCAAAAATTTGATGGGTGAAAAAAACAGAAATAGGAGAAACAGAAAGATGAATGAATGGAGGGATGAGATAACTAAAATGATAAATAGTTTAGGCATCTACGAGGAACGGAGATAGAGAAGAAACTAAACGAAGGTGATGATAGTTTTTGAAGGGACATTGTCAGAAGGTATTGGGACATCGAATGACAGAACACTCAAGTAACAAATTGAAAATTCTAGATCACATAATTGAGTAGAGAGATATATCCAATGGTTTATGACGAAAAATGTATTTAATATATGAAAAGAATGATTTCATAAGAAATATGTATTGTAAATTAAGATAAGCGAATATTTTTTTTAGGTTCTGATAAACGGAGGACAAAAAAAAGCAAATTGTTTAATTAGGATTATGAAACCTTTAAACACATTATTTATGAATGCAAAAAAAAAAATGAAAAGTCTCAGAAAAAAATGTATCCCAAGTGTTATTAATGGCACGGCCAGGATATTAAATGAAGTTTGGTGCTTTAAGAACGTATGTTTTTTATATTAATAGTTATACTAAGTTACTAAATAAATGGAAAAGAAATTTTATGCATTGCAAAAGTTACTGATTAATTACTGAAACTTTAGATGTCAATATATATTTATAAGTTTACTAATAAAATTATATGTATTTGAGAATGATGGCCCTGTACTTAAGGCTGTGCCTTAATTTACCGAAATAAATTTGTAATTATATGTAAACTAAATTGTCTATTGTCTAATTTAATATTGAAGCCAATTAAGATTGAATAAGGTCCAAAGGGACTGATCATCGGCAGAAGAATTTTTGTGCGGTGGAACATTTATTATAATAGTCCACTATATTTTTTTCTTTCACAGCAATAACAAGCTACGTTTTATTTCCAAAAATAAAAGATAATTTAAACATAATTTGTACTAACATAAGAAGTCTTTTCTTCCCGAATAAGACTCCATTAATGAAGATTATGGAATTTATCTCTGTAAATACTTTTTATCGTTTTGATTTCTAAAATAGAATTTATTTTAATTTTCATTGATAAAAATAAGAAACTTCAAGAAAGAGTTCAGTTCAGATGAATCTTGTTTTAGTACATCTCTTTAAAATAAAAATCGTTCTTAACTCTAATGTAATGGTAGCTTTGTGTATAAAATTCGTCGGAGTGCGGCAGTCGATGCTGATATGGAAACTATCAGAGCACCCATTAGTTGTTCCGTTTGGCGAAATTTCGCGCAGTCGTGGTTGCATCAATGGCAGGAGGATGACCGCTGCGACAGAAAAGGGTTATGGGTGGGGGTGGAGAAAGATTAATGGAACACTTCTAGACAGGTAGACGTCGCTAATGCGATCAACCAATCACGTCCAAATAGACGGTATTAGCTATGAAGTGAACTGCAGCTGTGGAAATAGGTTGTTGACTTGAATGGCAATAAACATCGTCAAATGATGTTTGTCAAATCGCCACAACAGCATTTCGGAATGGAAAAGATCTTAAAATGAAGTCATTGGCATTGGTATGGTTTGTTGAGCAAATTATGACTAACTCAATGAAAACGTCGATACCACCCATTTAAAGATAGGTTTTAAAATCACTAATGGAGAGTGATTTATAGATTGTGGAAAAAAAATAGAAACTTTAAATATGTTGTTTTCAGAGAATGCAGAATCAAATGAGTTACTTTGTATTTTTCTTAGGTGTTTTCGCAAAAAAAAAAAAAAAAAAATGATGACTCCATATCTACTCTTTTTTTTCCCTAACAAAGCACTATTTCAAAACTTAACAAATGAACAACAGCAACTGAAGAGAATTCCATCGCCTTTACAATGAACTTCCCGTTTTCCAGAATAATTTAGAGCTTCCGACACAAATAATAATTATAGCGAACCCTAAAGTGAGAGTGTTTCTCTGCAACACGATCGAAACAACTGCAATATTAGGAGCTTGTAATAATATTAAGTCCGAGATAACACCTACTATGAAAAATAAAACACGTGTTTGATATTTTAAACATCTTTTTAAATTAAGCTAATACAATTGTTTACAGGTTCAAAAAAAAAGTGTACGTCTTCTTTCGTTTGCCAAGTTGTGTACTTGATTAAATGTTGAAATAAAAAAATATAAAAATGAAAATAAAGCTCAAACATAAATTTAATCTGACAATAAATTTAACGTGCGTTAGAAACATTTTACAGTAAAATAACACAAAGAACGCACATAACTAAACAAAACACAAATTCACTGAGCTATTTTTTGATATTTGTGCTAGAAATCAGAGACAGTACTGTTTCGAGGCTTATTGGCCTCTCATCAGTCCAATCCGTCTAGCATACCTAGCTCAGTGAAATGGGACGATATACAAAACGGACAAACATACAAATCAATGACCCCTGAATTACAAAAACATCAAAACAAAATCAAGAATAAATTTAATCTTTATATGGAAAGGTGATTAGTATTTCAGCAATTTGTAAAAATAAACATATTATTTATAAACCCAGAATTCCTTTTTTTATGTTCCATATTTCTAGTGATATCTTTGGTAGCAAACATAAATGTAGGCGTTTATTTCCTAAACGGAAAGAGATTCAATTTTTAAACTGTGATTAGGACACACCATCGCCTTGACCTGGCACGGCCTTAGAAGAGCTTATAATAAGCATATATGGACTGTGAGATAGGGCGTCATTCAAAAATACACAGTCAGCATTGAAAGGGAGGTTAGCAAAGCCCTCATAAGGCCTATAACCACAGAAGGGATAGAGTTAGGAGGACAGGAAACGTTTGCGATAACCAACAGAGTTCCAGCTACATTGAGAATAATTTAAAAAACAAAAATGGAAGGAGACAGATAAAACTTCAGCATTAGAAGTTACAATAAACAGAACTGAATAGTTGCTAATGGAAAAGAAAATTTGAAGACTGCGGAATGAACTCGTATCAGTGAAGGAACGTGAAAGAAGGTGAAACAAGAATGGACAGAAAGTGCAAAATGACGATGAAGAAGAAAACGAGCAACTAATTGTCCATTATAGACGAAAGTTATTTTCGATGTTCTGTAGAGTTATGGCGTTTTCAAAGATTATTTGCTGTAAGGCATTCGTCAAGAAAGGGAAAAAAAATCGAATGCATGTAATATGCTTATGTATTAAAAACTATACGGACAGAAGAATAAACAGTCATGTATGAGAGAAATGGATAATATTAGCGTTAAGGGGCTTAATGTTTTAAGAGACATGTCTTCCAATGGCATCTCCCCCGCAAGAAAGAGAGGACAAAATGTTTTCTGTATTTTTTTATTATAACCAAGGTCCCCACAATGGGGGAAGGGTTCTGTTGATCCCTCAGCAGGGGGGCCCGACCGTCAAAGGGGCCCGGGCTGAGATCTTTACCGAAAAAAAAAAAAACTCTCATTAATTAGTCTATCACTTATAGGCTTTTTTTATAATTAAGTCTACATTTTATATAAACTACTTTCCTGCTTTAACCGTCTGCATACAACTATTCTGCATTACGATGTTTGAATAGAGCGAATTTTTTCTAAATTTTTTTCTAAATTTCATTTCTAAATTTTTGGGTAGAGCTGGAAAAAGTAGATGTTGCTGTTAAATTAATTTATTCTAAAAAGAATGCTAATAACTATGTGTTTAAAAGTGAGAAAAATAAAATCGTGTTGTGTTGTTTGCGATGTTTTTGACTATAAATCTATGATTTTGACCATAACGTGGGAGGGGGAGCCCGTTACTGGGCCCTTAATTTGAGGTGGGGTCTGAGTATAATCACAAAACCTTTTTCACTAACACTTTATTGTTGTCCTTTCATGGACTTCATTGGTTTTCCATTGCTTCGAAGTGTTTTTGATAAGTTTCTATTTAGCAACACGAAGTGTAAAAGGGAAGGAGGAGCTTTCTAGAAGGTTCTGTCATCACTTCTATAGCCCAAATTGAAGGTTGGAGAGATTGGAATCCTTTTTGAGTGCAGTAAAATACGAGTTCCGTTTACATTGGGCTGTAGAGACGTCACTTCCTGTTTCAGGTGTCACCATCTCAATTTAAAAGATACGAGTGGAATCCGTATGACTTGTATGACTTATAGGGAAGTACAATTCCGGTGTTCAGTCACTTCTTGTCACACAGGAAGTAGACGAAAATGAAACATCTACGAGGGTTGCTATGGTTTCATGTACAATACGATACCAGCTGTTTTCTTGTTTATATGTAAGTCTGTATTCCTAAGATAAAGCATTTTTCCCATATTCCGATACTATATTAACAAATTCGAAGACTCTTCTTTTAACTACATAAGATAATAACCTAATTGACTTAATATAGAGTGAGGTAAATACATTCCTAGCAATACATCGTAAATACATTAATAGCCGAGGGCTTTAGGCGATTGTGTCTGTATCTCCGTTCGAATCCGGTAGCTTTCATGGTTTTTTTCCTTTCATTTCTAGGTTTGTCTCCTTCCTGCTGTCCATGACCATTTTCATTCTTTAGTTCTGTACAAACGGCCAATCGGTCATAAAACTAGTGACGTACATTCACGACCTTTCCAAAAAAAAATCGTAACTGTAAACGCTGAATTGATAAGTGCTTTTGAAAATTACCTCCGGCCAGTTCTTGGTAAGAATCGGAAGAATTTTTTCCTTTTTTTTTTTTTTTGAACAAGACTTAGAGATTTAGGCAGTCAACACTGATACTAGAATAGATGTTCTAAAAGATTCTTCTGAATCAGTTATCAAAGTATTATAAATTTATATAAATAATTATCTTTGTTTTCATTCACTTATATCTTGTCACACAAATAAGGCGCTTGACTATGGGCTGAAGGAGCTGGGTTCTATCCCGGATCAGGGAAACGTTGGGAGCCTCAGTTTCAGCGTCCCCAAGGCCCAGTGGGCTCCTATGGGTTATACCCATATCTATGACTTGTCAGAATCTCGTTTTAAAGAAGCAAAAATCTTTCTCTAAAATTAGAGAAAGTCTGGTTGCGAAGGCGAAACTAGTCGTTTTAGCTTTATTTTTATTGTGTTAAAACTTTTTAAACTTTTAAATGTGTCGGCGTCTTCATTGTTAATATTAAGAACAATATTACTTAATAGTAATTTTTGTATTGTTTATTTTAAAACTTTCCTCCTTTTTTTAACCTTAACTAAAATTGAAAAAAAAATATTTTTAATTCCTATAATAATATCGATTTTGTATCATTTTTCTTTTTCTTAAATGAGCATTTTGAAGAAAGAAAATTCATGTTTTACGAATGAAGATTTGTAATTTTGTTTTGCATTTTTCATGCTTATCTGTACAATTGGTGTAAACAAGATGACCTGAAAATAAAAAGAAGTAGTTGTAATTTCTTTCCTTTACGTAAGATCTTTATTACATGCTAGAATAAGAAGGCTCAATTCTGCATTGATTAGAGTGTAATAATTATTAGGTGAAGAGACACAAATTTAACTGCATAGATAAAAAGTTTCCGATATGACGGAAGATTTCCTGTTAGGAAGCGCGAGAAGGAAAAAAAAACAACAACAAAAAACTCTACGATGCGATGCTTAGAAATTAGCAGAATAATATATTGAGATGTCAGCGACAAGTAATAGTGGCTCAGATAACAAAGGCAAGTGAGTGGTGAATGCGTGTCCAAGAACTTTCTTATCACCCAAACGCTATTTCTTCTTTTCTATAAGGTTTTTTTTTTCCTTTTAAGTTAAAAAAAGCTGCTCACAATGCATGGATGTTGCTGCAATAATTATCACCGTCGTTATCACATCTTTAAGAGCAGAGAGGACAACAACACCTGCTTCAAGAAAAAATAAATGTAGGAGTGAAAAAAGATTTAAGAGAAGTATGTAAAATGTGTAATAAATAAAGTAATTTCGATTGTGAGTTTCGAGTGTTCTTAACCTGAGGTCCAAGAAGTTCATAAACGTATGTAAATAAATGTACATTTACACAAATGTAAGTATAAATATGCTAATATTTTATTTTAATAAATAGTGTATATGTAAACTGTTTACTTGAGTAAGACTTTTTTTTTGGTTGGAAGAGATTCCTTAGTTATTATAATCTTCTTTCTGGAATTTTTGACTTAGAATTAAGAATTCTAAGAGAATTTTTCTTCTGTTGAAAACAAATAAATAAAAAAATTAAAAATTAAAAAAAAAATAGATAATTTTTTTTTTTTTTTTTTTAGAGAATAATTTAGTTTTTCGAGCGCTGCTTATTGGAAGTTAAGGCTATCTCAGCAAACATAAATAAAAAAGTAACTAATTAAATTCTGCCTCATCTTAGTCATTATTACGGATTAGAGAACTGATTAATACTCAAAACATTCGAAAATTATTGAAGATTGGAGATCAGTAAAAAGGTTTTTTTCAAGTTTTTTTTTTTTATCTTCGGTGAAATTCTTGCCGGGAATCTTAAGATCAGAATTATTGAAGACAAAGATGACCGTTAGCCACAACGAGAGTAATAATAGCAATAATGTGTCTCAACTAATTCTAGAAAACTTCAGGACTTGAAGTCCAAAGACAATGACATGTTTTTCTTTAAACCAGCAGGCTTTATGGGTTCATTCCAAGTCAAAACCTTTTGGATGAAACTACAAACAATTGAGTTACTCTCTTTCTGCAAAGATGGGTTTGGTATTTCAACAAACTGACAGTAGATGGAAGAATGAAAAATTTGCCACAAGCACATACCTCGGAGAAGTGCTTCTACAGTGGTTGTCCAAATTCTATTTAATGAAAGTGTTTACTTTAATTGTTTCAGTGTCTAAAACGTCACTATGAAATGTTGGTTTAGGAGTGTATTGATGATCTCATCTTATTGGGAAGTCCTGACTCATCAATTGATTCTTTGATGCTTAAGATACAATTTCAAGCTCAAAATGAAAAAAAAAAAAAGTCCTAAACATACGTTTTTGAAAATATCTTCCACTGTTACAAGGAACTGAGGCTGAGAGAATGACTTTAAATACATCCAAAGAAATGCATTACCTTCCTGAGATACATTTGATATAAAAATGCCGTATGCTGACATGTTAGTATAATATATTGCATTTTTAAGACTGCTAGGAATGCTGCCTTTCTTACAAACTGCAACTTTCATATAGCCATATTTATTTGATACTTTTTTCAGTGTGATTAGATAGTTACCTCTTTTACATTTCGAATGTTCTTTCATCATAAGAAATGCGTTCATCAGTGATATCTAGGATCATCTTATACGAAGATGTTTGTATGCAGTTATTTTCTTCTTCTTTAAATATGTATATTATTTTTACACTTAACTGTGTTAACTTCTTATAAGCACAAGAAGTGAATAATTTTCTTCCGATTTACCTTTTGCTTAAAAGAGTTCTGAAATTTCATAACTTTTTAGTAAATAACTTTATGTGATATTTGAATCTATCAAATACCTTTCGACAGATTATTATTTTTATCATTTCGTGTTTAATTTTTGATAAGTATTCACTTCCTGGCGGTGGTAGGGGAATTTTCCACGGTTATTTTTGCTGCAGATGGACCTTAGGATTCACCCAATCCTCTATCAAATCGATATCTGATTTCTTACTCGAGGGTTAAAAGCAGGCGAGCGTCGGATTGACCATCCGACCTCAGTTACCCCCGTTGGTCGAGAATCGCTGGAAGCTCTAAACCTCCAGAGCACCCAAGGGCCTGCACGATCTATAGCGCTACAACTTCAACTTTAACTAGTCTCTCGTCAATTGTAATTAAAATGACATTTAAATAGACATTGAATACTCAACTTTATTACAGATTCATGGAAAACTATCGTTAGATAATAAGATCATTTTAACAAAAACAAAAACAAAAATGAAAATTAGAGCTTAGAAATATAATGAAATATAAACTTTTAACACATACAGTTCTAAAAATGATCGAAATTTATAAAAATTTATGAAAAATTTGTATAATTCTTAATAAATATTAAGAATTTTTATGATAGTAGGCTTATTAAAGTGATATTGTGTTGATAATTTTTTTTTTGAAAAAAAGTATGTGAAATTAATATCAAATGTTAACAAAAAGATATAAAAATTAAAAGTAAACATCGATTAATGAAATAAATTTTAAAAAATTTTAAAATTTTGATTTTTTTTAACGTTTTATTAATAGCTTTCGTATCTTTTTAAATATTTTTGATATTAATTAATATACAGATTATTGAAAGGACAAATAACTTTTCAAAGCTTATTAAAAGTCTCGAATAAACATAAAGATACAAGTTAAACATATTTATAAATGGAGAGAAATCGCCAACCGGACAATGAACCGGCGATTTCTCTCCATTTATAAATGATTACGGACGTTAAACTTGCTTTCTATTAAACATATTTACTTAATTGAGATTATAATTATCCCTTATTCCCCCATTGAAAATTTTAAATCAATATGTGATTTAATAAATTCAATGTTCAGAAACAGTGTAAATGGAAATATATTATAAATTAACTTAACAATAATAACGTTTTTGCTTAAATCTTTTTTTAAGTGAATAACAACTGAAATGATTAGAAATAAATTCAATGCATCAAAAACAATTTCAAAACAAACAAACAAAAAAAATGTTTTCATTATTTTTCTGACTATTTTTACAAATTGTTTTTGGTGTTCTATAAATATGAATCTACTGTTTTGAGTATCCTGTTCTTGACTACGCCTTACAATTAAAATAAAGATTTCGAAAGCGTAAAAGCTTTAAATTTCCACAGCTTCTTATAATGAACGAGTATTTTTTGCTATGTACGACATAGACACAATAAAGATACATCGAAACAAAACAGGTGCTACCTTCATTCACACTGGCAGTATTACGAGACATTAAATTGATAGGCAGATTTCTTTATTTGCAACATCCTGTTACTAAACTAATGTTTTAGTAAAATTAAATTTTACATTTATAGTTAGCACACATAACAGAAAATAATATCAGTAATTTTTTTTTTACTCAATTTGAATTTTGATGTAATAAATCTGCCAGACGTAATTTGATTTCAGTAATAAAAGAATTAGTTTTGCTATCCAAACAATATAAACTGTTTACAATCTTGGAATGTTTTTTTAATAATCATTTTATGTTCGCCATCATTTCGGGTCCATAATCATTAAAAAGATGCAGCGAATCACTTGAGTGAGTTTATAACTTTTGGAAGTTACCGCTTTCTGTTTCGGCCCACACACATTCACGCAAGAAAACAGTTACTGCTTTTCTTATGTTTTTATTGAGTTGATTTATTGATAAGAGAAATGTCATTTTCTATTTGTTACATTAATGGTTAGTTGCTTCGCAAAAAAAATCAACTACACAAAAAGTGTTTCTTTAGGAAACGTTTTTAAAGATGAAACCAAAGCTACAATAATTATTTTAATCAGTTCATGCTATTGTGAAGCAGCTAATAACGGTACTGATGTAAGATTCCTTCTATTATGTCACAGGAATAATAAACAATGTCATATAAAATTCATTGTTATATAATGATCTCATAGATCAGTGTTGCTTTGGGTCACCTAATAATGGTCTCAAAGAATGCACATCAAACTGAAAAAGGAACAGTTTCTAAGGACATGGTTTATTAAATCCAAATCACTTTGATAAACTTAGAACGAAAGAAGGAAAACTCTTTAAAATTTTCTGCATGATTGTTACTTGGCTAAAGATAAAATTACAACTAATCGGAATTAGAGGAAATCTATTAAACATTCTAAAATATTACTTCGAAAACAGAAAAATATATGTTCAAATTAATAATTTTAACAGCAAAAAAGAAAAATAAATAAATAAAGGAGTTCCACAAGGATCCAATTTAGGTCCAACACTCTTTATTATTTATATCAATGGTTTATTTGGAACTATAAAAAACTGCCATGTACATGTATATATGCCGATGATATTCTTATATACACGGCGAATAATAATATCAAATTAGCACAGAAAACATTACATTCAAAAGTGGACCCACAATAGCAAACTTATTATTAACGAAAATAAAACTAAACTTCTCCTCATTAATCCTAAAAAGAAAATTCCTAAAGAAAAGGCTATAATTTTTTATCATTCATTAATATGTTTGCTAAAAGATCCTGAATACTGCATAAAATGTAAAAGAAATTGAACAAGTGGACGAACTTCAAAACCTTGGATTAACACTAAATAAAACTTATATATGGTCAAATCTTATCAAAAACCTACACAAAAAATTAATGTTCTCTCTTATATATTCTTCCACATCAAAGACAATTTATCCACTAAAATTAAAATGATGATTTACCATGCATTTTTCGACTCATTAATTAATTATGCACCTCATATTTGGACTAATACAACAGATACTGAATTAAAAAATATAAAGACACTACAAAATAAAATAATAAAATTAGTGTTTTCTAAAACAATTAGTAAGAATAAAGAAACTAGAAAAGAATTAATGTTGAAAGATGGAATCTATCGCGAAAGCAAAAGTATCTATATAATTTAATAATAAAACATTATTCTGAAATCGAAACCGCATTAACTGCTGAAGGAAAAAATTATAATTTCAGAAACAAAAATAAAATCAAATTAGACTATCCACACATTTATAATAGCGAAGGGAAAAGAAATGCTTATTATCTAACAGAAGAAATTTATAATAGTATACCAGATTGTAAACTTTTATAAGATAAAAGGATTTCTGAAATAAAAAAAATTAGTAAAGAAATGGCTTATTATAAATATTGAAAATAGGTAAATCAAAATTTCTAAATAGGCCTATAGTCAATATCTTTTGAAGAGAATTAAACTATGATTTTGATTTTCAACTATCTTCTTCACAAGTTACTTGTGTATGTGTGTACAGGATTTACAAGTATTTACAAGTACACCCTGTAAAGAAAGTACAAACTCACCCAAGTATTTCAAATAACTTTTCGTTATATGATTTGTTTACTTCCAATTTTTTTTTTCTTAGTCTATTTAAAAGAAATTAATTCATGTACCATTTAAAAATCTCAAACATTTTGAGTAGTTTTTAAATTAAACAATAAAATCAATTTTCAACTATAAAGAAAATATAAACTCGCTAAGAATGTTTTGATTTTGACACCTGCAAAGTGATTGGAATATCCCAAATTTACATAAAGATAACTGAAAGTGACTAAATTATGTAATCCATTCATCTTAGTAGCAACATATACTACTACTTTATCATGCCTCGTTAAAATTCATTAACTGACAAAGAAACACGAAAAATTCTTATTCTACTTGGTCAAAAAAAGTCAACAAGGCAAATAGCCTCAGAATTAAATCGTTCACAGACTGTTATTCAAAATGTCATCAAGAAAGGTGATAGTTATGGAACCACAAAAAGACCAGGTAGACCTCCAAAACACACCTTGGGACTACCGGAGAATTCAAGATCTTGCTGCGTCTTATGAGATGTCCACCAATGAAATTGCTCATGTGTTGCCAAAGACTGTATCTCACCAAACTGTACGGAAAAGCTTAACGTCAAATAATCACATTAAGTTTGTAAAACTGAGAGCTAAACCCAAGCTCACTGCCACTCATCGTTCCAGCCGACTTTCTGGGATAAGAAAACAATGAAATGGCATTAAAGGTGGAACGAAATATTTTTTTCTGATGAAAAACGTTTCTGTCTTGATGGCCCCTGACAAATATTCCGCATACTGGCATGATGTACGCACTCCGTCGAAGATTAAGCAGACAACAAAGTGGGGGTGGAGTGGTGTGGACAGCATTTGGGGTAGGAGGTAAGACAGATACAGTGTTGGTGGAAGGCAAGATGGACTCTACAAATTATTAAAACCTTATATACGACCATTTAATACCATTTGGACCCCTAGGAGGGCCAGATTGGCAATATCAACAAGACAATGCTTCTATATATGCGTCAAAATCCACCAAAGCATGGTTTAAAAAAGAGAAAATTGATGCCGTTCTGTAGCCCTCCCGTTCACCTGATCTGAATCCAATTGAAAACGTGTGGGGTTGGATAGCAAACATTGTATATGGCCGAAACAAAATTTATTATCACTTGAATGATCTGAAGGTTGCAATTTGGAATGCTTGGGACCAGAAAAAAATGTCCGATTTGAAAAAAATTAATTGGGACAATGCCTGACAGAATGATAGAAATTATAGAGAAGAAAAAGGGACCGACACGTTATTAATTTCAATAATTTTCGAAATATTATGTTTTGAGTTTATATTTTCTTTATAGTTGAAAAGTAATCTTTATTTTTTAATTTAAAAACTACTCAAAATGTTTGAGATGTTTAAATGGTACATGAATTTATTGCTTTTAAATAGACTATGAAAAAAAAGTGAAGTAAACAAACCCTCTAATAAAAAGTTATTTGAAATACTTGGGTGAGTTTATACTTTCTTTACAGGGTGTATATACATTGAATGTCATTACAATATTTGAGCTGCATTACTTGAATTTAAGTACCCTGTATATATTATTATTGTACAGATCTGTTTGGATTTTTGTGCTTTTATAGGCCGATTTAAACGCGGCTGAAATAATTAGAGAATAAACAATGATAAATGTGAAACTTTTAACAATTTAGTCATGATATACAGATCTAATCAGATTTTCGTGTTTTTATTCCTATTTTAAAAGATATTTTACTTAAAGGCCAAATAATTGGGCCCTTCTGTAGCTTAACCAGAAATTAGTGATGCAATGAAATTGCACTTAAAATTGCACAATGAAATTTTAATATATTTAAAATTTATGCTTCTTTTTTAATGAAGTCGTTGTTTCGAATTACGGCAGCTCTTCATCAAAAACAAAAGATTCTAATTTTTAGTGAAAGCTCAAAGTAAGAAAAGTTCACTGTAATTCTAATCAGTTCTCCACTGAAGTTGTTTAAGAACTTCTCCAACTTCGATAATGGTTCTGACCCATTTTATTTAAATTTTATTCAAATTCTGTATGAAATTCAATCTGACAACAACTGTAGTAGTTCTTCAGTTTCTTTTCCCTCCCTTTTTTTCTTATCTTTAACCTTAATCATCATTTGTCGAGTGACAAAAGGATTAATACTTCATAAGAATTCTGATTGCTGTTTACTTTTAATGATTTATTAGCTCTTTACTGAAGGGGAATTACATCCATTCAGAGTTCTTGGAGTTAAGACTTCATTAAACCTTTGAAAAGTTATCGAATACTAGCTGGGTTTTTTTTCGCAACTTTGAACATAATTTAATACTTTTATTAAATAGAATCTTGTCAGAGGTAATATACAGAGAAAAACACAACCTCCTGTATTCGTGACTGTGATCGTAAGATTAAGAAAAAATGAATAGCATTCTGTTTTCTATTAGATCAAAATAAACATAGATTACCACCATCTGCAGTTTGGAGTTCTAATATCTCCCTTCAAAGTTTGAAATATCCATCAGCGCACAGTTTGCGAACCAGTAGCTAGAAATTGAAAACCGAAATAATTATACATACACATTAGACAGTTTGTTTCCTAGATTAGGAAATAATGCACCATTCGAATATCTAGAATGTTTTTCAAGCTGGGAGTAGGTGCAGGCACAGGATCACCTCAATAGTTTTCAAGTTACAGCTGATGCAATGAGACGTTATTGAAACATTGCGTCAGAAACCTGAAGATGACGAATCATCAACTTTTCAAATTAAACAGGTAATGAGAGCGAGGGAGTTGAAAAATGTTCATGAAGATTCTTGTTTAACACTTTACTCTTGTTATCCACTGATTTTTGAGCTTTCACGACGTTCCTGATTAAGGATGACCGCAGACATTTACAATTACCGAGCACTGGTATTCATCCGTTTGAATTTAGCGGACTATTTTCTGTATTTTTTGTCATTTAGAGGACGATTGAAAATAATATTTTGTTAACATTAATTTCCGCAAGATGCAGTTTCATCAATGCTTTGAGGAGTTTTGCTTAAAATTTTCCTAACTATATGCAGACCTTGTTATTATTACTTCTATTCCATAAATTTTTGTTTTATTATTTAACTATCACGTGGGACTTGTGGCTTAGTGATACAAGCACTGGACTTTTGACTGGAGGAACGGGTTCAATTTTCGTCGGAGGTCAGAGATTTTTCTCAGGATATTTCTTCTCGGAAGATCCTATGGACAGTCCTTTATAAAATTAGGATCCAGTTTCCTTCCCGGGCGTTCTGCTTCCAGTTGCTGCTGAAATGTAGGAGTCTTAGTATTTGGAGATCCTTTGACGCATAGTGGTCTCGAAAAGCGAAATAATTTATTTCTTATTTAATAATCACACCTAGTAAATAAAAATTCTTATACTGTATTAAGTTTTCGTAAGTCGATATTTCGGACAAATATTCGTAAATGCAATAAAAACTACTGAATATTAAAAAAATGAACAAATGATTACAGTAAAATTGTATACAATGCATTTCTTTTTATTGGGACATTCCTGCATTAGAGAACTCAAACGGATCTGCATAGATTGACTGAGAGAGTTTGAAGAATAACTTAGAAGAAATGAGAAAGGCCTTTCATGAAACATGTATTCCTTCAAAATATTACACTATCCAGGAAATAGTTTAATTAGTCATATTTACGAAATTTGGGAGGAAAAAAACTTGCTAAAGAAGGAAAAAAAATAGGCAGTTTTTCTCTGCCTAAATCACCAAAGACATCGCAGTGATGCCTCAAGGAAGTTTACCTTTTCTGTTATTCTCGTCATTTTAAATTAACTGAGGTAAAAAAAAAATTATTTTCGATTTTGAAATCTATGACATTGTCGTATCAACAAAGCCATATCAATAAACAATGAAAAACTATAAAATTACCAAATAATTTAATCTTTGAATGTGACTGGTGAGTATTATTTCGTAATATACTGATTGGATATTACTTGAACGAAAGTACTTCTCATATAAAATTTCATCATCAGCAGTGAAACAGATCAGCAAAGAAAAGAAATATATAGAAATAATTAAAACTACCAGACTGCACTGAGAATAAAAGGAATATTATATAAAAATGCAAAAATATTTACAGTTTCATCAGACAGTTCCACGAAGAAGCCGAAAGACAGGCTTTCGAAACTGTCACTATTTTTGTATTTTTATAATTCCTTTTATTCCCAGTGCAGTCTGGTCGTTTTTGTTAATTTTACATCTGCACGTTAAACAGCTTCAATTAAGAAATATATAGACTTGGACAATAATATTTTCTTCCATAATGAATTCGTTAAGAGTTTTAAAGCCATTAGTAACGTGGTAGTCAGGTATAAAACCAGCTAAAATGCTTGAAGCAATTAAACAAAATCATGAAATTTTAACTTTCTGTTCCATAAACAATGAATAGAAAATATAAGTTATGTTCATTTGTGTTAAAATAGTTATACTTACGCTTATTTGCAGCTTACTTTATTGATTCCAAATTTCTATTGATAATCAGATATGTTCCATACAGAATATTAAATCTTTTTGAATCTTTTTTGTCTTAATCTTCTGCTTTTCTTTTCTATTGTAGCCCATACACTTTCTTCGTCGTCTGGGAATTTTACAAATTTCACACTCTTATTGACCAACCTTGTGTCACTTGCATCTGCTTCTATTCATTACTTACTTAATTCCTATATTTTTGTGGCCATCTTTTCTACTTGCAACTTTTATTGCCGGATGCTTCAGTGTGGCGTGAAAAATGTTAGTTCTACACAATATTCCACTTTCAAAATTATCTCACCATCAAAAATATTATGTCTTTTACAAAAATTATATTTGGTCACAAATGATAAGAGGAAAGATCTGATAGTTGCAGGTGATTACTTAAAAGCCTTTGCTTTGATTCGCATGTATGCTGCATTTTAATCCGCATTCGATTCAATAACCTTTGATAGAAGTTTACGATTGACACAACTGGTTTTGTAGAAAAAAAAAGTACATTCCTGGTCTTGGGGTTATTATTTCCTCTTGATTTGCATAGAGATTATCTGCTAATAAAATCCTTCGTATGCTTCGTTCTTCACCATAATTGCAGTTATTCCGAGTCTCATTAGATTTGCTGAAAGTGTTATCGTATAAAGATTGTAATGTGATTTGGTTGGTGCAGGTAAAAATCATTGATGTGGGCCCGTTTTTTTTTTCCTTCCTTCTTGAACCACGTTATCTAAGCAATTAGTCTTTTCTCATTCAGTAATCACTGATTAAGTGTAGCAATTAAGGAATTTTGAAAACAACAATAAAAAAAGCGAAGGATCAATTTGTTCAACTCCATTGAATTAATTGAATATATGAAATTAGTGTAATAACAGAAGTTAAATACCTCATCATGTAACCAAAACTAAAAAGCTTTTCAAAAAGAAAAATTAAAACCTAGAAATTACAGCAAACATAAGAAAAAAAATATTTTCTACGTTGTTTTCTTGCTACGTATTTTTTTTTTTTTTGAGTAAAATGAACAATCTGATCCTAATACTTCTAACATCCGTTGAAATTTTCTGAATAATTCTGTTAATCCATTCATATTTTGAAATTACATACTTAACCATCAGGTTAAATTTATAATAAATCAACAATAATGGAATATTACTAAAGTTATATGTAATGGAATGTATTGTAGGAATTTATATATGACAAATTCTCGTTGATAATTTAAGCTTAATCATTAATTTATTTTTAATGTTTTTTTAAAAATATATATATATATTTGTACATGTGATAATGAGGAATAGCATAGTTTAGAATTGTACAGTTTAAATTTTTAACTATTGAAAAGGATAACAAATTGAAGTAGAGTTATAATAAACATCTTTAAAGTTACAGTATTCCACTATAGTGTTATGGGGCTCTTATGCAGGTCGCGAGGAATAAGGCTTCCGGCGTTCCAAGATCAACGAGACAAAAGTTGAGGTTGGGTTAGGAGGAATCTACATTTAAATCCCGGGAAATTAACCATGTACCTAATCTACAGTGGGCTGGGTGGATCCTAGGAAGAGAATTCAACACAGAAAAATCCCTGACTTAAATTGCAAGGTCAAATATATGACCTTTCAGTCCTCAGTCAAATACTTTACCACTTGGTTGCTGCGTTCATCTGATAACCGAAACATAAATAGAAATAAATAAAAACTAAAGAGTATTTTATTAAAATAGTAAAAAAAAAAAAAAACCAATTTAAACAAAAAAAAAAAATCTCAAAAGAATTGCATCATAATATGAGAATTAAGAAAAAACATTTTTCTTAACATTTTTTTTCTGAGTAAAAACAGAAAAGTAAAAAAAATTTTAATATTGAAATGAAAATTAATTATCACATCAACATGTCTGTTAAAGTTATTTTGTAATTGTTTGGTTTAATTTGTAATTGTTTTATGGTATTAATACTAAACAATTATTGAAAAGAATTAGTTATATGATGGGTTTGTTTAAACGATTTGTAAAATGATAGGTTTGTTTATATAATTGATGATATGATATAATTGTTACAGTTTACTTTGTTATTATATTTTCTGTTAAATAAGAAGAGGAAAGTTTTCTCTGTCTTATTTTCTTCTTTATTTTATAATTTGTAACATTTTGAGATTCCTGAGGAAGTCCTATCGTAAGGACGAAATATAGAATGGGAAGTAAAGAAGTTGTAAGTTTTATTGTGTCCTCAAAAGAATTCTTTTATTCGAATAAAATTACCACAATGGATTCTTTGAATATTTAATATTTAAAGAATATAATTTTATATTATCAAAAAATAATATTTAGGTGATGGTTTAACTTTATTCATGCGTTTCTTATTATTTGTATCATCAATCTTAAAATATATTTGTAAAGTTTTAATAAGTAAATGTAACAGTAGACTAATAATGTGTGTAAAATCTTCTTCTTAAATCATTTGTTTGGAAAAAAAAAGGAACAAAAAAACATAATCATTCGGTTTTATTAATCTGATATCGAATTTTTTTTAATTCTATGCTTACAGGTACCAAAGCATATTGAAAGTTTGGCCTAATTTCGTAAAATCTTTCTTATTTATCAAGCAGAAATAAACGGTTAAAAAAAAGAATTAATTTTAAATTTAAGTAAGGAATTGTAAGCCTTTATTTATAGCCGAACAGAAATTCAAATAGATCAAACTATTTAACCTTGAAGTTGAAATGTTTAGTTAGTACCTGAGTGATGTAAGTTCACCAAAAGGAAGAATACCTTTTAGTTCAGTCACTTCTTTAATTAGGAGCCAAAAATCAGTTGAAAGTTGTCCAAAACTACTTCTCTTATAACGTTCGCGGTTCTGAAAGAGAGCCTTTTCCTAAATTTGTTAGTTTGGAACCATAATTGAAGTCAAAAATAACCATTGGTTTACCCTTTATTACAATAAATCTGTATTTATAAAATTAATAAATTTAACGATCGAGTGATTCTATTCCAAAATCTTGGATACGCCTGCGTCTTCTATGAATCTTTCCATATGGGTTACAAGAGTTAGCAAACATTAATTTTCCCTCCACCCATATACTTCAATTCAGATCTGACCTTTCGGTAGCTAGAATAGGCCTACCTACATAATATTTCTCTTTTTTTTTTTTCGTTTTCTTTTTTTAAAGTAGGCCTAATGTGTAATATTCAAACTTTTTTTATCTTTTGGAATTTTTACTTAAGAAATCTAAAAATGTAATATTTAAAATTAAATGATGTGTCATTGTGGCTCAATAAAAAGTTTTTACGTGTGTGAAAAAGTTTTTAAAAAGTTCTTAGAGACAGCCTACACACTAAGTTAAACAAAAAAGTTAAAAAGTTAAAAATTCCCGTTAACGGGAAGAAACTAGTTTGATTTTTAAATATAAATATTGTTGTGTTTTTTAACTTTTTAACTTTTTTGTTCAAACTTAGTGTGTAGGCTGTCTCGAAGAACTTTTTAATGCCATTGTGGCTCTCAAGTCTTTTTGTAGAAACATTAATTTAGAAACGTAGTATTTTCCCCATTGGTTAGATCAGAGAAATTTATTACTTGAGTGAAAATAATTTACTTAACAATAATAATAATAAGAAGAAAAAAGGAGAAATTTATCAAGAATTTGTTTTCTGCTAAGTTTTACCATACTATTCAAGATTATCATTATGAAGCTTGTGTTTAAATAATAACGATGTATTAAAATCTATTGAAAACAAGGAAAAACAAGGAAAATGCGTTAGTCGAAGCGAGGAAAACAAGTCGTAAAAATTCGCCAAACGTTCTAGATTTTAGAATAGTCAGAACTTCATAAATATTGATTTTTTTTTTCAGTACCTTATCAGTTTTTCAGCTGACACATTTTATGTGCAATGGACACTCGCTAAGGGCTTTAAATCGTACAGGGAGAAATTAACAAAAAACGCATGCTGATTTTGAACAGGGTATGTGAGCTCTAATTGCTATCAGCTAATTCTTCTTATGAAGAATAAATTCATCAAATATTATTTTATATTAGCCATCTCTTAAAAGATGATGAAACAATGCACTATGATGAGAAAAGATGATTAATGTAGCAATAAATTTTGGTCATCCAAAAAGTTCAAACATCGTTTCAATATTGTTATCACATTATAATTATTTGTGAATAACTTGTGTGACAACAAAATTGATGGATGTTTAAATGTTATATGCAGGATATTATAAAAAAGAGATGGTCAGTGATATTGTTACAGCGTCAATTCTCCAAGAATGAGAGGATTAACTTCTTCCCTCTAATATCGTGAATAAGAATAAGAGGTAATTAGTAACTCTACATTTCAGTCATGGAAACATGAAATCATAATATTTGAAAAGCCTTAAACACTGACTTTGCCGGAATACTTTACATTAAAATCTCTGTTTTAACTGACATGAGAAAGATTGAATGGTGGAATTGTAGAAGGAAGAAAATATCGTACTAACTTATCATTTCGTTCGATTCACAACCATTAAATATATTAAGTTTAATGATAATCACTTGTGCTCCGCTTTTATCGCATTAAAAATGCTATGATAATGTTGGTTTATAGTAATACTTACGTAACAATTATCAAAATATTAAACTGTTGCGAAAGGCCAGATTAAGTTACATATATAGTTTTAAAATTTTAATGTTAGGCCTAAGGTTATTTGTTATGTTGTTGTAATAAGGGACACGTGGAGATTAAAATCACCTAACATTTGTAAATATCCGACTTCTTCTGTGGATGATGATTTTCTTTATATTGAAGCGATAAATAAAATCCTCCCCCCCCCAAAAAAAAAAAAAATCCAAGTTTATATAAAGCTAAACAGATTATTTTGTAAATAGCTAAAAAATTCAATATACTGCCAATGGAATTATACATCGCTATTTTTGAGTTAAGTATATCCACCCTGAAATATTATATTATTAGAATATAATATGTAAATGCATCATATAGATGCATTTTCAGAATATAAGTTTTATCTACAAAATATACTAGGTTTGTCATCCATAATCTCTTTTCACATCATTTTTAAATATATAGCTATATATTCAATTTATATTATATCAACTTTTTCATTAATAGTTGTAGAATAATTTCGTATTATTTACATAGATCTCATTTAAAGAAGAAATGATTAAATAAGTATACATAAAGCAATAATAAATTCTCCGTGAAATGACCTTCCTCAGTTAACTTTTAATAATGGCAATTATTTTATAATGTGACTATTTGAAAAACCTGCCTTTATGTTTCTAGGCTAGAATTGTGAATTTTTAAACTATATTAACATAGAGCTATTCCTTGCTTCTGTAACTTATCATTATAAGAGCGAAAAACACTTCCGACTAATTGTTGTATCCCTTCCGATTGGTATCTACAATTGTCTGGCGTGGATACATTACAATTTTCGTTTGAAAGCTGCGGTTGATTTATGATTCTATTTCCAGTTATCAGTCGAAAAGGAGCTGAAATTGCGATGTTTAGTAAAACCCTCACGTGGGACGGAGAGAATCTTGCCACCAGACGCTCTTTCTTCAATTATTAGACAACAAAAAGACGCAAAATAACTAATTTTAATTATAGAGAATGGAAGCTATATTTATTCCAAACTGCCACATGTAATTTAGTAATCTGTAATTCCAATTTGCAACTGGAGACGACGAATAAACATATAAGTTATATAAAATATTTAAGTTAAAATATCAAAATTAACTTCAAAAATTTAAACATATTCTTTGAAATTCACTTTTTTTATTAGTTTATGAATATTAGTATAATTTTCATAAAATTAAATAAAAAAATGTAAAAATACGATTTAGATCATTTAAATAAAGTAAGAGAAACGCAATGAGTGAAATGAACAAAATGAAGAATTATTAAAACAAGCAAACAAATAAAAAAATAAAATAAAATAAAACAGAAATAAAACTAAATATGATATAATATAACTTTTTAATCTATAATCTACATCAGACAAAGTTACAGCGTAATGCAATCTATTATATTAATATTTACATAACGCAGTATTATATTGACAGAATGTACTTTCACTTAATACAATATTGAAATTGAAATAATTGATTAATAAATAAGCAATTAGCGATATTTGGATGATTATCAAGAATTATTACAGCCTGGAATTGAAGTAGACTTTACTATAAGTTATTTTTAAATATTAAAGAAAGAAATATTAAGGGAAAATTGCAAGATCCTAATTTAAGGTTTCGAAGGTAAAGTGTTAGTTACTTTAAGGTCCTGACTCAAGTAGGCCCTAATTCTAGCGACTGCAAGCTTTTATATATTTCTTTTATATAGTTCTTTTTTATAGTTCTTTTATATATTTCTTTTATATAGTTCTTTTATATATTTC
>JAFIDM010000003.1:12479993-12498291 GCA_023159025.1 Thereuonema tuberculata | reverse complement strand
ATATATTTCTTTTATATAGTTCTTTTATATATTTCTTTTATATAGTTTTTTTTATATAGTTCTCTTACCAATGCACCTAAAATTCTGAAAATTTAAATCTGAACTTGTAAAGCATGTTGGATTTATATTTTCTTGTTTTTAATTTTCAAAATATTCTCTGATTAATTAAATTAAAATTCAAAAATTGTTAATTCTATTAAAATCTATTTCTATAAAAAAAAAAAAAAAAACGGTTCAAAACAAATTTATTTTTGGAAACGAACAGTATCAAATGAATTTGCATGATATTTATAAAGCCTTTAATGAAAACGTTTTTTATTATGATTATTTGATAGCATGTAAAAAAAAAAATTAATCTCAAAACAATTTTTATTTTTTTAAAAATTAACTATTACACTAATAATAAATATTTTAAATACATTTTAAATCATTATTTTACGAATTTTTTTATCATTTGAGGTTTTCGTCAAGTTTTTTTAAGTTGAAAATACCTAGTAATATCTCGAAAAATAACCCAAAACTCACTGTTTTTGAATTTTAATTTAATTGTAGAATATTTTGAAAATTAAAAACAAGAAAATAAAAATCCCACATGCTTCACAAGTTCATATTTAAATTTTCAGAATTTCAGGTGCATTGGTAAAAGAAATATATAAAAGAAATAAAAGGTTTACAGTCGCCTGCAGTTGCTTGAGTCAGGACCTTATGTCCTTTTCATTGTTAAGAGAGAAAAACTCGATTTATTTTTATTTTTTTTAACGGTAATTGATAAATAAGTAACTCAATATATAGTCTAATATTGTAATTTACAATAAATAATATTCTAAAAATCTATGTTTAACATTGTAAAAAAAATAAATTTAAGATTATAAATTAACATTTTAAAAAGATTAAAAATTATCTTTTAAAGTTGCCGCTGTTGGAATATCTTCTTTGAATGATTTTCAAGGTTTTCTAAAAAAAAGTTAAAATAAACTTCTCGAAATATCGTTGACAAAAAAAAAAGTCGTTAGTTTTATTGTCCTTTTTTTTTTTTTGGTATTTATTTTGGTTTGCTATTGTTTGAAGAGACAACACTCCAATGTATTTGTTTACTTTTGTTTAATGTGTTTGAGTTTAAAATGAAGATGTCTGTCTTTTTTCCATTGAGTGTTTCACTTCTCTGTATTTATTGAGGACGAATTAAGAACAAATTTAATTCAACTAAATAGAGCAAACTCCATTTGGCACCTGAGGAAGATAAACAACTTGGATCCCGCAACATGTAGTGCAGATTTTTTAACATATGTGTTTCTTTTAAGAGTGTTAAGTCCCAATTGTAAATATTAATGACCACACGAATATAATGGAAACTTTAAAATATGATAACTAAAAAAGAACAAAGAGAAGATAATGGTATCTGATTTGTTTTAAATTGCAAAGGACTGCTTAAAACAAAACAAATTACAAAGAATCTAACTTTTACAGAGATATGACCCAATATATTCATTATAAGTAGCTGCAAATATTTTTTTTATATTAATATTTGGCGAAATGATCTGTCACGTTAAATGATAACTAGTACTAAATGAAGAAATTGTAGTGAATACTGTTACATCAAAGTGTGATGTCATAAACAGCCTAAAACTTCATATACAGTCAAATTTGGATAATTCGAAGTTGAAGGGACCAGAGAAAAAGTTCAAAATATCCAGAAATTAGAATTACATATATTCTCTCAAACAGAAGAGATAAATAAAAAAGATTAACTCCACGATCAAAGATTTAACACATAAACTTTATCTAAGAATACTGCTACATTTTATTTTCATTAAATCAAACATTTTTTACTAGCTTAATTATTCATCACTTTAAAAAAAAAAAAAGGCAGATATTTTTAATTGCTTCATTGAATGCAATCTTTGAGTCATAGCATTTGATTCCGACCTATCAATTGAAATAAAAATACATTCCAATCCTCGCTTTTGTTTTCCTTAGAAAATTCGTTAAAATAAATAATGTATCTTAGCTGAGAAAAGTCTCAAGAACAATTTTTACCGTAATATTTTAAGGACAATCGTACGAAAAATTCGAATTATCCAAAATAAAATTCGAATTATCCATGATTTTTTAACATTATTTTAATACAGAATTCTAGGAACCGAGCAAAAAATTCGAATTATTCAGAATTTCGAATTAAACAAGTTCGAATTATCCAAGTTTCACTGTACATCAGAAAACTCTATAAGTGCTATAAGTGCTATGGTTTCTCTATAAGTGCTATTCTTTAGCTAAAGCTATGCAGATAACAACATTTCATAGAAGATGGGAAAAAATCAAAAGAACATATAAATAAAAGCAATAATAAATTTAACACATAAATAATTTTAAATTCAAAAGCAAAAATAAACAATACAAAACTCACTAATGAAATATTATTGAGAAAAATTCATGTGCCAACAGTCCGCCGGCCTCAAGGAATTTTTTTTTAGTCTGCGCATTGAATAATTACTAAACAACAAGTTGAGAGATATATTATTTTTCCTACAGGATAAGTAACATTTAGGAAGGTTTCTAATTTTGTTATATTAAGCTTAACTTATATAGTTAGAGTCTACGGCCTAACTATTGACTTTAATTCTTACGACGGTAACTAAATTGTTTAGAATTTTTAAATATTTCTCAAATGAAATGATATTTCAAATGAAAATAAAGCAACCGATCTCAAATTTTGGAGAATAATAACGGGAGCTATTTTTTTTAGATAATTTTTGAGATTTTTTTTTTACTTTTGAATTTAAGAATTCTAATTAGACAATTCATTAAGATTAAATTACATTGTACGAGATTTAATTAAGCAGCAAGGAGAGGATTTTACATTTTATGCTGTAATAGAATAATAAAAAAAGCAATAAACTAAATGCTTAAAATATTGCTTTTAAGTATCGTCATACCAATATAAAAAAGTAAAAAAAAAAAAAAAAAAAAATTTCAGTTTGTTTAGCTAAGCACAGCAAAGAGAAGACGTAAATTGTAAAGAAAGGAATTAGAAACGAGAAAGGAGTAATGTCTTTATTAATTTAAGTAGTTCCTGTATCTTTTTTTAAATATCATTTTCGATTTAAATTTGGATTTTGTATTTTGCGAATTGAAATTTATTAGAAGAAAACGAATGCTTCTGATTCAGGTGCAGATCGTAAGCACTTGGTCAATTGGGCTTTCCTGCTTAACTTATAAAACTTGCAGCAAAAGCTTATCAATGACTTTAGGCATTTGGATTAGCTATAATATCGAAATATCGACTGCCTCAGAACTGTCATGGGAAAATTAGGCTAATGACTCTATGATATATAGAAAAAGATTTAAGAATTTATAGTCAGTCTCCATATGTTTAGAAATATGTATACCAATATTAATAATTTCTCATCAATGGGTAAGACCATGCGTTTCCTAAGAGACATCCTAGAACAGTTGTTTTACGCTCTTTGGCGATCATCAGCTATGAATAGTCACCAGTAAACAGCGAGGTCTCGATACTGAGGCTAATGTGAATAATCACCGTAATCGCAGTGTAGCCTCCAAAGCAAAAATAAACAATAAAAAACTCACTAAAAAATATTAGTAGGCATTTAGTTATTAACAAACGCTCCATTGATGTTTTTTAATAATTCAAAGCGCAGATTGAATTTTCAATGCGTTACGAAAATTCACTGAGACCGGGGAAATGCTGGTACATGAATTTCATCACTAATATTTTTTTAGAGAGTTTTTTATTGTTTCTTTTTGCTCTGGAGGCCCCACTGCGATTCCGACCAGAATAATTTCTCATCAATACTAAAAACATTTTAAACAATTTATTTTATAATGAGTAAACTAATAAGTCAATTAATAACCTTTTTTTTATTAAAAATCAGTTAACAATAACGTAATTTTTCTTTCTTTCTTTCTTTATTACTAATTTTAATTTTCTTTTTTATTTATTCAGTTTTAACTAAATACAAAGTAAACGGTAAAGAATAATAATAATAAAAAAAAAAGTATTAAGAGAGAAAAATTAATGTCTTTATTTAGTCTTTATAAGGAAATAGAATTTGCGAAGTGACCGATTGAGCTCGGAATTTAATTAGTTCGCCAATTTTTTTTTTACTTTTCATCATATTTTATTATATTAAAAGTTTTTTTTACCAATTAAAATTAAAATTATTACTTATTATGCCTTTTTCGACTCTGTTATCAATTATGCAGTTCAAGTACTGGCAAATATCACTCAAAAATTCTACAAAATAAAATATTGCAATAATATTCAATAGAAAAATATAGAATTCCATAGAATGATGACAACTTTAGAAATACTAAATACTAAATACGAAATACTAAATCCCTATCAAAAATTCTTTTACCACATATTAAGTAAAAATTACTATAATTTAATATAATAGAAAAATAACAAAGAGAAACATATTTTAACTTTCATCAACCGAAAAGTTAATATATCCGTTCATACATAATAAATACGGAGAAAGTCACATTAATTGCATATTAGAAAAAAATAAATAAGGATTTAAAAATATCACACAAGAATATCTAAATTTAAAAAAAAAACATAAAAATGTAAAAGTTTAAGACAAAATAATAATAATAAAACAAACTGGCATATATTGTTTAAATTAAATATCCTGACAATATATAACTGCATCTACGTAGATTCAATGTAATTATATATCGAAACGTAGGCTATATATCTGGGTGTGTTTGTGTATATGTACATGCCTAGGTATAAGTTTATAAGTCTGTGCATAAGTGTGTATATTTATGTATTTATATCTGCATGTAAGATACATTTACACACTTTTTATGTAAGAGTGTCTGCAGTGTAGCATTTTATAGTGAATTTATTGCTTCTGATATAAATGCATGTCGTTTTTCTCGTTATAATATTTCTTTAATTAAAATATTTATTTTCACCACCTTATTTTCATGGTAGTTTCCTTATCAATTGTTAGTAGATATATGTCGTTCCTCATTCATCTGACAAAAAAATTGTTTTATGTCTTCAATATAAAATATATATATATATTTTACATATGTATATTTCACATATACGAACGGCTGACACGAAACATCACTTCCCTAACATGCATATTTGAAAACCAAGTACAAACTCAATGAAAAAAAAAAATTGTACTATTATTATGTTTAATGATGTTCATTTCTCAAAACTTCTGTACTATATCATTCAAAATAATAAGAACATTTCACAAATTAGAATTATACGATAACCTTATCAAATAGCCATATTGCAATTTCACAAACTGCGGTCCTTAGAAAATGAATTAGGTTTTTTTTTCTATTTTCTACTTTTTTTTTTAGGTCTACTATCAAAATAACCAAAAACAAAAAAAAAAAAAAAAAAAATTCATACCACCGTATCTATAAAAAATTTTAAATTTAAAAGTTCATTTTTATTATCTGTATCTAATTAGATTTCCGTATGTATTTTGATTTCGTGGTCTATATTTTTGACTTTATGGACCATCATCAAGAGGATTAAGGATCAAGACTCTGAAAAAAGAAGAAAATTATAAAATAATGAAGCAATCAACCTTGATGTCTATCGATTTTAGAGTTACTGTCCAGTCTTCACCAGTTTTTGAGGTTTGTTGTCCACTTACATGATTCACTTTACAAAATATGGGCCTCGAAAAGTAATCATTAATTTACTCCATAACAAAATTTTCACATTTTGGGTTTTGAATAATTATGTACATCTGAATAGATTTTGGAATTTGTAATCACCAATTTACAGGCCAAAATAATAAGCAGTTAATGTAATAAATAAAAAAACAAGCACTTAACAATATTAAATTAGCTTAAATTAATATATTAAATATTTATAATAATTTAGTCATAATAAAATTAGATTTTTTTGCTTCTACTTAAGGGTGACTTTGCCTACGGGCCTTTTGTTATTTATAAAATATGTTGATGTACATTTAGAATGTATACTGTATTTTAAGATTACAATTATGAAGATTTGACTAGAATTTAATATTTAAATGTTAATGTTATTTTATTTAGGGCTGAAAATGCCCTGCTGAATAATATAAAACATTTGTCAGTAATTGCTTAAAATAGGAAAATGGTTCTACTGCTATTTTTATTATTTCTCTACTTTATATACATATTTTATTTTTTATTATTATTATTTAGTAGTATTTTTATTTTGGGCAGAATATTAGTAGACTTTTAAAGAATTTTTTTTAAGCAACAAAAAAAGATAAGAAATTAATTACGCTAGAACAAACTAACTAATTTATTTGAATATTTTTATTTGAATTTATTCAGCTTGCGCAAAGCAATGGAATAAATCCAAATATTTGCTCATAAATATTAGTAGTCAATAAAAATAATCGTAAAATGCTCGTAGTTTTTGTTTGTTTGTTTTTTATTTACAACCGACAAATAGTGAAAACCACTCTTTGGTTTTGACACATGGACAGCTGAAGCAATTCCATAATGTAAGTAGGTTTATATTGAATACTTCATTGTTTAAAAGCATCCATTAATAATTCACAGCCTTCACATGATTCCAGTTGGTTCTAATACGAAGGCAGAAAATATTTCGAGGATAGGATTTATTTAAGTTCTCTCAGACAGATAAGAAGGAAAGAAAAAATGTAATAAGGAGAAAACGTAAGAGAGTCTTTGGGTGTTTTCCCCCCTCCAATTTGAAAGAGTCCATTGAATATTCATTAAATCATTGATACCACCCGTTCAATTTAAATGCTTGATAATTTCCCTTTGAATGTGTTCAATGTGTCTAGAAAGATCTCTAACAAAAATAAAAAAAAAAAAAAAATAGGAACCTTATTCTTTGCATTATGTGAAATTCTTTTAATCTCTGATATTATCAAGAACTTTTTTTTTTTTTGCTTTTAAGTTTAGTTCTGCACTTTTAATGAATAAAACTATAAACTTCACCCATGTTTTGGACAAAAGAAAGAACAAAGATAAAGAAGTCGTTAATATTGAAATTTTATATCATTCATTGTTACATTATTATTATTACTTATCTTTATTAAAATCTTGCAAAATTCTTGTTTTATTTTTGGCCGTAATTTGGCCAAAAACATTATTGGCATATTTATTATTTTGTTAATTAACCAAATAAATAATAATTAAAAAAAAAATTCAGAGAAAGGCCTTTTCCAAATTGCTATTTATTTGAAGGAACAATAAATTAATGAAAATCTTTAACCTTTGCATATTTTGTTTATATTAGTAACAATGACGTACGCTACATTTCCATTTCCAAATCCATTGTTATTGTTGTTTTTTTCTTTGAAAACTGCTTCATTGGTACTGCATGTATTTATGATGTCAGCGTTGACTGTTTTCCCGCTGTGATTCATGGGGAAACAGAAAAGGGTTGAACACATTGGTTAGTGCGACGGGGGCGGAGGCTTGGGCAGACTGCCAATGGCGAAGAGGCGTCATACCTCCCACCACCCCCGCAGCCGAACCTCCGCCCCAGGACCCACGCCACACGGAGACAAATTAAGGCCATTACAGCGATTCCCCGTTTCGATTCGGTTGAAAAATGGCGTCTCCCATTCGCTGCAATGGCGTCCAACCACACGCTCCTCTCCTATTGTATGTTATTCACCCCGAATGAGCAAATACCTCTCGAATCACCAAAAGAGGAAACATTGGACAATTCATGTTTTATAGGTGATTTTTTTCCCCTAAGTAATTAAATTAATGTTCATGAGCCTTTTCAGAACATTGAATTTTTATATTACCTAAACCTAATATATGAAACACATTTTCAGACATAAAAAAAAATAACAAAATAATAAAAATAGTAAATTTACAGGAAATTTAAATAAAGAAAGAAAAAAAAAACAAAAAAAAACCCAGAGAATTTCTTTCTGTAAAGTTTGAGATATAGAAAAATCAGGAAGACAAAAAAAAAAAAAAAAATCATAGAAACTAAATAAAAATAAGATTTTTACAAACTTAATCTATTGTGTATATTTTTCCTTTTTTTTAAATAATTCAATTGATTGATTATTAGGAAATAAAAATGAAATGGTACAATTCACCAGAATAATATTTTTAAAAAAATATATAAAAGAGAAATCCAGTGGTCATTATTTTTAAAATAATAATACTAACAATCTTAATAATTAAAGTGAACATATCGAATACATTTAATTTCTTATCTATTTTCTTTTTCTTTAAAAAAATTATAATTTCTTACCTTCTTATTAGATTTAATTTCTCAAATTACTTTCAGCCACAAGTATTCAAGCAGTACAGGATAGGTAAAGATTCAAGCTATGAAGGAACACGACATCAATTTTCCTAATTTGTTTTTTTTCATTTTTTCACATTATAATTTTTTCTTATCTCTCTCTTACTGTAAATTAAGAAATATCGATTTTGAATTTATTTGGTTTTACTGTCGATGTTATTGTGTTTTTACAATAATTTTTTTTTTCATTTTTTATTATGTGTAACCATTGACAAATTTAGTACTCGAATAACAACAGTAATATTACGCGCAATGATCTTAAGTTACTGTTTATATAAAGAAGTAAATTCTAAATATATGTTAAATTTAATTTTATCAACGATTATTTAATAAACTCATTTTAACATAAACTTTAGTCGGATAAATTAATTATTGTTTAACTTTTTTTTTAAATTTATTCTAGAATGATATAATTATATTTGTCTTACAAAAAAAATAATAAACATAAAATTTATTGACAGTTTATAAATTTAATTACTACATATTTCAACCGGTAGTTATTTGAACCACACATAATGTACAATAAGTTACACAAATTGATATAGCAAAATTTTAATTAGTAAATACTTCATTAAAATACTAAATTTAATTAACATTCAGTTTAAACCCCATTCCTCGGTCAAACAGTGAAGAAAAGCCACTCCCGCATAATAATCATCTTTCTAGTCCCTGGTCAGTGATAGGTTTTTCTTTGTCTATTTAAAATTTTTCACTGTAACTGTGGTCTAATCCTTCTATAAATTTAATGCAGGAAAATTTGCCCAAAAGCAATTATTGTAATGACAAGAGATTGTTAATGGTTTTTTTTCCTGACAATTTGTTTTTAAGATGTTCAAAGTTTTGTGATTCTCATTCTGATCTTAAATAGGAGACGGATATTCTAGCACTGAATCCTTGTTTTCAATAAAGATAAGGAGTTAGTTAAGGTAATAAATGGAAAGACTACAAACTAAAATATCAGAAAATCTTATTCTAGTGAGGAATTTCACTAAATAGATGGAAACGGATAAAAATCTTAACTATGATGAAATAAATTAACAAAAATTCTGTAAGAGTAGAGTTACTGTTTTACGAAATAGGCTACTTTATTTTATGTGAAGTAGGAGGTAAACGAAGCAATTCTAAACTAAACAAACAGGCAACGCGAAAGAATAATTTTTAATTAATGATCTTTTTTTTTTATGAATTTACAACCTCATAAATATTTGTTTAAAAAAACAAAGACTCCTGAAGAATAAGAAAAATTAAAAAAAAAAAAATGGAGCACGTCATTAAATTCGTTTTTTAATTAATGTTAAAAAAAGGAAATCTTATCTTCAGAATACTCTTGATAAATTGTAACTATTACTGGGAGCATCCCGTTGCCCACCTGTTGTTTCAAGACACACTTTTTTTTTTGCCCCCATGAAAGAAACAAACAACATTAAAAGTAACCAAACATAAGGTAGACTGTAAATCATTAATTTCTTGTAATAAATGTGAATTGAACTTGCACTAATTCCTCCTGCTGGTTTTCTTAACACAAAAAACAACACTCACCGAGAACCGTGATTTATTTTTTCCCCCTATTTTTAATTGCCAAAATTCATTACGACATTTGGCTGTTCCTTCCGTTTCGCCTAAAACTGTTTCTCGTCTCTCCAAACTCTGAGAGTAAGTGGCTCCTGTTGCCTCACATTAACACCATACAAAGATATCTTCGTATAGGAGATGAAGGAACAGCTCCATGATGCAGTAAAGTAAGTCTTATCAATAATATTTTAAATATGATTAAGTATTACTTATGTGAAATGTAAATATTCATTCATAAATTTATGGATTTCTAGATTATTCTGAATTATTAACTCTTGAAGTATTACCTTTCATTATTAAAGAATTATTAAAAACTATTATAGAATCCCACAATGCAAATTAAAAAATAAAATTAAGTTTAATTAAAATTTAGGAATGGCGAAGGTCATGTTACTGAAGCTTAAAAAAAAAGAAAAAAAGAAAGAAATGTTGTTAGGAAGTCTTTCTACCCCGTCTCGTGGAACTCCCAAATATAGAGATAAGATTATTTTATTTTCTTTCTTTCTTTCTTTTTAATTGATTGGAAGAAGACTTTTCATAAAAAAAAAGTCAAGCCGAAAAAAAAAATATTTCTGATTACATTTATTATTTTATATAAAAAAATAGCAATAACATAATAACATTTGTGTTTTTTATTTATTATTATTTATTATCTTTAAATTTACAGTACAGTTCTGTTTGGGAAAAGAGATTCCCAAAGGGGTTCTGGGGTTAATAATAATTATAATAATAAAATGAAGGCGATTCCAAAGTTTGCTCAATATAATTTTTTTTTGCTCTAAAATTATTCCAAAGTGGCTACATTTACAATTGCACACTACAACTATAAAGTTTTCCTTAAAATATTAAATTATTTTCGTTCTCAAGTAAAAATGAATAAAGCAAAATATTTGAGAAACCTTAAAATTGAATTTGTTATCATTAAATTTAAAACTTCTATTAAAAATTGTTATTAAGATTTTCCAAACAGATATAAAATAACAGATAAATATGTATGTATATATATAAAAAAAAAATAAAAAAAATTCCCTTTGTGGTCCTTTCAATTACCTTAAAATAATTGAATAGATTCCGCATACAAGATATAAATCCATTCTTTCCTTAGAAGAACCTCGAATTCCTCATGGCAAGCCCAACACAGTTTATTTCTAGTAAAAGTTATTAACTGTTGGTTTTCTTTTTTATCCTACAAAAAAAAGAAACAAAGATTTATTAATTATAATAAAATTTTGAATAATTCAATGAAAGAAAATTTTAAAGGATAATTTCAAGTTAAGATTTCCAAAGATTAAATTTCTTTGTAAAAACTGTGATTTAATTGAAATAACTATTAATAAGTAATGGCTTTATTATTAAAGATATATTCTTTTTTTAAAACAAGTGAATTTTAATAAAATCTTCATTTCAAGTTGTTTATTCATTACAAATGAACGAAAACCACTAAAACATTAAAAAAAAATAAGAAAAAAAATTAATGACAATTTAGATTCTTTTTTTAACATCAAGCTATGTTCAAATGCATTTAATCCACTCAAGAAAAAAGAAAAGACTGAAAAGATAATGTAACATAAAGATTAAAATAGTCATATTAAATCATAAATAGCATCACATCACCCATTAAACATACATAAAATATTTAAAATATGTTTTCTGACGCAAATTTTCGGAAAGAACATTTGCCTTTCCTTTTTCAAGCTACAAACTAAAATAACAATTAAAATAACAAAACAGGATAACGTTTTATTTGAATTGAACTTTACCATGTCTTTAGCCAAATTTCCAAATCTCTTAGTAACCTCTACACCTTCATTTCTAAAACTACGAAATTTGAAGAATTAATAAATTAATCCAGTGAGTATTATTAAATTAGAAATAGGGAATATATTGGGTTATTGATTGTATAAGTAATGATGTGGGTTTTTTTTTTTTTTCTATTATTGTGTTAGATTACGTATTTGGTTAAATAAGTTAATGTTCAACATTATCCTGTTTTATTATTTTAATTGTTATTTTATTTGTAGTTTGAAAATTTGCTTAATAAACATATTTTAAATATTTTATTTATGTTTTAAGGTTGATGGGATGTTATTTATGAATTAATATGACTATTAAGAAATAAGGAGGAAATATGAATTAGACGTTTATAAAGATTAATATATTGTTAGAATTCACATTTGGAAATAGACAGGATGATTCACGAAGATATGCAGAAACTTCGGAAGCTCATTCTACATGTAAAAGTAAAGAAAAAAAGTTATATAAACATAGGTCCGGAAATGTTTCGGTATCGAGTTATGGCTAGCGAAAGATTTCGCCCATAATGTAGTACCCTGGGTGAAATGAAGACTTGCTGGAAGTCTGGGAAGGTAAATTAAGGGGCGAAATCAGTGGTTTCTTATGGTTGTTGACCTGAAAAATCGAATGAAACATGTCGCAGAACTGTATCTCCCAGTGGTTTGAAGCTTGTCCCACGTGGAACCTACCAAAAAATTGGCAATACAATAACAGCTGTTCAACAATAACGTGAATTGCATTGTTTTGATTTATTGTGAGAGCTCACAACACTGAGTCCATGGGAGTATTGTTGTACTACATTATGGGCGAAATCTTTCGCTAGCCGTAACTCGATACCGAAGCATTTCCGGACCTATGTTTATATAACTTTTTTTCTTTACTTTTACATGTAGAATGAGCTCCCGAAGTTTCTGCATATCTTCGTGAATCACCCTGTATATTAATAACGTTTCAGTTCAAGTTATGTTATTACGTTATTCTATGTTATCTACTTGTCAATTGAATGATCTCTTAAATACAGATATTTGTATTTTCTGAAAGCAAAGAACTCAACCCACATTACTAACTGAAGTTATCGAAATTAGATTATTTTAATTACATAAAAGCACGTAAAATCATTTGGATTACCTGAAACGATTTAACATCTATCGTTAGTTTGCTTCTTATGCTTTCTGTTACTTTCAGGCTCTCGTTTCTCAACCAGAACCCACATAAAACAGTTTTCAAATTTAAAACTTCGATCTTTTCAGGATTCTCTTGTTCATAAATGTGTATTTCAAGTTTTAAGAAGATTCATCCAACAGTTCAGAAGTCATTAGTCTACGGGATGAGGCGGGGGTGGGACGTATAACTTACATACACACAGACTCAGTGATCTCATGAATTCCACTTTCCTAAAAAAAAAAAAAACTAAAATGGATTTCGTAATTTTTGATTTCATCCGTATTTAAGTAACATTTAAAAGAAGTTAACAAGGGAAATAAAATCAAGATGTTTTTGAAATGAATATTTGAGATATTGAAAATATTAAATACTGTCCTTCTTGATAAGTATTAATACCAAAATAAAAAAAAGTAGGAGATGACGTCATCGGTGTGTTATGATTGACTAAATCAAGATATTATCAATAAAAGACTTCTCAAAGATCTTTGATTTGATTACTATTATTGTATTTCGATTCACAAACTATTACTAGTTAACTATTATTCTAATTGGATTCCAAGAAAAGCAGTAACTTTTTAATATCTAAAATCTGTTGTTCTGATGTTTGATAATCCTTTTCCTAGTCCATTTGATATCGACTTATTTTAACGCATTAATAATGTAAATGTTACATTATAAATTGAAACAGATTTCAAAATATATAAGCCAAAATATATCAATCAAATCATAAAAAAAATAATATTTAGTGAATAAAGGTAAGAATGATTACAGTTTAATTTACAGTTATTTTTTTCTGTTTTCCGTTGAATCAGTGATAACTTTCTTTACTTAATATGACACCAAAAAATAAAAATAAAGAAAATCGCGGATCGCAGTTTTGTCAACTTTAACCTGTAACTTAAATTAATCTAAGATTAGATTAAGAAGAAGAATTAGTATAAGAAGTTTATGTCAAGATTTATATAATCGTTGTTCGTTTGTTTGATCGCAATCATATTCCAGAGTGCCTGACGCAAAAGCAACAAAGGCTAAACTTCGCCAGGAACAAAATATCAAATTGGGAACAAGTTGTTGAAAGAAAAAGCAATGCAAAGAGAATAAAACAACCAAACACACGCCTGGCATAACTGCCATCGTTAATAGTTCACAGCTGCAAATCTATCACATTTTTAATATTCCGTTAACGTTTTCATACAATTTCACCAGTTCTTGTGAGATGTAAAAAATTACAAAGAATAAAATTAACCAACTAACTGCTGTTATCATAATCTTAATCTTGAAACTTATTAGTTCCTACTGAAAAATATCTTCTGTTTGTGTTTCAATACATTGATATTTTAAACAATGGTTTATTCCTAAGAATTGTAGGATTTCACATAAGAAGTCATAGGAATAAAAGAGATTAGGAAATTGATGTGTTAAGCTCAGGTTTCCATAGTTGTTATGATTTTCACACTTCACAGTTTGCAGAATGCGATGGACTTGTCCAAATAAAATACCTACAAAGCAGCAAAACATGAAATATATCGTAAATATTACTGGGTTTTTTTCAAATTGAAATTTAAACAAAACGCAGCTTCTTAATCCGTAAATAATTCAGATCTTAAGAGTGGATGCAATTGCTAAGGGAATAACTCGAAAAACTTAAAATTGAAGATTTCTAATCTGAAGAAGATTTAGTTCAGAATGAATAAAATTAAGATTCAACGTCTGGAAGCATTAGATACCCACTAGAATTCTTCACAGATCTTGTATCATGTATTTAAAATGTATAATTTTTACCTAGAAATGTCTGATCTGTCAATTGAAGGACTGGGTAAATGCTTTCTTTTGGAGGATGGGGATTTTTTCCCCCGGGTTTTTCTCCTGCAGACGCTTTCTAGAATTCCCCCACTCTTCTATAAAATAAGAACAGGAACTTTTTTCTAGAGTTAAAGAAAAGCAGATGAGACCTCATATTAGCCACCAATCCTTCACTTGATTCGGCTAATCTCTGAACTCCAAGATACTGAATGGGTCTGCAAGGCAATCTACACAATCCTTTAACCTTTCACTTTAACTCTCTTAATAAAATAAGCCAAGTACCATCAGAAGAGTAAGCTTATATTTTTTTTCCTAATTGTATATTGCGCTGATAATAGTGCTAAATTAGCATCTGATAGGTTCTTACAGTTACCGTATTCTCTGCGTCCCAATACACATGTGGACTATTATTAGATGACAAACAACGTAGTATCTGCTTTCTTCGTAATACACTGCCTGCTGCCTCAAAAAGAATATCGTTAATTAACATTCAGTATTAAGGGAATGTGTGAAAAGAAAGACAGCATAGATCACTATTATCAATAGCAACCTTACAAAGATCTAGAAAAATCTGAAGAGAAACAAAATGAACGTCTTCAATAATTACCTTGACAATAAGAGATTTAAAGATTTTAGTTGCAGTGGAAAGAAACATTAAACAATAAGTTTTTATCAGATTTGTTTTATATGTAGGACATTCTCCATAAAAAACTGCAATTAAAATAATAACAAATAGATTCTAGTATCTCTGATTTCAGAAAACAAAAGCTTTGTAGTTATTTTATTTTTTAAGGCTTTGGCCAATTTTTTCACAAACGGACCCGATGTTGAACTGTATTCAATGAAAGCTCTTCTAATATCAACACGCTGAAAGATGAACTCCCAGAATGCAAAGCAGATTATAGATTGTCCTTTCCTGGCCTTTCGCTAACATTTAAATAAAAGAGGTCGCTTCTCTTCTATTTCAATGTTAGCGAAAGGCCAGGAAAGGACAATCTATAATCTGCTTTGCATTCTGGGAGTTTCATCTTTCAGCGTGTTGATAATAGATATTAAACAAAAGAGCCAATTTCATGCTTCAAAACTTAAAGCAAAACTACACATTCATGTAAAATGTGGAAGCAAGAATTTTCTTAATTTCTAAGCATACAGTGACTAATTCTGATGGCTGGATGAAATCTTATTAATTGTAAATTCAAAGATAAGAAGAACCAAACTGAAACAAAGGTCGAACGAGTCTCGACCCAAAGTTAAAGATCGGATGATCAGTCCAACGATATCTCCACTTTACCCCACGAAAGAAACGCGGTCCTTATTTTACAGAAGGCTAGGTGAGCCCTAGGGACCGCATGGAGGGAAAAATCCCTTAACGCCGCAGAAAATTAAACCCTGCTCCTACAGCCCGAAGCCCACCGCTTATATCATTGGACTACTGGCTCAACGCCATCTTGAAAACAAGATGGCGTTGACTGGCTCCACACATCTATGATAGTTGAATTTAATTAAGAAAATATAAGAACAGGATGAAAAAAAAGCTACAATCTCAAACAATAAAATTTTCTTGATTGTCGCAAATCATTATCTCAAACTTCTAGAATAATGACATTTATTACATTGTTTATATTAAACTTAAATCAACTATGACTACGCATAGAAAATCAAACTTGCAAAGAAAGTCTGTGAACCTCCCAATGTTCTTCGGACAAAGCTTCATAGAACCCTGAGGAAGAAGGGCAGATTATTAGCCAATTTACACAGCATAGGTCTACTCCATTTTGCAATAATAAATACCAGTTGAGATAAAGACACTCGAGAAAGTCTTTAGAGTTTGGATTGTGCCTCAACGATAGTAATTTATGCTTAAAAAAATTATAGCAAATCAAAAATTTAAAACTTGAAAATATGAAAATAAAAAAACGATGCACACTTACATCTCGGGATTGACTTCAACAAGTTCAGCTATCTCACAAGGATTTGACTCTTTACAAGCATCGATGATCTTGGGTCAGGAGATGTTAAAGAATTCACGGGATTTTTATTCATTTCTGTGAATTGAGATCACTATTGAATGTCACGGTTGAATGAAAACGAAAAATTTACTAAAATCCATTATTTACTATTATTAGTATTATTATTGATATTCAGAAAGAAAAACTTTACAAAGAAGTAAAATGCAGTATTTAGCTTTATTTACCGATGTTAATAAAAGTATAGTCGGGAATGTTTAGTATATTTAATACACAAAATATACAATAATCAAAGTGATATATCAAACATTCTACTAAATAATAAGCAAAGTATTAAGAATAGAAAAGTATAAATAATTTAGTATAAGTAGAAAAAGAACTTACAAAAAATGTAAATCAATTCATTAGCATAGTATCTGTGTACGGTGGTGCTAAAGGCTGTAATAGTAGTGTAGTGTCCTTCCTTACAGCCCTGAAGATACAGTAGAGCATAAGTTCTATAGGAGAAAAAAAAAAGATAAATAAAAATAAAAAAAATATTAAGATTACTGAAATATCGTTATTTAAAAATTATCTTTCTGGGCTATTTCGTATCTCAATTTATTAAAGATTATTTTTAAGTAACATAAATGCCTTCCTTAACAGTTTTAGGCTTTGTTAGCGTTGCCAATTCACATTTTCGAACAAATACAATAACATCAAAGACAGGACTGTCTACGCCTCGGAAATATTAATTAATATTCCAATAATAAACAAAATGATAAACAAAATATTTGCACAATTTAAACAAAAAATATAACTCATATAAGATAACTGTGGAGAGGTTCATCTTCTAAAAAACATAAAAAAAATGGCTTTTGAAAGATTAAACTCTATCACAACTTCTTCCTTTGCACTAATGTACTAACACTCGCACATTTATAGCCTCTTCAACATCAGACAATCTGCATGGTACATAAATCTATAAATAATTTTCTCTTTTTTTAACTATATCCGATCTACTTTTTTTAATAGCATAATAACTCTTTAGAATGTCTTTACATTCAATATGACTTATAGCTTTCGTCCTCCTTCGATGGAGTACTCGCCTTTTCTTCATTACCGTATCGTTTTGTCTCTGATATTTATTCTTCCAACTGATTTGTGACTTTTCTTGCTGACGCAAGCTTTTCTTCAGCAACTTATCCGATATAGCAACAGCTGCCGATTGCTTATTTCTTCTCTGTTTTCTTCTTTTTCAAACAAGAAAACGAATTTTTAAATCTTAGGTTGATCTGCAGCAGATATTTTGATGGCATCCCCTGAGCAATATCATTATTTATTTGAAAATTATTTAGTTCATCTTGTAAAGTTCATGGATGTCCCATTGGAAACTGGATGATGCATTTTGGTGAAGAATGTAGTAATCAACGACTATTGACACGGTTAAAGACATCTCTACCTCAAAATTCTGTGTATATGTGTGTATATATGTATGTGTATATGTATGTATGTGTGTATATGTATGTATGTGTGTGTATGTGTATGTGCATATGTATAAGGTTTCAATTGCATTTTGTACTAAATGTTATTAATGCTATTTTTGTTTTTTATGTATAAGCTATAATTACATATACAATTGTATTTACTTGTATTTACTTGTATTTACTTTTGAGATTAATTTTCTTTTCTTTATATAACTTTTAATGATATAATTAAACTT
>JAFIDM010000003.1:12456479-12479593 GCA_023159025.1 Thereuonema tuberculata | reverse complement strand
ACAGGAAAAAATGTTAATTTTAACAAATTTTTAACTTCAGTAAGAAGTGAGGAAAGAAAATTAAGTAATTGCCAGAACAAAAACTTTGTTGGTTGGTTTTTACAATTCTCACCGAAGTGCGATCTTCGTGTCCGAAGGTTTATGTTCTATGGATCTTTAGTGTTCTCAATAAGACGAACCCACAGGGGTGAATCCATAGAAAAGAAAGATACTGAGGTGGTTTCCGTTGCCTTCCCCAGGAAATCGCTAAGGACTGATTTCAGACCTGAGGAGTAAGATGAAGAAGCAGACAAACACAAGAAAAGGACATTTTTCAAACATCCATGCCAACGTCGGGATTCGAACCCAGGTTCCGACACATCTATTTCGTGGGAGGCCACCGCCTACATCACTAGCCTATGCCGGACAAAAAAACAAACAAACAAATTCCCTACCCTTACTAAAATAAGGGGGGTGGGGGCTTTTGAGGTTTTCGTATTGAGTTTTCAGTCATTCAAAAAAAAAAAAGAAATGGCAATAAATTAGAAGCATGAATTACTCTAGAGCAGTGGTTGATTAACTGCTGATCGCACAAATCAACATCGTTTTTTTCAAATACTATTCCATAGCTACAATCGGTGATTTCAGGTCTTTGAAGTTCTTTAAACCTATAAGATTAAACAATAGAAGGTCAGAGAAGGAATGATTTATTCATTTTAGTTATGTCATAAATTTAAGAATGCACTCAAATTCGACTTCCCCATCGTTTACATATATATATATAAGGTTTCATATATATCTGATTATTTTACTAATTCATGGTTGTATTTCTTTTATTTTGTGATTTGATGGAAAAAAAAACCCTGCTCTATCTCATATCCCCAGAGAGCATTTCAAAGCCACGGTAAAGAAACTAAGCTTCACAGCAACTAAGCTTTTATTTATTTATTTATTTATTTATTTATTTATTTATTTATTTATTTATTTATTATTCTTAAATAACTACATACATGTGCAGTAGAAAGTAAAAAAAAATTCGCAAAATATGTTACTTTCATTATTTTATTTATATTTTTTTTAACAAGAAAGACTTATCTGTACAATTTCCCAGATTGTTACAATTATTTTTTATTAAATTTGCAATTTTTTTAAGCTTTTCACAATTACCCAGAACATAAAATAAAACTCCAATTTAGTTATTAAAATAATTACTTATTAAAAGAATTGAAAAACCTTTATAACAACGTGACTCATTGAAATACCCGTAACATATCCTGCAAATTACACCTCAGCTCTTGTAAATACGTAGTATTGGTTTTCCAATGAATTCAGCTTTAATTTAATAATGCATTAGTAAGGTCACATCACAAACACGTTTATCTGTTCAATTGCAATGTCTCGAATGAATACAGATCGTGGAAATTACCATAGCCAGTGTTGGATAAATCAAGTCGGTTCAAATGTGTCGCCATAATTCTCCGTTTTATAATGAAGACCATCGGTATGCAGACCCAGGGATTCCAGCAGACACCGTTAGTCTTATCTGGTGAGGCTTGTTTCTGCGTTTGTGCTTATTCTACGCGACAGCTCAAGGCCTGACTGACGGCCGAATTCCAATGGGGGCTCCATTGGTCGGTCTGAGGGAATCGAGACGGGACCCCGGGTCAGGAATGCGCCACAAGACAAATGTCCACTACATTATAGTCCCGTCTGCCTCGTCTTTGAATAGCCAAAAGGTAGAATAATGTAGCAAATGTTCAAAGGATATCTGAGCTATAGTCTTAGCAGAAATAAGTCACTGCTTTTGTAAGAGACTTTATACTTCTAAAATATTTCACTTTTACATTTTACTTTTTGAGTAGTTTTAAGGGTAAGAAAAATGAAGCCTTTTTTTTTTTTTTAAATAGTTTACTGTGTATGATCAAAATTAATTATCTAAATCTTTTGATAGATAAAATGAAAACTTCTTTTTCATTTACTCCGGGCAGCAAAATTTTATGAATTTTTTTATCTTTTATCTTTTTGAAGAAGAAACTTAATTTATAGAAATTTTATAAAATACAATTTAGAAATTCATTAAGTGCTTGTCAATATTGATAGCAATTTGATAAATTTTCTGACGAAGTAAACAACTTCCATTTAATTTAACTTTTAAAATAAATTCTTTTAAACAAAACCATTCGACTTATCATTTAAAATTTTTTTTTTTAACATTAACAAGCTTCAAATTTTAATAACAAGTCCAAGTTTTATTTCTAAATCGTATGATAAGAAAATCACGAAGTAAGACTAAGAAGGATGCGTAGTTTAAGAAAGGTTTGTTCTCTAGATTTGTTTAAAAAAAAAGCATTTATTAAAAAGTATTTTAAAAAATACAGCTGTCAAGTCTACAAGAATTATGAATCTGCAGTCTTCAAGGAAAAAAAACAAAAGACAACGCCAAATGCAGTTGCCAAAATGAGTGAATAAGCTCGCAATTGGTTTTTGTTGCCAAATAAACCCCATTACTTACGATGAAATGAGTTTTCTTACAGGATATGAATGACAGGAAGTTAATTAATTCATTGAAGATTAATTAAAATCATCTTCAGCGGAGACAACAATACATGGAAAAAAAAATCTTTCTTTCGTATTTTTTTTTAAAAGAATTAAATGTCAAGTGATTTGTGTTCCATTCCAAAATCCACACCAAAATGGAATTTGAGAATTATGATAATTAGTAAGTTTATTTATCTTTACTAAAAATATTGCTTAATATAATTATATTAATTAGCAATTAATATAATTGTATTAAGCAATATTAATATTATTAACAATTAATATTAATTATATAAATAAATTAACTATGGTTTAAAAAATTTGTCGTAAATTTTGAATTTTATCTATATAGGTTTTATTGTGAACCCCTCCTAGCACCGCCATCTAATTTCATTTAAAATATTATAATTGTCGCATACAAATAAAAAAATATTCACTATGTAACATATTGTAGCCATTAGAACTCTTAGAAATATTATTTATATAAATGTATTAACATTTCAAATACATTTGTAGTAATTAATAATGTTATAATCTATATTACTAAAATCTTTTATTTCTCTGTGTGTCTGTCCGGCGCAATTTTCTGTGAGAATGCAAAATAGAAATAATTTTTACAATGAAACATCCGCGACAGGAATCGAACCTGCAACCTTCTGATCCAAACTCTGACGTCTTACCCATTAGGCCATAGGGACTACAACTCTCTTCATATTGTTTTTTGACTTAATTCTCCTTTCCTTTCCCCCACCAATAAGGAATGTATTCAACCATTTTTTTGAATCTCAAGATTGTTTATTTATTTCCCATCCCTCACTTTACTTGTAATTCGAAACTGACAATCAGAACTATAATTGCCGAAACGTTGCAATATTTTAAATAGTCTTACTTAACCAAATTCTATGTGATAATGAAAAATAAGTGCGTGTACACGGCATATGTTGGAGTAAAGAAAACAGAGTCAAGAAAGAAAGAAGCACTTTTTTTTTTTAATGGAATACCGAAAAAAATCACTATTTGTAACTCAAAAACCATCAATATTTGTAATTCAAACACCACTAAAAAGTATCAACAGGAATAAAAAAAAAGAGTCAAGAAAGAAAGATTCACTATTTCTATTAGGTAGAATACTGCTCAGAAGATAGACGTCTTAGCCATTAGATTACGAGGTCTACATTCTAATCTCTATAAAAAATAAAATATAAAAAATATATCATAGATATATGATTTACACGCTGGTTCTAAAAGAAGTCGTAGATTGAGAGAATATAGACATCAAAAATTAAATTAAAAAAACTTTTAAAACATTTTAGTTTTAGTTTCCTTGATGTAATTTGTGTGTGTGTGTGTGTGTGTTTTAATAAATAAAAAATTGTTTTCCGTTACATAAGCGAGGCTTCCGGAGCGAAGCGACGGGTAGCCGACTAGTATTATTAATGATTTAAAACCCAGAATCCGTTTTTTAGAGGTTTAGGCCTACATGCTGTTTACAAGAAACGCAAGAATAAATTCTATATATATTATACAGATTTAATATACAATTAACAGCATAAATTAATAAAAATGAAAAAGACATTAAATTATGTCATTATATAAAAATGTTAGAATTTGTAATTCAATAATAATAACAATGTCATTAGTTAAAAATAATTAACTGTTATTTTTTATTCGTGTCATTGTAATCTTTGCTTATATGAGACAACATTTTCTGATTGTTTTTCAGAATAAAAATAGAAGTGCTATTTAAATAGAAAAATAGAATAGGATTTCCTTTCAGATGTGACAAAGATGATGAAACATTTCCGTTCTTCTTCTGACGGAATATAAATTATCAATGTAATGCCAAATTATTAAACAGTAATTTATTTGGAAATTTAGAAAAATAGTGATAATAAATGGATGAAAAAGAGGAGGATTTTTCTTATTCTTATTCAAAGTAATTTGCTCTACATAAAAACAATGTACATATTCTCCTCTTCATTCATTTATTATCACTTAGTTTTCTAAGTTTTCTAAGTTCTAATAAATTATTCAATAATTTGACATTCCATTGATAATTTATATTCCGTCAGAATATATATATAAATATATATAGAGACTATGTTATGAGTAAATGGAATATATACAATTTATTTAGAATTTATTCATTCAATAAAATTAAAAAAAACAAAAAAAAAAACTTAGTGATTAGGTTAGTTATGGTAACTAATTGTATGTTTTGATTTTTTTAATATTTAGAAATTAAAAAATGTAAATTAACAAGTATAGGGTTACCTTAAAGAATGGTTAGTTCTATTTCATCATTTAATCCTGACAGTTGCTTTAGAAACAAAGTAAATGCTTTCTAACAAATATTGTAATACATTATAAAATTATACGTAAAATATAAAGTATATCTTTTTGTTAAAATCTTAAACGTAGCCTTCGGTGGATATGAGGGCGAAGATCATAGGATTCTTTATGTATCAAGCAAAGCAATACGAACTTGCGAGGTCAGCATTACGCTCGATCACCTTTAGTAACAAGAAAGACCCTTGGAAATCCGAATTTGGACAGAGAATCAGGCTACCCAAAATCTACAGCTAGCAAACAACTTAAATTTCGTACGAACCTATCCGTTATTATTAAATAAAATCACTAATGTAAAAAAATTTAATTAAAGGATATATGCCTCATAATATTAACTTTTTTTCTGTTTGAAAAGAATAAAAAAAAAGAAGTATTATTATTATATCGAAAAAGCTTCAAACCATGGGTTTCCCCAGCTAAGACAATATGGCGGGTCAAGCACCAAAGCACATATTGCCAAGTGTAAAAAAAAAAAAAAGTTTGGAAGAATAGTTAGGGATGTGTGATTGTGTTCATAAATTTCCTAACTATGCGTGTTGTGTTAAGTACCACAGCCTTCTGGAGTTGTGCATAAGTGTTTTTATAAAGTCCTAGTGTGCTGAGGCTGTGGTGCAATGTGGGAGGCACCAGACCAGTGGTGGACAGGACGATGGGTACAACACATACTCGGTCTTGCCTCCACTGCTTCTGGAGCTCGTGTGCTAGATCAGTGTATTTACTGATCTTGTCTGCGTGAGTTTTCTGCATGTTCTTGATGATTATTATTATTATTAATTTTTGGTAGCTTCCAGTACCGTCTTATCTAAAACAGTGAGGCACACCAAATCATTCCCTCCCTTCTCTTCTCATAACTTGAACTGTTCCATGGATCTTATTGAAACTTGCTAGGCATGTTTAAGGACAAAAGGTTATCGAATTATTATATTTGAAATATTGTCGAAAATATTTGGATTCTTGTCGAAAAATTAGCAAGAGAATATGACAAAAATTCCCGTAAAAATGAAACAATTCTATTTAAAAATGAATATTAAATCCGTTAAGTAATTCTTTGATATGATTAAAATTAATCGGATTTAGACAACTTAAGTAAATACCTGTTGTAAGAAGCTTTTCAGAAAATGTAAATTTTGTAATATATAGTATATATAAGAAAGAATTATATATAAAGAAAGAAACATACAACATATAGAAAGGAACGCTATTCTAAAGAAAGAACACCGTTCTTTCAGAACTTACTTCTTGTTTTCTTTTGTACTAAATTAGTCAATTAACGGATGGAAGAAAAAAAAGAATAAAATATTTAAATATCATTTCATTTATAATTCGAGTCATAACGAAAAGATAGGTAACCATTTCAGTCAATTAAAAAGTTCTGGATTAAAAATATAAATAATATAGAATGTCAATGGGTATTATTAAGAAAAAAAATAACGTTGATAAAGAATTAAAATACTCAAAGAAATTTAACAAAAAATATACTTTACAAAAATATTTCCTTGGGAGTTCGCCTCAAAATTTTAACTGATTTATGAATAAGGTAATTCTAATATGCTTTTATTATAACTAAAAATCTTCTACAGAACTTCATCTTCCACAGTAGAAAAACGCAAACAACTTACCTCTTCTTCCAATAACTTCTATATTTTGTTTAAAAAATATTAATTTTCTTGTTTTTGTTTAAAAATGCTTGTTTTGTATTTCACGTTCATGATTGTATTGATATTCTTGTTTTGTTTAATTTTCTCATTTTTATTGTTTATAGAAATTATTTTTGATCTTGTTGTAGAAAAATGTTTATTTTATAACCTATTTCACGTTCATGATTGTTTTTCAAAAATGTTTATTTCAGATTTATTTCACGTTCATGGTTGCTTATTTCAAATTTTGTGAGTTCTTCAGAAGGAGAACGTTGGTTTCTCCTCTTATTTTATGTGATGTTTCCTGATGAAGGTTTTTGATAAAAAAAAAACCAGAAATATAGAAGTTATTTGAAGAAGAGGTATGTTGTTTGAGTTTTCTTTTATGGAAGATGAAGTGCTTTATTGTAAGTTAAAAAAAGACCAGTTAAACATTTGTTTTAGGTTCAGTAAAATTTTATAAATTTGTTTTTTTTAAATTATTGTGAAAGGATGAACATTAAATAATAAGAAATATCTTAATGTTACATTTTACTTTAAATCAATATAATTAATTCTGAATTTTAAGTAATTTAGGGACTGTATATTTTGTAACTGTCAGACCAAACAATTATCTTTAAGTTCATAGCAAAATACATTTCAATTAAAATCACTATTTTTTTTTAACTATTATTAAATAAATATAATTACATTCTTCAATACACTAATTCAATGGGACCAAAAGAAACAAATATCAGGTTTCTTAGTACCAAACTTTTTCTACTAATGTTTACAACATGTTTAATATGCTATATTTCGGCTATAGGATTCTCCAGCCTTCTTCAGGTATTATTTATTCCTCGTCCCTTTCTAGGACTAAATCATAGGCTGGAGAATCTTACAGCCGAAATGTAGTATTTTACCTATGTTACAAACATTAGTAGAAAAAGTCAAGTGCTAAGATTTATATAATGTGTGCATTACTTGTGTGTGATATTATAATATCAGGTTTCACTGTAAAATAGATTTTTGTTCTTTTAACATTAATAAAATAACAATAATGTTTCAAACTTCTTACTCTGCCATAGCTTTTTATTGTGAGTTTGTGTATCGTTGTTTAATAGCTACTTATTCTTTACATAACCACTTATTTCAACATCTAGGTTCACTATAGTATTTTGCAAAAAAAAAAGGGTTTGCCATAGATGGTCATTACGTAGCGATCGATTTTGTCTGGAACAAACGTCGTATGACCAAGAAAATACAAACTTTCCATAGCCAAGCAAGGTTCCAAGTAGTATGGAACGTTTTTAATAATTTCAATTTGAATTATTATTATGTATTCGTAACTGTAGAAGATACAAAAACCAGAATGTTTTCGTAATGTTTATAAGATTCAGTTACGGATTTTAGCAATAGATGACGCTGTTACATCCTGGAAATATCAATCTATAAGGAAATTACGTCATCAAAAGCTCTTCTTTCAAGAACTGAACTGTAGTTAATAGATCACTTTATGAAATTAAATATTTGGAGAATATATAATTGAAGTTTTAAACATAATCTCATTTTATTTGTCCGCGAAGAAAAGAATTTGAAAATCTCTGTCAATGACAATTTCTCAAGAAAAATAAGTTTTTAATTTCTGTTCCGTTAATTTTGTCTATATTTACTTATTTATTTACTTAAAAACTGTTTAGTAAACTTATGTAAATTAATTACTCTACTGAGTTTACAACTTTTTAAATTTTGTTCCTTAGTTCAGATGAAAGAATTGTAATTATATTTTTCTTGTTTAAGCTTATTATTTTATTTTTAGTGATTTTTTTAAATAATAATTTCGTAAGCAATTTATAATTATAGTCTATATAAAAAAAAAAACAAATCTTCAAAGATGTATTAGAAAGAAAAAACCAGTTTACTTGCAGTAAGAAATGTACATTACTCTTTGTAATATTCTAAACTATAAATTTTTGAGTGATAAATAATTTCATTTAATCAAATTCATTCTCAATAAATATCTGAACTTGCTTAAGACATCAAAATAAAGCGAAAAGACATGGTTTGGCCCTGTCAAAAATAACTCCAAAATGCATTACACTTTTAATTATCTTTGTGATATTCGATTCACACTTGTGTAATTACAAAATGACCCCAACGCTCTAATAATCTGATTAGTCAGGTTATGAATTTGCATTTTATGATGAAACTTTTAATTAAAATCGGGCCAGTTATTAAGGTAAACGCTGGTGGTATATGAAAATGGAAATGAATATGACGCCGTGTATACTCGACTTCATTATGTTGTACAAATTATGCCTCAAGATTCGTACAAATCATTCAAGTAGAAATAGAAGTGACAAAATGTAGGATTGTTATGATAAGAACAGCAAAAGGAACTCAAACACTTAAGAAAACACAATAAAAACTAAAGCATTCACAAAGTGGTAAATTAATAAATAAACTTTCGAGGTATATTAATGAGCAATAAATAAATACAGATACATAGCAAAGATTGAATTTCAATGAAGTCCTGATATTTCACCTGAAACAAACCATCCTTATCCATTTTCCTCCTAAGTTCACCACTGTTTTGGTCAATGTTCAGCAACCGGATAGGAAATCTTACAGAACACATGGAATTATAAATGAAAAAAGAAGGAAAATATTCATGTGGGTGTAAATGATTGTCTTAAAAAAAAGACAAAAGACTATTTCCAATGATGAGAAAATAATCTAGAATCGGAAAATTCTAGATTTGTGTCGCGAATGAGAAACTGGTGACTAATTCACTTGTTTTTTTTTTTTCTTTGATTCATTTGTTTATTGTGATACTTCGCAAAAAAAAATACCTTGGAACCCTAAGAAATTTTGAAACATTCCATAAACTGAAGTAAATATTTTTTTATGAATTTTATTTTCAGAATGAAAAGAGTGGAAACCTGATTTAATGATAAAAAATGAGTTATTGACATTAAATGCTAAGTCAAATAAAAAGATTTAGTCTAGGTGCTAACTGTTGAACCCCACATATAAGCTTAAAGCGTAGTTTAAAAAATAAATACTCTTTCAAAAAACACTTTTTATTGATGACAATTTGCCTGTGACTCTTTCTCATCCAGTTTTCACCATATCAATAGGAATAAACAGATGGTTTCTTCAAAGTTTCGTCTTTGATAAGATTCTCTGCAATATCTCAATCACAGATGGACGGACACTGAACTGACGTCTAGTTCCTTATCTGATGTTCGGCTTTTTAAACCAAGATCAACAGAAATCTTTCTTTAGTACTATATACCTATCTTTAAATTTCGGAGTATGTAGTCTTTGATTTATTATGGTACATTTCTTTCCTCTTTCTAGCTTCTTATGTGTTAGTCCGATATAGATCAAAAGTCAGTAAATGATCTTATTACACATACTTCTAAAATTTCAACTTTTTTTTCTTCTAACCCATTTATTGGAGCATATGAACTAACGTTACAAAACATTAGACAAACCTAGAATTCTGTATTATGCTGATAAAGAAAAAATTCTAATTGAAGCCCCACTAATTTTAAAGAGAAAAAAAAGTGGTTATTTTAGTATTACGAATAAACATAACTTATAGGAAAATGAAAAAACATAATCCTGTAAAGACTACTGAACAATGGCATTTAATGGCAAAATAGGAGTTATAACTAAAAAACAATCGTTAATCTTAACACTAAACTTATATATCTTATTGTTATTATCATTATTATTGGTGCTGGTGCTGTTGTTTAGAGAAGAACATAGAATTATCATAAAATGGGATTTCATGATGGTGTTCTATGGGAAATCAACCAGTTAGGATGAAATTCAAAGCTTCGTTTCCATTCATCGTTTACTGTTACAATATCCTTCTACCTTTTAACAGCCCCATTTCGTGGATTCCTAATATAGTAGCGTGTGCTTGAGATAAAATAAATTTACTGTTCTTTTATTGGCAGCAGGATTTTGCTTCCACCAGACGACACTTCATAAACTGAACCATTTTCAGTCGAGTCTCTCTCTCTTCGAAGCCCTTTCAAATGATTTGCATTAATTTGACCCTGTCATTTTGGTCTTATCCACGGAAATTCCCTTCGATGAGAGAAAATGTCCATTTATAGATCATAAAGTAGATGATGCATTCAAGGAGACCAACAACATTAGTCGCCAGAGGGAGTCACGTGTCACGAATCGAATCCTTTTGTGAAATACTGTTTAGGCGAAAGGAATCAAGAAAAACAAACAATGAAAAAGTTACATCATCGTAGAAAATATTTTTTAAATAATGTAGATTTTTTTTGGAAATATCACAGTCTTCCTTTCTCTTGTTTTCTTTTTTAGTATTATTTTTGATCTTTGAACTTATTTTCTGAGACATTACGAATAGGTAGCTTATATTATTCTCTCTATTTGATGTATTTCTTATCTCTTGCAAAAACCAATTACAAATTCTGCAGACTCGCTAATCAATTCATTCATCTCGAAAAATCAATAGAGTTTGAAAATTAAATTGTACAATTAAAGGAGAACTTACAGATGATAAAGTCGCGCGGTTTGCTTAGACATGGGCCTCTCACCTCTGAGTATCGGGGTTCGGTTCTCAAGTGGGTTTCGTGATGGTGGACGATCCGCGCTGGGCAGGTTTTCTGTGGGTTCTCCAATATCCCCTGCATTTCTCCCACTATACCGTACTTTCTCAGTCTTTCTCTCCATCTGTCTTTACTTCTGTGTGGGCTACTACAATAGACCTCCGGTCGCAGTGCTTGGCTTCCTTGCCACACACATTCACCACATAAAAAAAATTAAAAAAAAAAAAAAAAAGATGATAAGGTAGAAACTTCAGAGAATTCTACGGTTATTCCCTACTTTTTTCCCCCATTAATTTTCGAATCAATAGCGCTTCCTTTAGTGGATTGAAGATTACGTATATAAACGAAAAAGGTGATGCAATAAGAGTTAACTAATAAAAAAAAAACTTTTATTATTATTTTTTTTAACGTATGATGTATTAATTGTACCGTACTATAAAGTTCATAAATCTCAGACAAGAGATTATGGCAATTCTTTTTTAAAGAGCCTCCAAAAGCAAATACTTCTGATCCATTGTCTTATTCTTGAGGGATCAATGTCTACTACATCATCTAGATCAATGACTCTTACGAATCTGGCAAACCATCAGTCATTCATTATCTCTGATGCTTCAATCAGATAGGATCGAACAGAATTTATTAACGGCAAGTTTTTTTTAATTTATTGACCACTAATAAATGCAATAGTCTCCCTAATGATAGATTCTGTTAGACTATATTTGAATAGGATTATTTTTTTTTTTTAAATTAAACTAAATTGTATTTTTTATCACAACTTCTTAATTTCATCTGTTGTGTAAACCCTTTTCCTGATGACATTTTTGTCTTCGTTGAAGTAAAGTTTTTTAGCCTGAAATGCTTTTGTTTTTTAGGGGCTTTATGAGAGATCCGTTATAGGAATCTTTGACAACCTTTAATCTTTAATCCCTCTATCTTGTGAAACAAAGAAACTTACGGAAAATATTTTAGAAGTCCCTAATTGGATAGATTTTCGAGGAAATGCATTTAAATAAGAGATGCTGAGAAACCTGGTGGTCGAAAAGAGGCGTAGGAGAACAGAAAAACGAGGGAGGAGGCTGAACTGAATGAAGGATTTTTGTTTGGGGGTCCGTCGGAGAAAAGGATGACCCCGAATTTGTCTACGATGTCATAGTAGTCGAAGATTGCCAATGAACTGAGAGACCATCAGAACAAGCAAGTTTATTCCTGTGTTTAGCTGTGATAACTAAACACAGTGGATCCATTGGACGGCAAAGGGACTGTCTAACATTTAGGTTTGGTTGCTATTTCGGTATGGAGCCGTTGGAGGACGAGGGAACCGTTCCCGTGGCGAGCTTTGGTAGCCGAATATCAGAGTGAATCCGTCAGCGGATGTGTTTGTGATCCTGTGTTGCTGTGTATTTTTTAGTGTATCTTGGAAGACTTGGACGATCGTGCAGCTGAGTGTCTATCAAATATGAACTGTGAATTTGTAGTAAGATCAGCTAACCAAGTTTTCGACGAGTTAGAAGTTTTAAAAATAGTGTAGAGTTAGTAGTTTATAAGGTAGTGAAAACTTTTTATGAATTTTGTAAAGAAACTGTGACCGGTCGATCTGAAAATTTTTAAATCAGGGTTTGTATTTAGTTGATTGAAGCTCTTTAGATTGCAGTTGTATTCCTTTTAATTTATTGTTTAAACTAAATAAAGTTGTTTTTTGTTTTGCTTTTTTGTAGTTTTGTTATTCTAGATTTCGTTCTTATTTTTTATACGATTTGAATTACCCTTATTTGTTCCCAATTCGAGTAAAACCTAAATAAATTGAAAATTTTCTTAGATGTCCGTACGCTTGTTTTTTTTAGTTTAAACTTAATTCTAAGTAATTAATTTAGTTTAACAATTAATAATTAAATTTTATTTTTCACAAAAGCCCAACTGTGCTCTACAAATCGGCTATTTTTTTAAAGGATGAGAGGAGGAGTTGATTAATCTCTTTAAAAGTTAAATTAACTCCTATTAGTTAAATCAAGTTGCTGAGCGATCTGTCAAACTTTTAAATTTTATCTAACTGAAAGCCGTTTTGAAACTATTTGGCAAACTCATTGTTAGGTCAGCGATCATCAAGTTATCTTAACACACCAATTTCACATTTATTGATATCATCAACTAAGCATTTGATGATGAAGGCTGTAGCTTTTGGAGTTAGCGATATACTTGGGTCTAGATATTGAACTGTGGGTCTAACAAGGGCTGACTGTTCTCACACTGTCTTCTTCTCTGTACAAACATGGGATGGTTTCTTCAATATGACTAAGAACACATAGAAGAGACAGCATTCGACAGAAATCGACCGAATCAAAAGACGAATGTAGAATAGATTGTCACTGAATTCTCATATTGGGATTTTAATAGGATGACAGATTAATCTCTCGATTATCTCCAAATATCATATAATTAAGTTTTACTATTGCAGAGGAAAAAAGAAAACATTTAAATGATATAAATAAACGAATATAAGTAAATCTTCCTTTTGGGTATTTGCAAAATGATGAGAACTGATTAAACAAAAACAGCTCCTTTAGCCATACCATTTATCACCAAGCCTCATTATTAGTAAATTTATTAATTTTTAATAGTGGCTGTCACTAATTTGAGGTAATATTTTTAAATGGGATAAATAATATTAAATCTTTTTTTTTTGTATATAGCTGAACTATAAACTTATTTAAATGTGTAGCAATTCCAAAAGATAGCTTTTTCATATTAATAAATAACACTAAAATTCATTACTATTTGAGAAGTTAATACTAAAAATTAATTAATGAAAGTTATTTAATTATAGCATTAAAATATTAGGAAACTTAAAAATGTTTTTCCAGAATATAAGAGGTTGTTTTTATAGATCTTTTGTAAAAATGGCAATTTTTTTTTGTGTGTATGAATGTGTCCAAAACACATTACCGAATTTTACAAATGTTAAATCAATCTACAGTGTAATTTGATAAACTACGCCTACACTACGGATTTTACAAGCTTTTTTTGCGAAAATTGTGTTTAACCAAGATTTTTGTTTTTTCATTGACTTAAGAACATGAATAGCAATTTTGAATGGTTAGTCCTCTTCAAAGGCGTTGGGTGTCCTGAGGTGAGTGGGTGTTGAAATAAATCCCACCATTGACAAACTATCATTCAACCATTTCTTTATAGCAAATAGTAGCACTTGTCCTTAGCTTGAACTTGACTTTTGAATCTCAACAACTGTTAGGGTGATGATAAGTAAGTCCATGAAGGATTGGATCTATTCTACGAGTTAAGTTCGTAGCTGCCAATTGAATTCCTTACATTCAGCGAACAGATTTATTTTGTTGGAAATTGGGATTAAGTCATTCGTAAAGGATCAAAGTTATTGAAAATGAAGCTTAGGGAACTTCATAATAGGTTTAATATTTTTCATTCAGGAAAGAAGAATAAGACTCACCGGAATTTAATTATTCAGTCCTTAACTATTGCATTAAAAAAAAGAAATAAAAGAAAATTATATAATTGTCCTCTGGAAAAAAGAGTAAAAGAAAAAGCAGGCTCAGGTAGAACATTTTTTATTATTTAAATGTTGGGACGAAATAACAAGTACATTATACTTAGAAATCATGATACTAAGATCAAAACTGCCAAAGTCGCCAAAGCTGTTAGGGCTAATGAATTGCTAGATAGAAATGTCAATTTCATTTAGTTGATGTTTGAGTTGCATTCTAATGTTAACAGGAGAAAAAAAACCATATATGTATTTTCTATAGATCATTTAAATTTCCATGGATTTCATTTGCAAAAACTTTGTGCTTCGCTGTACGACAGAAGAAAAGTCAGGGCTAATAAGCAACGCAAATTTGAGATTTTTATATTCAAGTTTTATTCCAGGAACACAGAATTATTATCTAGTATTAAAAAGATATAAAAAGTAAGGGAAAAGTCTTTATCCAATAGATAATAGAACAAGATTAAAAATCTGAATAAAGCTGGCAAATGAAATCTTAAATTTCGATGCGCTAACTATGAATAGTAATTTCTTTTTATTAAAACAAACGTTTCATTTACAGGAATAGTTGCAATGTAATTGGCTAGTTTTTTTCTTTCATCTTAGAAAATATATTATCAATAATTACTTGTGCAGATTCTGTAAACTAGCAGAATAAAAAAAAAATTGAACCCTGGCTTAACTGGCTACACTGCAAAATATACGACTGTTACAGTGAAGCTTTTTCTTATTAATAATGAATAATGTAAAATCTTCTAAAGTTATATTAACTTACTTTCTAAATAGATATAAAGGAATCTAAATATTTGTTAAATAAATCTACAAATCGCTGAAATATTGAAAAATTTCAAGAATCATTATTTGTTTGTTCATATGGATTCTATTAACTTGTATTCTGTAATATCGATTTCATAAAATAAATCTGATAATCATAAAATTATTATAATAATTGCTTTACATTAAATTAACATTCAGAAACGCCTCCCAAAATGAATTTTCTTCATGCTACGTATTGTAGCTGTTAGTTTTGACATTTATGGATCCATGAGATTCCTATTTTTCTTTATAATATCAGAAATACTAAATAAAATTATATGTAAAAAAAAATATATCAGGGATATTTGTCTTCATTTTCAGAAATAAAATGAAAATAATTTTAAAATTAAACAAAGAAGCTTGTGTGGGAAGATGCATTGAAAACTGTCCATAACTTGTGCAAAATTTAATTTCAAAATGTTTATTTGTAAAAGGTGGAAGAAGGAAAATTCTGTTTGGACAAAGAAAGGTAAGAAGCTCTTAAATGAACTTAAAAAAAAATCTTTTCTTTTTCTTTCTTTTGTTTTCAACTCATGAAAACCACAAAATAAAATCCAACGTTTACTTTTAAACTGAAATATCTTCTGAAGACAACAGTAAGAGTAAATAAAGCAAAGGAAACGCAGCACTGAATGACAGGAGAAATTGCCTTTCTGATTAGATTATGGGAAGGAATTGGGAACGGCCGTTTCGTCCTTCTACGGACTCATCATCCCAATCCTCGCCTACCCCTAACCAAATCAGAAAGGCAAGATCTTGTTAGTAAAAGTTACCGCCGACCCGGCCGTGACTCCACCAACAACAAAAGGCAAGAAAATAAATTGCTGCGTCTCTCGACGCCAGCAAAACGAAGGAAAATTCTGACAACAGTAAGAATTCGCCATTTTCTGGAAAAAAAATCAATCGGCCTCATCTGCTGAAATTGCTTCAAACGGATTAATTTTAATCGTACGACTGGAATTACTGGATTACGAAAGGATTAGTATTCCTTGGTTAGATATTAGTATTTGATTTCTAATGTTTTTGTCAATTTCACAAGTTGATTTCTCACTAAAAGCCATTCAGAACGAAAATTCATGTAATAAAGTTAGATCCTATTTTTGTCCTTGAATACGGATGGGAAATTTCAAAAACATACATCACAGATTCAAAATGTATTAAAACATACACGGATACAAACACAACAGTCTGTCCGTCCGTGTGACTTATTAGAAAGGACGGGAAATAAGCGGTGAAATATAAAGAAGTTTTTATTCAAATAATGCAGGGATTTTTTATATGGGAGAATTTTTTGCTCTCCACTAAAGATAAAAATCAAATCTAAACCAAAATTTATTGATTTGTATTTATTAACCTGACGGTCTTATTTATACTTGAAATTGTTATTTAATTGTTATTTAATGGCTTTTTTTTGTAATATTGTTACACTGAAACATAGCAACACTTTCATCAGCGTTTAGAAAAAAGATTTGATAAAATTAATGGGTTTCATAAATAATTCCCATTTTTTTTTTAAATCTGAAAGTGTATTATTATTATAAATTAGTTTATATGGTTTTAATTTTCAAAACTTTAATTAAGATAAGTTCAAAATAAATAAATAAATTAGGACTATTTCGTTCAGTTTCAGGCTGCATTGAATGATTCCCTGAATACAAAAGCAGTTCATTTTCGACTTTAAGTAATTGTTTTCAATATTTTTAAAGAAAATCAAAATTTTACGAATTTCATAATTTTAACTTTTTCGCCCTTACATTTTACAACAAATTATTAACTTAAGAATTCAATGTTATAAGAAACTCCAATAACACTCACAAAATTCAAGATATTCCATTGTGTTTATGATGCGAACACAATGAAGCTTTATAAAGGAATATGAGCATCATTAGAATTATATTTGAAATGTAAAATACATTAACTATTTTATATAAAGCTTAATTAAATTTTTAAATGAATAATAATAATGAATTATACATTTAAATTGAATACAATTTTATTTGAAGAAATGAAGATATAAATTTGTTTTTAACGTATTAATAAATTTAATAAATAGTTTGAACATAAAAGATATTTAACTATGAGTTATAAATTCTTAACTAGTCATGTTTTAGTAAACGTAAATAAAACTGACTTAACTTCTTCGGATTTATCATTTTTTTCCCATGATGTTCCTTTGGCCTGGATTTAGGCTGTTATGTTTCAATTCAGTATCGCACCAATTGAACTTCATCTTTCCTAGATCTTCTTTTCATTACCAGTGAAAGTTTATATACAACGATGTTTCTATTTTTATCGTTAAGGGGTACAAACAATCTCAAATAGTAAATAAATGAAAGGAAATTTAACGTACCCGATGATTCAAAGAAATGAGTAAGCATCCTTTCTTGTGCCTTCGTTTGCTGACTCATTTCTTTCAGTAAATACTTAGTTAACTCTTTCAAAAACCTACACACAAATAAAATATATTAATTACAATAAAAAAAAAGAAACACATTATTGTAGCTCGTGAAAAGGAGCTTTTAAAAAATTCTATACTATTCTATTAAAGAAAAAGCCAGGGATTTGGTTTTCTGAACTTGTTCTTAGGAAATTTTTTTAGATTCCTTTTGATTTTTAGATTGAAATTAATGTTCTTTTAATAGTTTTAAGGGAGACTTTTAATAGATTTCTTCAAAATCGTTTGGAATTGTGATATCATAATCTGTCCTGGAAATGCTTGCTATCAATCACATCGTAAAATATAACTTACAATACCACTACGGTAATTTTCTTCTAGTTTCTTCTAAACAATTAGTCAATTTAAATTATGAAACTAGTGTATTTATTAAAGCAAATATTGAAGGAAAATCACTAAAAATTTTAGGCATTAAAGAAAATTACTAAAAGAAAATAAAGAAAGAAAAATGACAGTTAGCGCTAATTTTGTATTTACTTGAGGTTAAAAGGAGCATTTTTAACTTATCAATTGATTGTCTCTTATTGTATATAAATAAATGTCACAGATATTAAAGATATAAAAGTCTTGGAATGTGAGTCACGTGGCTTGAGGTGTTAGTGGAGGTTATTTATTAGGTGAAGCGTTGTATGAATTTGAAATGTTTACGAAGTGGAAGTTATGATTTGAATATGAATAATACGGAATTGCGTACGTAACATTACTATTTTTACATTGTTGAGATAATAGATCTAGAAATATGCACAGGTTTTATTTGTTTAAATCCAAGTAGCGTCTTTATAGTCTGAAATAAATTACTAAGACGAACGCCATTGTTCTATTTCACAAAGAAGAAAGGAGATTCGAAGATTAGGGGAAACCACTTGAAATCTTATTATCCGAGCGCTATTATTACAGCGTTAAATTCCCATCGGATAAAGTAGGATACATTTGATCAAGTGGAACCTGTGTCTTCCTTGTGGGTCGACAGGAAAGCAGGTGTCAAGTGTCCTAAGGAACCGAGGGGAGGGGAAGGAATTGCGCTTGTTAGTCAAGTTTTTTTATTGTTATTTTTTTGTTACTTCTTCTTTTTTCTTTTTTAAAATAAAATCTTCATTTTATTTTTTAGAAACATAAATTACGGTTATTTGTCCACGCAGGTGCTTTTAAACTATACAGCAATTCTTTACAATAATTTGTTGATTTGTAATTCAAATTTGTCATTTTTTTTCCCTTGCAAAGTTAATCGCATTACCATTCAAATTAAGCAAAAACAAAATAAAGTAAATGGATGATATTTATTGACTAAACGCTAATTAATGGCACAAACCAAGATCCCATCTTCAGTTTTTCTTCATTGGAAAACAAAAAAGAAATTTGGTTAATTATCATCAAATCAATGTCTTGCTTTCAAAGAATTAACAAATTTCTATTTTCTACTTTGGATAAATTTGCAAATTAAGAGTTAAATACGTAATTAATAATAGATTAAAACCAAAATATTGGCAAAAATATTAAAAAAATTTCATGCGATTTTTAACATTTAAACCCTGCGTCCTACGAAACGTCCAATGGGGTATTTTTGTACATCAGAATTAAAAACGTTTAGGCGTTAAAAAGAAATAAGGAGAGGGAGAGAGAAGTGATGTTATTAAGAAATACATCACAAAAAGGTCTCACCCGTGTGTCCTTACATGGATACATTTGATTCACCTTTTAACATTAAGAAAGAAGCGAATCTTAAATTAAATAGGGGTTTCGATGAATAATTCATGTGCAGATCCAACAACTCATAAATCCAACAGCAACTCCTTACGATTCTTCGCAAATAAATTTAAAGAGATTGTGGGGGATTATCATATAAAATTTAAATTCGCAAAAATAAAAAAAGAACTCTTCTATCGAAAAGAAAAGAAAAATCACCTGAAAAAGGTTTAAGAAAACTATCTCCGACTCGACATCTCCATCTTAAAGAAAGATAATAACAGGAAAAAAAAAAAGTAGAAAATCTAATTTGATTTTTTTTTTAATTTAAAAAAAGTGTAAGTGACTTGAAATTGAGTCTTCTGGAGATGCACGACAAATAAAGAAAAGTTAGGAAAGACACAAAGATAAAAACTTCTTTTTTTGATATACAGCTGCGATATTATTTTACAAAATTGATGAAAAAGGAAGAATAAATAGAAATGGAAGAATTAAAACAGTGATAAAATGTCACCTAAATTTCTATAATTTTTATCTATTCATGTGTTTTGTTGTGAAATGCTTGCGAGGGAAAATTTATGCTATATAATACATTATTATTATGTTTCATAATATTCGTACATAATATATTTTGCTATCTTGATATATTTGTTCATCCGTGTTTTCATTACGAATTTCCTGCTGTATTTTGGATTGTAAAATAGAAATAATAATCAAAATGAACTGGGTTTGAGATGTTGCAACTATTTGAGGAATATTTTAACAATATTATCTCCGATATCAGTCAATAACTAAATAAGCTCCTTTCAATTTTTTTTTTCATTATTAAATTAACAATCTAGATTGTTCTTAACTTAAAAACATAAAAAAAATATTCTACTCCTTTTTGTGTGTCTCTTTCAAATTCTACAAGACTACACTTATAGGAAGGGCCGCGCGATTGGCGATGTCGCTAAGACACTGGCCTATCACCTCTGAGTACCGAGGTTCGGTTCTCACGTGGGTTTCGTTGATGGTGGCGATCCGCGCTGGGCAGGTTTTCCCGGGGTTTTCCCGTTTCCCCTGCATTTCTCACACCATCCTTTCTCAGTCTTTCTCTCCGTCTGTCCTTATTTCCGTGGGATAGCACAATAGATCTTTCAGGTCGCGGTGCTCGGCTGTCAAGCCACCCACGCTCACCACATTACATTACATTACACTTATAGGAATGGAGTACTATACGTTTCTTTAGACTTATTTCATGAGCATCAACATATAGTAGTCACTCTTTGTTAATAAGGATTCAATTTCCTAAATTCAAACGATCTGTAACTAAATTCATTTTCATGTATGAAAAAACAAAAAAAAAAAAAACAAACAAACTGAAATACGGTTTTACTACAAAAGTCGGACTTCTTTCTTTCCAAAACCGGTCTAAAAATTTACTATTTTTCTGAGAAGTGGCCAATTAAAATGTTTCTGCAGAATTTTCTGAGCAGAAAGGACACTTTCTTTAAGATTTTAGAAATCTTAGTTATTTTTTAAGATGGAAATGCAGACATTAAACATCTTTGAACAAAAACATAACAACTGACCTCATTTATTTCTCTGTTCAATTCAAGCAACAAAATTTTACAACAGATATTTACAATGATGAGGTGAAATACAGTAAGTATCATCAGAATCATTACATAAATACTTAAAAAAATATATCAAAAATCCGATTTAAAAATCAATATCTTAGTAGAAGTGGTTTTAGGTTCTCACATAATCAGGGAAAAAAAGAAAAAGAAAAAGAGCAATTTACTCTGATGATTTCATAAAATACAGTGTCCATCTTAATCCCAAATAAACTCATTAAAATTAAACTTAGTCTTCCGGTTTTAAAGTAAATATTGTATCCAGCAGCAAGCTAAACTCTGCACCAATTAAATCAAAAGATATTAATTAATTCAATCTTATAAAGCAATCATTGTTATTATTATTATTATTATTATTATTAGACTGTTACATAAAAAACTTAACTCAACTATCTACATTTTTCACTACTTAAAAAAATATATTACCACCAAAATAGCAAAATTCTTATCTATTATGCTCTATTCGATTCTGTCTTAAATTATGGAGTAAACTTATGAGCCAATACAAATGAAATTAATCTTGAAAGTTTAAAAATACTTCAAACTAAAAGTATTAAAATTAATTTTTTCTAAGAAAACTTGGAATAATACTCAAAAAAGAAATTATCTCCCAAACAAATATGGAATATTATTTCCAAAACAAAAATTCTTATATAACATAATACTATTATGATGATATTATTATGAAGTACGGAAGATAAAAAAATAACAATATACAAAATTATAATTTAAGGAAAGAAACTAATATTAAATTAATTTATCCATACATTAATAATAATTATGGTTTGAGAAATAGAAATTACAATACAGAAAGGTTTTTAATTAAGATAAATATAAATATATTTGATGATTTTCAAAATATTTCAAATATTAAACTGAAGTTAAAAAAATGGATTATTGAAAACATTTAAGTTCATTACTACTATTATTTCAATTGTTTAAATTGGAAAATTTTATTGATTATTTTTTTTATTATAAATATTATTATTATCATTGTAATTTATGCAAATATACTGATTTAAATCTTATTTATATAAATTTCATCAAGTATGTTTTATAAGAATCATTAACTATAATGAATGTTTTAACGACTACATAACACTGTTGTAGAAACTATAGTTGGAATAATTGTATTAATTATTATTACTGTTTTATTTTTAAATTTAACATATTTTGTATCCTACTTATTTACCAGAACTCGTTTGATGGGGATTTTCTGTCCCTAACGAGACTGCACTGTATTATCCTTTTTAAATAAAAAAAAATATTATTATTATTATTATACACTACAAAACAATGTGTATCACAGCTGCCAGTTCTTTAGCTGGTGTTGGCCTTCAAACGCATCGAATTCTTCCCAAGAATCTAGGATGTCGTAATGTATCGGCGCAAAATATGTGCTGATCCAAGCAGTGCGGCTTTTTGGAGTTGACCGATGGAGATTTTGTCAATATTTAGATCTTGTAAGTGCTTACCAAGGTTTTTTGGTATAGCACCCAGTGTGCCGATAACCACTGGAACCACCACTGCCGGCTTGTGCCATAATCGTTGAACCTCGATTTTTAGGTCTTGATACCGTGTGATTTTTTCCAGTTCTTTTTCTTCCACTCTACTATCACCAGGTATGGCTATATCAATTAGCCATATCTGATTCTTTTCTATTACTGTCAAATCTGGCGTATTGTGTGCTAAGATCTTATCTGTTTGAATTCTGAAATCCCACAGTATTTTCACGATATCATTTTCAATCACATTGTTTACTGTATGTTCCCACCAGTTGTTTGTTGTTGCAATGTGATAATTTTTGCAGATGTTCCAGTGAATCATCTTTGCAACTGCATTATGCCGCGTCTTATAGTCCGTCTGTGCAATTTTTCCACATGAGCTGAGAATATGATCCATTATTATTATTATTATTATTATTATTATTATTATTATTATTATTAT
>JAFIDM010000003.1:12329777-12456469 GCA_023159025.1 Thereuonema tuberculata | reverse complement strand
ATTATTATTATTATTATTATTATTATTATTATTATTATTATTATTATTATTATTATTATTATATATTATAAATGTTATGATAACACTTATTCCGTCACATCATCGTTTAAAAGAAAGAAATAAAAGGTATCCTAATATCCTAATAACATTTTGGAGGAAAGAAGCAAGTAATAATAATAATAATAATAATAATAATAATAATATTAATAATAACTTTTTGGAGTAGTTGTCCTATCATAAAAATAAAACTGCATAAGGTCAAAATACACACAATGTCATTGATATTGCATATTTTATGACATATTTTATTTGTCTTTTTTTTTTTACTTATTTGTGATACATTAACATTTTACAACTAAGTTTCACCTCGAAATTTTATAACTTTATTCCCCATTTCAAAAGTAAAATAGTAAAGGATGATTCCAACAATAGAGAAAAAGAAAAGGAAATAAATTTATCTTTCCATTACAATGATATACTATTGAGGAACCTAGAACCTCGTGAAGAACAACAACTAACCTGTGATTTTGTACTGATGGGATTCTCTTCCGGAAACAAGTGGCCTAATAGGACCATTGGCGCCAAATTTCTAAAGAAAAGAAAAATAAAAGCAATTTGTAATGAGCTGGTTATGTCTCGAAGTGCAATTACGTTCACACTGTACGGGAGAAAAACAAGAGCACTTACCAAGAAAACAGCTTCAAATAACCCATGATTAAGGGTCAAAATAGCTAATAGAAAAGGGAGGGAGAAGAACCACACAAGGCAAAATGAGTGTTATTCAGTTAAAATTGGAAATAGAAGGAAAAAGTGTTTGTAGAGAGGTGTGTGGTGTGTAACTTCCACTTTACACTAACTCTTTATTAAAATTTGTCTAACCAATAATCATAAAAACGTTGATGGCCTGAAGAAAAGTTTTTAGATATTGGAATTATGTATTGTACGTGTCCATTTATTTACACTTTTTTTTTTTAAGTCATTGTAAAACAAAAAAAGCATCAACTTTGCAGAGAAAGAGAATAAAAAAAAAAATAGTCCATTTGAAATAAAGTAACATGTTATCAACTTGAGGACAAAAACAAAGAATTATTTAATTGGTTTAAGAATAGATTGAATAATTATTTTAATTGCCTAGAAATATCAACCTGATCAAATAAATCCTAAATTTGGAAAACTTCATTATGTTTATTTATTTAATGAAAGTTTTAAAGGAAAATAATTTAATAACTTTTAAAGGGCATTCATCCAATTATTAGAATTATTTAGGATATAAATAATGTTTTGATTGGCGTTACGCGACGTTTCCAGTGAGTATAAAAGCAATTAAAAAAAAGCTGAATATATTAATGTTATTGTGCATAACGTTCAGCGAAAAGCATTAAGCCGAATCATGCCTTTGTTTTGAGAGAAAGATGGATTAAATAACAAGTTCTTAAATGAAAAAGTGACAAACAATAAAGATATTGTATTTTTCTGGTTACTGCTAAGGACATTTCAGCTTCTAGCTCTCTTTATTTTGGCTAAACATTCTTTTTCATTTTATATAATGAAAAATAAATAAACAAACAATAAAGATGTAGCTGTTTATTCTTTAATATATTTCATTTTTTTTAATTTGGTTTCCATTTCCTTATCTTGACATTTGCCACAGTTTGTCTCTACTTGTATTAGATAATTACCTTATTCTATTTAGATACTAACTTGGATTTTCTTCTGAAAACTAACTTATATCTGCTTGTTACTTCAAATTTCTTTCTGCCTTTTCAGTTTTTGCCTTTGATCAGTTTTTGACTTAATTGAAATTTCTTTATTTTTATTTCTTTCCATTTAATTTTCATATATCTTGATGTTAAAATTTCGTTAATGCTCTTTTTTTTAAAAAAATATTCTCTATTGGAATACATATGTTCAACTTAAAAAAAATAGTTTAAAAATTTCGTAGTCAGTAAGAACATTTTTTTTGAAAGTGTCTTCAACAAAGACCTCTGTTGTTATATTTGATGTTGATAAGAAATTTACAATCAATTGAAGGACGTCATTCCAAAACCCACTCAAGTCATTGTTTTTTTCAATGTTAAGGCTATTGTTTATTTTGGTCTCATAGAAGCAAAAACGCTTGCTACGAAAAAATTTCCTTCCAAATCCTACTAAATCAGGTACAGTTTTAACTAAAACTACGTTATTTTTGTAAAGATCAAAACATAAAGTAATTATTGAAGTATATTTTCTTGAATATCGCAATTTCGCTAGCAAGGACTTAGTTCATTTTGGAATAGAGCTGTTCAATTAATCATTTGACGCTGTTAATAGAATTTATAACCTCTAAAAGAATATATTTCATATATCCATTTTAAAATTAAAAAAACAGAAAAAAAAATTGAGAACTATTACAACGTTTTAAATTACTTTTTTTTAAAATTAAACCAACTTTAAGAAGCTAAACATGATAATAATTTACATCAATGACATTTATTTTAATAAATTACTTTCTGCTACATCTGAAATGTATCTAAGATATACGTGAACGCTATTGAAAAGTGTGCACCAAAAAACTCGGTAAGACCAGAAATTCTTGCTTCGAGAAATTATAACTTAACATACAACGATAAATAAATAATTTTTTCCCAATGATTAATAGAAATTTTGGGAATTGACTTATTATTTCATTAACAAGAGGTTTTTGCTTTTAAAAAGCTTGAATTTATCTTGTTTCCATATTTAACTTTTTTTTCGACTAAGTCATCAAACTTTAAAACATTATTGAGATTTATTTAAAGTTGGTCAGTTATTGAAGAATGATATTTTTAGGCCATTCTCACCTATTTCTTTAAAAACAAAACTTGTAAAGAGCAACAATTCTTTTGTTAGTAGATCTTACAGAATCCTACATCTGCACTCACAATGACAGTATCTACAATTTGAAACATATTCTATGTGATTCCTGTTACCTCAATTGCTACAGAAAATCCATTCTTCAAATTTTTGCAATAAATTGACACTTTGAGCTTTCCTATTTTTTATAGGTTACTTTTATAATATAAGCTTAAGCTTTGCTAATTCCGAATGCTAATTTACCGTAGTTACTAAAGAAACTAGTTGAATTCTCATGTTTATTTGAAAAAAAAACGTGAGTCGTTGGTTTACTTCACTTCAGCTATTCTATAAAATTTTTACACACCGTGTTTGGTAGGGACAGCTCCTATGAATGTCACGATAATTCTTAAAGAGCAAACGATATTTCTGTTTTTGTCAAGAATTGTAAAATCCCTTCAAAATTCAGAAATGTTTAATGAGGAATTTTCTTACATCGTTTTCTAGATACAATTGAACAATGTGTGGGGTTTGTACTATTTCTTTCATGTTTGATCTGACCACATTCTTAAAAATAGAGAATCACGCCTACAATTCCATACTAGATCCTTCTTCATTTCTCTGATTTTTCAATTATCAATAAGAGTTTTGCAATTATTATAAAAATCATGGCACTGAAAAATCAATATACGAAATCAATGCAATAGAAATTTCTAGTTAGAATCAAACTAATAATTTTTACAACGAAAAACAAAATGCCTAATTTAAGAGTTATTTCGATAAAATAAATCATGAACTTTATTATTCCTATTAACAATATTTTCAGTCCCAATCAAGAATTTAACTCAACTTACCATTCAATATTATTCTAAGTTTAAAATATCATAAATTTAATATTATAAATAATTTATCTCAATTAATACTAAGAGTAAATATCCAATTGTCATGTCCTCTGAAATCCTCGAGTGATATATTTAAAGACAATTATGCATCCATTTAACTTAACATAACAATATTATTTTAAAGGAATGTTTTGATCAGTATTCTTTTTAATTTAACATTAGTTAAATACTGACTTTAAATAAATACTTTATATGAATATTTTGTTAAATGATCTATTCGTTAGTTAATTTCTTTTAACTTTAAGTTTCAATTTTAGGCAACTATTTAGTAATCGCAAATATATTCTCTCCTGATAGTAAAGAATCCTTTTGAATCAGTCGATTGTTATTACTAATCAAAAATCAATAAATTAACAATGATTAGGCTTATTCTCTGTTCTCCGTCTTTCCTTCTGTTGGTCAAAACAAAAATTGAGAAGTCCAGCCTCGTTTTGTCCCAAATCCTCTTCAACTAAAATACTTAACGATTGACATATTCCTAATAATATTTATTTTTTATTTTTTAATGTCTATTAACAACCAAACAGAATTGTTTTCTGTCGTGAAATTTTTCTGTCATAAATTGAAATGTTTTACAACTTATTTTCATTTTGCCAATTTTCGAATCAAACCCTAATTATTGGTTTCCTGTCCTTTCTACTATTAAATTGCAAAGATAAATTTAAATACAGGCTTAAAGACAATTCAGTAATCTTGGTTGTATCTGTAAAAATTCCCTTTATTAATCTGCAAAACCTATTCTTGTTAATTTGCCATCAATGTTCTTTACAATATTTTCTCTTTCATCTTCCATAAAGAGTGAATCTGTGTTTGAATTAAGAAACATTTATAGCCACTGAAATGATAAGAATCTATAATTTTTTAGTTTTTTTAATTAAAGTAGGAATATGAATTATTTTAAATAGAAATTTTCAGTAGAACAACAATAACAAACATTACAAAAAGAACACACATCAGCAAAAACTGTTTTAAAGAGAAAATAAAAACTTGCAATATTGTTTTAGAAGCATACATTTATTAAGAAACTTCAAAGACATTTTTTTAGAACCTTTTCTTTTGTCTGTATTCAAATTTATAAAAATCACTTAAAGATAACTTTTAATGTTATCAAAATGATAAGAATCTATTAGTTTTTAGTTTTTTTAATTAAAGTAGAATATGAATCATTTTACATAGAAATTTTGAATAGAACAACAATAATAAACATTACAAAAGTACTTTAATAACATTTTTAACATAAAAACTGAAAAACAAATTCTTAGAAATTCATTTACCAAGCAGCTTTTCACTTAGGAATCACCAGCGGAAGAAAAATTCAAGAAATGTAAATCTTACATCCATATTACATTTATTACAAATTTGTCTAATAAAAAACTGATCCAGTTGCTTCTAATCTCAAAATCTTCAAAACTGAAATGATTCGACGCCTTCTACCTACATTAATTTCAAACCTGGTCCTTTCTTCCTTAAAGGCATGACCTCAGGAACTTTTCTTTATGATTATTAGTTGATAATCCAGCAGACCCAAAACCCTCTTGATTAAAAAACAAAAAAAAAATCAACCTTCCAACTACTTCGCCCTGAACCCAATTCGCGAGTGCCAAGCCGACATCACGTAGGCACCCAAAATGCAACTTCATATATCATGGCTTCTAACATGTAGCAGCTGTTTTTGCTAACGAGGAATTTTATGCTGTTCTAGTGCTGACCGTAGTTAGGAAAAAAAAAATCCCTACAAACTTGTTGCAATTTAAATCACGTAAGTATTTCTTAAGCCACACCAGGGATGCAGTAAAAAAAAAAAGCTAGACTGAGAAGGATTTTTTTTTTCTTACAATTTCCTTTTCCTCTTGTTTTCAACTTTGAAGTGAAATTCTAAAAAACCTGTAACATTTGAAAGAAAATTCTTACAAAATATTACATAAATACACTAATTCAAAACAAAATGAAACATTTTCAATAAAGTTTCGTTTTCTGCATATTTTTCGGGCATAGTTCCTCAAATTTAAAATAAAAAATGTAAATTTTGTCAAAAAAAATTGTATATATATTCAAGAAAAATAGGTTTAAATATATTATATATATTAAGTGTTCCTTTTTTTATTCTAACCAAAAACAGAATTAAAAATATTAATATACAATTGAAGATATAAAGAAAACGATGAATTATTTTTATATTGAAATGATAATTACATTTTTTTTCTCTTACGGCAACAAAAATATTACAATATTTCAAATGCTTCCTAAAATTCTCAGACTTCAGAAACAGCAAAAGTATTTCAATTTATTTTATACTTATTTTATTTTTAAAATAACTAATTATTCTGATTACTAATAATAATTCTAATTTTAAATATTAAACAAAAACATCATAGAATTTCTGTATCAACGTAGCAGTTTTTATTTTAAAATCCTAAACTATAAAACAATGCAATGATTAGAATTACCAACACTAGTACTACATTAATTTCAATGTAGACCAAATTAATAAATCAATATACGTTGCTTTCATATTCTTACACCATAATCATCATTCCAAGCACAATTATTGTCTTCCAATTTTACGCCTATTTATATTTAGGTAAAAGCCAGAACTATCACAATTGCTAAAAAAAATGTCGATTTCTTCTTCTTCTATTTCTTTTTTTAAACCTATAGCTATGTTACTATTTTATTACATTTACTCGTATTAAAAACAAGACATTATTAAAAAAAAAAAAAAAAAAAAAAACACAAAAGTTTAAAGAGTAAGTACTGTCCCTCATGTTGTGCACGATGGACAGTAGTAGCACGAGGGACACTTGCATCTATTTGGTTATCTCTGCTGAAAGTATCTGCTGTTTCTTCGCTTTTTTCAAAATACAAGTTTTTGATGCGAGCAAAGTGACTCGGCGAGTACAGGAAGCAAGTCAATCTCTGTCAGGTAAGAGGCGCAGGTGCCAGGGGTTATCGGACACTGGGATCTCTCTAGAGGGTGGAGAGGAGGAGAACGGACACAAGAAAACTAAAAAGCGTAAGGACTTACGGCTGACGGATGGAAGAGAATGATGCCAAAAAAAAAGAAAAAAAGATATGGAGAAGAAAATGAACGTGTTTGACGGAGCAACGAAGGATACAGAGAAGAGAACAATAAATTTATCAATTATAATAAATGTATAAATAGAGAAATAACTTACTAACAATATCCTCAGAATCAGAAAGTTTTCAAGCGGAAAACCGGATGAAGATGAACAGAGCAAGATTTTCTACAATAATCAAAGGTTCGTATTTTTATTTATTAATTATTCATTTCTTAAAACCATCAAAAAAGGTCTGATGGTTTAAAAAACAAATGATAATTGAAAGGTCTAAAAATAGTCTTTTTTTTTTTAATGAAATAAGAAAAAATGGTGTTATTTGATTAAATAATCTATAATTTAATTTAAATAATTATAAGTATAATTTTTGTTTTTATTTTCTCTGAAAAACGTAATTAAAAAAGCAGAAATTAAAAAAATATACACTGAACCATATTTATCATCTTAATCATATTAATCATAAATACGGCATTTAATTGAATTTTTTTATTCAAAAAAATAAAATTTGGTAAAGCAGAAAAAGAGAGAGAAAAGCTTTTAGAAAATTGCATTTATTCTATTTTGCTTTTATGGTTTATTCCGTCCCTTTTAACAATAGCTTTCATTCAGAATGAGAGACCTTTTTTTTCCAATCTAGCAGATTGTTTATTTACTGGATGTCCCTAGCAACAAAAGAAATATTAGAGGTAACAGCAGGACATCTGTTGAAGCTTCACTAAGATGACAGCGTTGCCACACGCGAACTGAAAAAATACCTGATGAATATCACAATCAATGATTTAATATACATTCGTTGTTGGATGTTCGGTGTCAACAACCCGATAGCGCTGTTATTAATGGTAGAAATTTTTTTTTAATCTATTCGTATTTTTTCTATAATCGCTTTTTTTTCTTTTTTTTCTTCCTCTCCCCCCCCCCCCCTTTTTTTTTTTTTGTTTCTTTAAAAATAAAAAAAAAAAAAAAAAACAGTAATAAAGTCGTAGTGTTCTGTTATCTTACGAGTCTCATATTTTTGTCGTTGCTACGTTATCTCTCTTGATGACACCAAGATATCTTCGAAGATAAAAAGAATTATTACATCATTAGAAAGAAATTTAGAGAAGATGAAATTGTTGTCAAAACCTCTCAATCTAATTAAAAAATATTCAAAATCACTAAAAAAGAAACTAAGACCGATAAATGGTTTATAATTAGCGTTAGAATTAGAAAATAAATTATTTATGAATTAGCACATGATGAAGCGTTAGGCGAAAACAAAATTTGTTAAGACGAGAACCTGATAGATTATGTTTTCAAAAACTAACTTTCAAATTAATAAATTTCAGTGAAAAACGTTGCGAGGCCTTTCTCATATATAAGTTTCTATTTAAAATTTAAGTTTGTGTATTGAATAAGATGTTTTACTCTTTCTGTCCGAAGTTCATGAAGTAAAAATAAGCATTAAAATTGATAAATTGAAATTAAAATAATCTATTCGTAAGATTATATTTTTAAATTATTGGATGTAAATACATCACGAAATTATTGAACACAGTAATGGACTTTTATAAACTGGCTTTTAAAATATAATCGAAATGTAATCAGATCCAGACAGTATCTGGTCTTATCATAAGCTCTTAAATATAAACTTATTTATTTTCGCTTTATTTTCATAGATTTATCGTAGGATTTTCTGAGTAATGTTGTTATCGTAGATACATAATCTTTATTCTCAAAAATATTCAACATATGTCCTCAGGGTAAATAACATTTTTCATAAATATTAAAGATATGATATTTTATAAAGCTTTTAGAAATTTAAGTCAATGAAGTAGAAACAAATAAATATATAAATGAAAATGCTAGAAAAGATTTAAAATTTAAGATGAAATATTGAAGCGATAAGCTGAAAATGAATAGATTATAAATTTGACATAAAATTATAAATGACTTTAATAAGATAAGCTAAGGAATTGTTATGAATCAATTTGTGATTTTTTTTTAATCATATATATTAAAATATAGATATTCATGCAAGCATAAATATCTATATATTTTTTCTTTTCTTTTTAATAATGAAAAATGATTTTTTTTTTCCCGCCCATTGTTTTCCCTTGTTTTTTTTATTATTTCTAGGATTTCGATACTCGTAAATTTATAAGGAACCTTACGTTTCCCAACGAAATCCAACGAGCGAGAGATTGAGAGAGCGGTAAATTCCTGTGCTTTTTGCTATCGTTTAGTTTTTAATGCTGTTTCTATAGTTGGTTTTAAGCTTCTTTAAAATAGTCAGGAGTGATATTCTTATCAGCTACAGTTCGTTTTCGTTTACGAGAGCCTTCAACGCTTTTGCGCATGCGTCAGGTCTCCTTGGATTTCATGAAAACAGGGATGAGGAGAAATAAAGAGAGGATATGTACTTTTTATCAGCATTAGTTTATTAGTAGCTGCGTTCTATTTGCGCTTTTCGGGAAAGAATTATGGAAAGAATAAATACTATTGCAAAAATAACAGGTACTAAAAGAAAAACAGGTCTTATGAAAGTGCCCATCTCAGCGATCACCCCTTTGCGGAGTAGAATCGTCTGTGTTGTTGTGGTTCTCGCTTTTCGAAACGGACAGTAACAATAAATTCTATAACAATAATATTCATACTTGCTCTATTTCTAATAAATCACAGTGATAATTAATTTTCTATAACACTATACATTATTACGGTGACCTAATAATGGATTACATTGATACAACAGAAAGAAAGAAAGAAAAAAAGGAAGAAAGTATCAATATTGAGAACGATTGTTCACTTTAAATCCATTCTGATTTTATCTCCTTATTTAAACTGAAATTTAAACCTTAAACCTTATTTAAACAGTTCTCCTGAAAATATATTTTGACTCTGCTTTATATTTACAAATAGTGAAAATGTAAAATCACTGGGCTACATAAAAGTATTTTCCTTATCGAAAAGTCCTCTTTAGGAAACTGATTTGTAGATACTTGTTGCTGAATCTGATTGCCTTCTTAATAACGAGATAGTAACATAAGCGAGGAAAAGTTTACAGTTAATGAAAACCTTCAAATTCGTTGATTTTTTTGTTTTTGTTTTTTTTTTGTGTTCACCATCTCCAACATGGATTAAATCGAAAACAACACTTTACATCACATTAACCCTATCTAATACTTGATCAGAAAAACACCGTCCGGGACGGTTTAGTGGTTGGTTTTTTTTTTTCAAAGTAAAAGACTTGTATTGCCTTAAAGGTACATTCAAGTGCCGTGGGATTTCAACATGATACGGCAGCCGGAGGAGGAGGACCCAACCCCGCCTGCGTGGCAGCTCTGGCGGGAAGATTACAGGTCTTTACCTAGTAATTACTATATTCAGACAAGGTGATTGTAACAAGGTGCCTTGTTGTAATGTTTAGCAAATTGCGAGATAGACTGACAAAGGGCGGGAATCATTTTCACACTAGAAATCTAACTTGAGATTTGCTTTTCAGTTTAGCTTACGTTTCACGTAACTGTTTTACATTGTCTTGCTAAGAATTCTACATTACATTCTTAAAAAAAAAAGCATGTTTCTTTTAGTATTAAAATGTAGTCTGGATCTTATTGGATTAGTTTATTAGTTTATGAGTATTAAAAAGATAAATGAAAAAAAGATGGGAGGGGGGGGCTAGGGATTTGCGGTGAACGATTGAACACCTATTGTGTCACCCCCCTCATTCATGAAAGAGGCGAAGGTCAGTACGTAAAAGAGAACTTTAATTAAACGTTCAGAAATCAAAGTTCTTTATATTCGTATCTACAATACCCAGAATTCTCAACACAACAATGAGGTTTATGAAGAAAGTTAAAAATGTTGTTGCATTGTAGCTGTATTTATTACTGAACCTCCTTATTTTCATGTGATTTTTTAATTCACTCAAATGAAAAACTGTCAGTTTTTGATTCATAGCATTCCCTTCTTTGGATTTGATATCAACAAATAACTGTTGATTATCAGAATTGGATTTGTAAAGAATTTACCAATTATCTGTCTAATATTTCATTTGGATTTTCGTTGTCGAATTGACAATAAATTGTAAACAATTCGGGCGAGTCAGTACGAGTGGGTGGAAGGGTTCGTTTGGTTAGGCGGAGAGTACGGGAGTAGTCATTGTTCGCTAACTTCAAAGCCAACAATGGCTTCGTTGTTGTTGTTGTTTTCTGTATAAGCTGTCACTCATGGCTCCTAAAAGGGAAACAATACGAGAAAGGGTTGCGAAGGCCATTTCCTGAATCACCACCTTCTACAGGGATATCTTTATTTAAAAGAACCAGAATAGACAGAGAGTAAATCATTGAATATCTACGAGATTTAACATCAATAGACAGCTTCAATGAAAGGGAAATAAAATTCACAAAATTTTTAGTTATAAGAACAATGTTACATTTTTTTTTCTTAAAGTAAAACAATTCCAGTCCTTAAGCAATTTTAATACCTAAAAAATTTAAAAAAAGGTCAAAATTTCATCAAATTTATTACATGTTAACGATTATTTCAAATCATAAGTTTCAGAATGGAAGCTTAAACAAATCAAAATATCTCTGATACAAGTTAAATGTACCGGTAGTCTAAAAAATAAAAAATAAAAAACTAAAAACATGTTAAAAATGTTTTTAATTTTTTAATTTTTTATTTTTTATTTTTTATTTTTTAAATTTTAATTCATCATAGTTTTTTTATGTGCGTTGGCTGAACTTTGAACTTTTTTAAAATTTTTTCTTTACGCACGTTAAATATTCATTTTAAGTTAAATGTAGTATTAGTAGAATATTTTAACAAAATATTTAAAAACCTGTAAATAGTATTAGAATACTAGTAATAATAATTTTTCTCCTTTCTATTTTTTAGAAATAAGTATTTTAGTAAAATTATTGATATTTTGTTTTTATTTACATTTTTCAAAGTTCGCAAAAATAAATAATTTTAAGTCAATGTGAATGTAGAAGGATGAAAAACATAACAGCTTTTGGAACTTTGCATCCATGGAGTTAGAAAATGATTTTTTTTTTATTAAAATTCCCAATCAAAATCGTAAAAAAAGAAAGAAAAGAAAAACATAGTATTCCTATATTTCTAACAATGAGTTTTAACAAAACTTCATTGTTTTGATATATTTTAGAGAGTGCTTCAATATCTATTTAGGAAATTAAAATGTATTTTTAATTTTTCACTATATTTTAATGATGATAATTAGAATTTCGATTAAATAGAAAATATAATACAATTTCAGTAATGCTAAATTTCACTGAAATCTTATTTCGTGCAATTTATTATGATATTTTCTATTACAAATAATGCTGTAATCAATTTAACATCAAATAGCAGTGATAAACAAAAAACGTACAGCATAGCCTGTCTGTATTTAGGAATTGTTTTAACTAATAAATTGTTCTAATCGATATGTACTGAAGGAAGACCAATCACCATAGCAACAAACTTTTAATTATTAGTATTCAGTTTTGCGTTAATCTAATAGTCAAAAAGTCAATGTTATTATTAGTTAATTAACACTGGTCTACAGCTATCTAAAGACGGATATTAATGTCTACTTGTTTTTTTCTTATTGAAAGCAAATTCTACATTTGTCTTTGAAAATTGCTTTTATTTTTATTTATATATATATTTATATATAAATATAAACCCTGAAGAAGTCTTTTCGGAATAAAAAGACGAAATATTGGTGGTGTTTCTTCAAGTTTACTATAAAGTAGGCTTATGTTTAAAGATTTGGCCAAATATAAAATATAGGCTACCTACCTTCTCAGTCTTGAAAATTACAGATTACACCTGTAATTAACATATTTAATAAGTCATTTAAAATATTTATTGAAGGCGTGGTTAGACAGTACAACATGAAGATAATAATTAAGTAAGCTTTCTTTATAAATAGGCAGGGATACAAATTTCTGTTTTATTTCTATTCTCTTAAAGAAATTTTTCTTTTTAGTAACTCGTGATAGTCTCCTAACTTTCTAAACACGTGCCCTAAAAATTATATCGATTTTTTTTTTCTTTTTTTTGATTACATTATTCCATTTTTAAAGTCTGCTAAGAAAGTATCAACGAAGTGAATTTTTTTTTTTTTGTATCTAAATATCTAATCTTTTTGTAATCCTTCTTTCCTAATCACTTTTTTGATGGTTTGGTGCTTAATAATTTTTATGATTTAGGAAAATTACGTAATAAGTGAATTGATAATCATTTGCTAAATGTAGCAGAACTATTTATAACTATTTTTTAATTTTTATTTAATTTTCATTTTATTATTATTATTATTATTATTATTATTATTATTATTATTTAGTTTATTATTATTTTAAAAAGACATACTGTAGTCATGGGACAATATCAAGATTAATAAATACTATTTGGTGTAGGAAATGCATTTTATATAAATTGTATATTCTAGGGACTGTGTTAAAAAAAATATAACATTTTAATTCGTCGTCGGCGTCACAGTGGATGCCTCAAAACCAAAAATAAAATAAAAAAACTCACTAATGAAACATTAGTGAGAAAATTCACGTGAAGTCCGCAGACTTCAATGAATTTTTTTTACTGCATAGAAAATTCAATCTTCGCATTGAATTATTAATAAACAACAATGGATGAGACCAAATTGTTTACCAAGTGACATCCTGGAACAGCTGTTTCACGCTCTTTGGCGATTATCTAAATTCTAATTATTTTTAAATAATATTAAAATTAAGACAGACGAGAATTATTTGTTAGAACTGATGTGAGCCCCAATTATTAATAACATGGTTCGTATATTAGAATACTAGGTAAAAGTTATTTTCAGAATTTTTACAGATCTTTTTTTAATATATACGATGGATATCCTAACCTTTAAAGATAATCTTATCTAAATAATTAATCCAAAATTCGAATCCAATTAATCCAATTTCAAAATTTTTATTTAATTTAATTTTATTTCATAACAGTATGTTAATTGGAAATATTCAAATTTCTTCTAGCATTCAATTGTCGACTTATCAATTAAATTATACTCTTTCTTTACAGTTTGCCTTGCAATTAAATTGGTTTACAATTGCAGATGACTTCTGTGTTAATCACCCATATTTTCGAACAGTATTTTAGTACAATTCAAATTTAACAATTAAAGAAAATTTGAATTTCTCAATTAAACTGTTTTGTAATTATTGATTTTCATTAGTTAATCATTTAATAAAATATCCAAAGTGACGCAACTGGAATATTAATATATAAATGAGTAATTTATAATATTTTTCATTATCATTAACTTATACATATTGTAGATTTTACAACCACTCACTTATGAAAGAGAGAGCAAGTTATATTCATTATACACTGTTCGGCCACTTTATTAGGTACACCCCTGCTTTGCACACAAATGCTGTCTCACAACAACTCTTCAAACCAGTGGGGGCAGTCATGATGTGGGGAATGTTTTCCTGGCACACGTTGGGTCCATTGATACCTCTGGAGGCACATCAGGATGCTAGAGTGTACCTAAACATCGTAGCTGACCAAGGGCAACGTATATGTTAACAGTTTATCCTCATGCAGATAGCTACTTCCAGCAGGATAATGCGCCGGTGCACAAAGCCCGCATCGTTATGGAATGGCTTGAAGAACATGACGATGACTTTTCCTTGCTGCATTGGCCCGCTCAGTCCCCGGATCTCAGCCCGATTGAAAATTTGTGGGATGAGCTGGAACGGGCTGTTCGCTCCAGGCCTACACCTCCATCAAATCTTTAGGACACACTCATGTCTGCATGGTACACAATACCTTAACAACGTTTTCAGCATCTTGTGGAATCCATGCCTCGACGAATTCAGGCTGTTTTGAGGACTAAAGGAGGCCCAATACGCTGTAGGTAGGTGTACCTAATGAACTGGTACATAAATGAACAGATATACAGTGTATATCTGAATGGTAAGAAGTACGCATAGCCTATATTCCTCATAAAGTTCACATTGCGACAATAATATTTTTCTATTCCTTTTAAATAAAAATATTTGACTTTTAAATAGGGGTGAATAATCATAACAAGAAATTTTCACTAAAGTACAGGTCGCACTAAAGGCTACAAATCATATGTAATTAATACGCTCTAAAGGTATCCATCGCGTAGTGAAGGCAGCAAATGGAGTGAGGGCGGAGGAACAATAATCGAACTTCATATTTTATCACATATATCACACATTTATCATATTTAATGATGTAATATATCATTTGATGAAGACCAAATGAAATATGTTTGACCATGAGTAAGCAATGTATTAAATTTTAAGGAATCTGCTTTCTTATCATGCAGGTTTGAAAAATAGTAAGACTTCCGTTGTTCAATCAGTTTTCTACTCTCCCTGCTGCTTGTAATGAATGAAAGCTTCTAAGGTGCTTTTCTGATTCTACTACATAATTTTTGTAAAATAATAATAATAATAATAATTAAAATAAAGTAAAATAAAAATGTACACACAGGAAACTTAAATCTTACTCCCGTAGCTGAAGATCCGAAAGGCAGCTATAACGGAGACAGTCAGGATTACCACGATATACTGCAACTTGATAAATAATCGATGAATATACAAAAAATATCCGTGACAAGGTGTATGGGTATATCCGTATATATTTCTGCTTACATTAGTATTAGTAGATGACTGGTTGTCTCAGGATGTAACCCTAGGAAGACTGGGTGTGCATTTATTGATATATAAGATTCTGTACATGCCCTGTCGATTCCAATAAAACCGAATTTGACTTTATTTATATATCTATATTTACATACATGAGTTTATTTATTTATTAAGAGCTTAGAGTTAAGAAGTTTTTTTAAAACTATCACTGGATTATCTTGCTTTGTCCAATTAAGATTAACAACTGGTTGAAATTTTATTTAAACAACAATGGTTAAAACAGTGGTTAAAACAATGAATGAAACTTTTTTTATTGTATCCTCTTCGGATCCCCGAGTTTCGTTTTCTCTCCATAGCAACGATTAACTTCAAAGACGTCACGGGGTTTTTTTTTTGGACATCATTAACTAAGTAATAAGGTGTTTTTGTTTTTTTGTTTACAATTGAGTTGTAGTTCTTAAAATGATGATTCATGGCTTCCTAACTCATAAAAGAAGTGTAAAACGTAATTAGTCACTACTTAAATGCCACTTTTAACTTATGTTTACTAGTAAGTATTTAGTTGCCTTCAATACAAATGACTTATCAGTTTTCCTGAATTCGTGAACTTTGCTGTTTTGATAAAAAAAACGCTTCTTTACATTTTTCGCTCTGTTTCACCACTTTTTTTCATCGACCACTTGTGTAATTTATCATTTTAGCCTAAATCCATAGAATGTCCAAATGGTTGGAACCCGTTAATTAAGAGAACTGTAGCTTTTCTAACCGTCATAAACAAGTCGGTTCTGTCCATTTGATGTTTCTGTTTGTTATTAATTCCTATTAATTGCTGAGATTCATTAGTCTCTGATTGCATAATGCCAAGGTTTTAGAACGACGTATAATTAGAGCTGTTAATTAGTGAGTTCCTTCATGCATCCGTTCCATAGAACAGTTGTAAGACTAATAACTGAAGTAAAAAAAAAGGAAGAAATTAAGTACATTCAAAGATAAGTGCATTCAATTAATTGCATCCCAACTCATAAAAGATGTGTTAAGCGTAATTTACCACCACTTAAATGCCACTTTTAACTTATGTTTACTATTAAGATATTCTCGGTACATTAATCTCTAGAAATGAAACTGAGTCAGTGGTTGTGAGAAAAAGCCTGATTAAGATTTTATGCTTCTCCCTGTATCTTTCCAAATAATATGCTGCAGATCCGCATGAGTATCCAGTAGGTCCTCCTGATGTGTACTTCTTTTTCAAATTTCGTAAGCACTGAAGATGTGAGATCGAGAGAATAGAAAAAAGTAATACAAGAGAAAGAAAGGCAAGAAACAGGACGTTTGTCACATTCACTGGAAATCACTAATTATCCAAGCTAGGAAAATTTAGTAATAGGCAATTTTCCTTATGATGCTTAACAGGTAACTGCAGTTTTAATTAGGAGAAGGGCGGGAAAAATGATCCCTTTAAGAAAACATGACTGTAGAACTTTCCTCAAATGACATTGCAATTCTCTTCTTTCATAACATGAATCTCTAATGTCTTACCTAAAAAATAACTTTGTTAGAAATTATTTGATCGATTTTTGGCCTTGTTATAACCCTTTTCCAAAATAGTGCTTAAAGGATCAGTTTGTCCTCGGGATTGGTTAAAATGATCCCCTGGGTTAAAGGAATAGGATTTTTTTCTTTTTCTAATTGTCTCAAGGACAATTGAACTCGAAGAAATAAAAAGCAGGTTAATGTAAAAGCCCTGGATCGCTTTTTAGTTTAAGAAGAATTTACGGCAAAATTCAACTCAATATCTTGTATTAAAACTTTGATTGCTAAAAACCAGCAAAACATGGTTACTTTCTCTACTTTCAATTTTTAATGAAGAATATTAAAAAAAAAAAAAAAGTAGACCTAAGCTATAATTTTAAGTTTAAAAATGCAAAAGTTATGAATTTATTAAAAGTATAACAGCAAAAGATGGAATGTGCTAACTTAGTCACAATCCAGAAAGATTCAAAAATTAAAACTCTCTTTAAAACTGATGGTGAACCTTTTTCTGTCTTGGTTTAATTATCACAGGAAAAAACTTTAAATGATATTTTTTAAACAATAGGAATTCAAAAAAAAAAAAAAAAAAATAGAAATAAAATTTAAAATTTTAAACAATAGAAATTTGCCTTTTTGAATTTGGTTGCAAACGCAAACCACCAATCCATCCATCACCACAGTCATGACACAAATAGCCTTCATCAACACCTCTACTCATAAACCATATGTAATAAAAGAAAAATTAAAAAAAAAAATAATTAGAGGACAAGATGCTAAAGGTGTATTTCTAATCATTACGGGTGTAATGAAATAAAAACAGTTCGTGCATAAACTGGAGGATAAAATGTTCCCTCTTGGGCAAAATGATCACAAGGAAAAATGTTCCCTGGATCGTTTTGCCAGAAAACAGGGTTGTCATTAAAGGGTCTGTATTGTGGACGCACTTTGGACAACGACTATACATCAAAATAACCTCCAATACGTAAAGATCTACAAACAATGCTAAAACCATTTATTAGTAGATAAATTATAAGCTTACCTGAGATCTAACATAAGGCTTATCTTACAGAGGTGCGTCAAAAACCAATTTTTGGAGAAAATTGAAGACGACACACATTCATCTAAACAAACTTAATCAACTGACAAAATCCTAAATGCATATCTTGCATACATGGTACCGTAATAAAAAATCGGTAAATATTGTATTTTTCATTATATACTAAGTAATCCAAATGTTTTCTTGATTATTTGTTAACTTGGTTCTTGGTAAGTTAATTTTTAAATCTACTACGGTATAATTACATTTTTATTTAACTTTTTTTTTTTTTTTTGAAAATCGTCTACTTTTTTTTTTAAGTTATTTAAATCTTCAAAAAAACATTTGAAGAGATTTAATTTAGAAAAAAAAATAAAAACCAAAAGCAAATATTTGTTTTTGTTTTGTTTTTTTAATTTTAATCTTCAAGAAAACGAAACTCCACATTTAACCTAAAAAGTAGCTATCAGTGTATTACAAATACTAACGGAAATTTATCATCACTATCTGCTGCGGAGGCCAATAGAGAAAAGAAGACCAATGTAAAATTGAATCAATCTCTCTGTCTCTAAGATCACGAGATCTCTAACAATCATTCGAATCTAATGAAAAAAAAATGGATAAATGAATTCACCTTGAAAATGAAATTCAATTGCTGAAAAAAAAAAATGATTTCCACTGAAATCGATCCAAAGATCGAATCTACGGGCTTTTAACTAAGCTATATACCTTCTGTTCACCAATACAATAAAATAACAGAATCACAATATGATAGAGTTTTGTTTAATACTTTATTTGTCGATCAATCTTTAATTTTTCTGACTAGACGTTGTATTCTGATAGGAGTAAGCAACGGTATTCAGAGAAATTTTCATTTGCTGTGAAGTTTTTCCTTTGTTTTTAGAAAAATGGAGAAAATCTTAGAAAGAACGATAAGAAGTAACTGAGAAATGAAAAGATTCTGTACAATTCATCCTCAGTTAAAATTAAGCGTACAATGGTGGCTAGATATGAACGTAAATATACGGAAAATAAAGAACAGTCTTATTTGAGAATTCTAGAAACAAATGGATGGTGTTTTGCATTATTTGACCAAGAGCCAAAATTCGATTTTGAGATATTCGCATAAACTCAAAAGCCTATGTATTACTTCACATATTTTATGGAATGAAGATGTTATATATCAAAATAAAGATATTTTCACAAGACAATTCTGATCATTATCAAAATAATAATATCCTTTAAAGGTCGTTAGTCACATGATGTAAATCGTATTCGTACAATTAATCGATTGGCATTTATATTAAATGAATTTTCCGCAGAATTATATTGAGATTAGCAAGAAGGAACAATTTTTTATACAGATGAGTTCAAAACTTTTCACCTTTCGCTAGTAGATGAGCAATAATCTAAAACAATCTATTTTGGCGCTTGCTTAAAGGACGCATAACACTATCCAAATAATAAGCAGATTTTACGAAGAAACATGAAATCTTTTAAAAATTCTGAAAGTAAGTTCTGAATGTAAGAAATTATAAGTGAAATAAAAAAGAAAAAAAAATATTCAAACAGTACAGTTCTATCATGTGTGAATTTCCTTTGCATTAAAGAAAGTCATAATTAAAATAAGAAGACTAAATTGAGAAGCTTTTTTTATCTCCTTGGCTTTCCTCTTTGTTGAGTCCTTCATCAACCAACTACAAAGTGTACATCGATTGGCGTGTTCCGGTCGACGGAAACCCTGTGTCATTTGAAATTCAAATGTTGTTCTAACTGCGATGGTGAAGGCCTTTTACCTGCCATAACAACGATGCAATGCCTACGAGTCCATACGTCCTTGAAAGTGGTGTCCCTTGTGGACCATGGGTGACGGTCAGTGGTTCACAGGGTAAACGACCACTTGAAGGGTTGCCGAGTCCTTGCTGTTGGTCTCCTTACCACAAGAAATTCAAAAGACTTAAATACTTAAACAGAAAAAAAAAATCGTTCTTTTTTAATGTTTGTTTTACGAAGTTTATAAAAATCATATTCAGTATTTATTTTAATGTTTATAAAATACTTCAGAATTTAAAACACAATAATTCTGCAAAGAAAGAAAAGAAATTAAATGGAAAAAAATCTCATTTATCCTAAAACATTTTTTGGAATATTTTCACAGAAACATTTCAATTTCTCTTTTCTTAAAAAAAATCTTTTTCGAAAAAGAAAAAATAATATTATTCTTATTCTTTAAGATGTTTTCCAATTAAACAAATATTACCAATCCAAATAAAACTGCTTACTACTAATTCCCAAATTAAGGTTTCTTTTAGGGGATATATATAATAATGTGAAGGAAATAATAAAAACCAAAAAGCGAAGGTTTTTTTTTTTTTTAATTATGACTTTTTTTTCTAAATTTTTATTCTTATCATTTAGGGAAAAAAAAAAAAAAAAAAAAAAACATTTTCCCAAAATTATTTAGGCAAATATTCTACGTTAAAATGAAGCTTCTTACAAAAATTATAATTTCGAAATTAGAAGTTAGGGAAAAATCATTACATTACAACTACAATCACCAAAAATTTCTCTTAGGGGAATATAGGATGTAGGATAATCATTTCATTATTTATTGATTAAGATTTAAGACTTTCATATTTTTGTGAACTTTAATCAGTGTGGAATATTTCAGTTCAATTTTTGCTGGTCTTTTTTTTATTTTTACTTCCATATAAATATTATCACAATAGAAACATAAAATATTAAAATTTAATACAAAATCAACTCAGTTTATTTGCATAAACCTACTCTATTCTGCTTTAAAGGCAATCAGAACCTCCCAAGAACTCTGGGTCGATAATTAACCTAAATAACGAATCTTAAATCGAGTTTGAGTCAAAATTAACATCAAAATGTACCGTTTTTACCTGTAATGAAATCAGATCCTCTGCATCATCCGTTATCAAATATCTGTCTAATGTCTTATTGCGTCCAGCCTCACTCAAAATTTTCCTTTTTTTATTTTAAAAGGTGTTGTCCTAAATGAAGAACTAATGTATCCGCCTGTAATTAGTTGTACACAAGAACTAAACTGTATGATCAGACCTAATGTCTACACTTATTCGCTATTTAATTATTAATTAAAATTGAATTAAGAATAAATAAATAAAAAAATCAGCTTGCTAATAATTTGCTAATTCCGTCTGTCTGTCTGTCTATCCGTGTGTCTGCAACTCGATATAATTAAGCTATTAAGATAGATCCAAGGTTCTCAATGGTACCATTGAATCAAGGGTACTCAAATTGGATGAAAATATTAGTTCATTTTGTCATTCCATATTGGTTCCATGAAATTTTATTCTTGGGAACTGACCTCGACAACTGAAATTCTAACAAAACATACGTTCTAAACCAAATAATTTTGTTACCACTGCATCCATTTCAATGAAATTTGGCATACTTACTCAGTTGTTTAGCTGATTTCGAAACTCAAAACCATTTTTGCCATAGAAGCTTCGTTCACAAGTTAGCGCAGTATTTAGATTACATTTACTTTATATTTGATAGTTGATAATAAAATGATTTTTCAGATTTCGGACGACAGGCTTTGCTGCTAGTTAAGAATAAAACGGTGATTATGTAATATTACCAGTTTTTAATTCATTACTGAATTTAGTGTCGGTTTCAATAATTTATGAAAACTATCGAATGGTCTCTATAAATCGAAAAATTTAAAATTAAATGTAATTTAATATATTTATTTTAATTTAATATATTTATTTTAATTACATTTAAATATAGAAATACTCTTGTTTTGAAATAACAGTTAATATTTTCACTTTCAATGATTCAAAAATAATATTTCTCATTATCTAGTTTCGTGTTTTATTTAGAAAACATAATTTATGGAGCCTTACAGTTTTCTTGTAATAATTATCGAAAAACTATGAGGTTCGTTCAATTCAATTCTGGAACTAGAATAGCGAGAGAATAGATTGCAGACAAAGGCCATCCACTCTCAGTAATTCATACTACAGAGGTTGCATTAGCCGTATGATAAATGCTTAACAACGCAAGAAGAAAAAATAATTGTTGAATTATGATAAACAGAAAGAAGACAACGTATTTAAATTAAGAAAAAAGAAACAGATTTAGTTCTATGAACTTAGAAAATCCTCATGATTTACGATTATCAAATAAATCTACACAGAACAAATAAATACATTAACTTTGAACTAATTGTAGTGTCGCAACTGATAAATATCAACTTAAGTATAGGTTTCGTCTATGGTATGACATCAATCTCCTCCTACTATCCATAAAAAAAACAACCAAAGACTTACTGGCCCATTAGAAACATCCTACAAAACCTCGCTTTCTAGTCTCTTCATCATTAATTAAATTGATCTTATATAATATTTTTATTCAAAACCTTTTGTCCTATTGTAATAGTTTATATGTAAATATTTTTAGAAATCATTTATTTGTATTTTTGTAGAAATTATTTATTTGTATTTTATTCATTTTAATCGTTAACCGTTGCTTATTTTAAAACATTTCTTTTCTATTTCCTAATTATTGATGTTCTGTTTATTTTTAAATTCTTTTCCGTTGCAGCCGTTGAATCAGTTAATTAATATAAATTCGTTATGTTTTTATCCAATCATTCTGTATGTTTTCAATTAATCTTCCAATCAAATTCTTCTATGTAAAATCTATAAAAACCAATGCTTTTCATTTAATAAATTAATTCAGTTCAGTTGCAGAGCTTGATTCGTTGATTTTCCATCTCAAAGACTCTCCACAAACACCATTACAATATTTTAATTATCATACTTTGTATCTGAAGTATATATAAACAATTTGACTTAATAATTACAACCTACAGTAAAACGTTTTCTTAGTAGAATCTTCTAAGCACAATATACATTTTTTTAAATTTTTCTTTTCACCTTAAACAAGTGAATATAATTTTGTGTGAAAGCATAAATTTAAGGGCGACTCGTAATAACACAATTTAAAAATAATAATAATAAAAAGGAAGTACATTAACGAAAGGAAAAATAAGAAAAAAACGTTAGGAAAACAAGAAAAAAAAAAAACCCACGCGGACATTGAGAAAACAAGATTAAGAGAAGAAAAGAAAAAAAAAAATAGTAGATACACGGATTCGAACCGATAACATTCAGCATATGAGTCTGATCACGCTACAGCTGATAACCGAAATGAGATGGTTGTACTTCTAACATTTAAGCTAATAGAGAAAATCCAATGAAAAAAATTCCAAATATCTCGAACATAGGAGAGCGTTGGCTCATAAAAATACCCCATTCCTACTGTGTCTAGTCCTCTGAAAACGATGGTGAAATCCGTTCGTCGATCCGATCTTCCGTTCGGGAGTTGTTAGGGGTTGACAGACACGGACGGACAGGACAAACGCAATAGCTAACGATTTTGCTCGCTGCACAATAGCTACCAAATGGGTAGCTACTAAAATTTTAAAATGCTTGATCTAACATGTAGGCTACTACTATGAATTTATTTTATCCAATATAACTTTTTTAAAGCTATTGATTCTTTTAGCATAAATTGATTAATAGAAAATTTCAATGAATAAATATAGAAATGCATTAATGAAATACGTTTAAGAACTCTATTTTTTTCTTCTTTGCTTTCTAGTTATGTTTTTTTTTTTTTATTTTTTAATTAGAACTGCTAAATGTTTATTATCCCTATAAAAATGTTTGAAGTTCTCTTTTTAATCAATACATAAATAAAACTAAGTTAGATATTACGTTTTATATCTTAATATTATCCTATATTTTGTAATTTCAAAAAAAATCCTGCATTATGAACAATAAATTGAGTCATGTTTTCAGAATTTCCAAGATAATGAGAATTTTAAAAATTAATATTGTAAAACAAAATCGTCTGAAAAACAAAATTATGAATTGAATTAACGTTTACTAATGAATAGAATTCAAATAAATCGACAAAAAAAAAATTAAAGGATAATAATTTTGTTATGATCTGCCTAAGACAAAAATGTATTTTGAGTTTATTTTTATTCACGGTGAGAATAAACCGTTAAAATTAGAATTTTCATTTTATATATTTTAAAGTTCTTCTACATATTATATTTATATTAAGCCACGTACATATAAAAGATCTGAAATGAAATAAATCATTTCTTCAATATTTATTTAAGATTTGATTACTGCAACGTCAATATAATATCTTAATTAAATATTGGTTAGCTTTTCAACCATTCACATTTCTAGTTATGTCATCTATACTGAGAGTAATAAAATTTACTTCCAATGCCTGCAATGACAAATACTGCAAATATTAATCACTACACAGCGTCGAAAAGCAGTTAAAATTCACTCAATATTAGCAAAGCAAGGCTATCTTCAACTGAAAGGTATTTAAAGAAAATAATTAAAAAAATATTACTTTCTTTAAATACCTTTTTAAATGTATTTCTTTGAAAGGATTATCCAATGACAAGCCACAATTGCAAAGCCGGAAATCCCTATTCTGAAATGCAATAGCTATCGGGAACAATAAGTTGAAAAGAAAATGAGAACTAATTATTATTTGTGAGAAAACAATATTTCAGTTCGTAAAAAAGGACATGTCCGTCGAAAAGATAACATCTCGCTACCCATGGGACACCACCAGATGGCGACCGAACAAGATTTATTGGATTTAATTACCGCTTTCTATATAAAGGCTGAGGATGCATTATGAACCGCATATGCAGGGGTCATAAGTTGCCGATGTGATATACAGCACTCCCCACCTCCTCCCCCACACACCTAATCGACTCAGGCGACCAAATCAAAAAAGGGGAGATCCTACTTCCCATCATAAATAGAGGGAACACCTCCCCACTCTCCCGCTTCTCTACCCCCTCCCCTCATGTCCATCCGTTCAGATCGCCGAGAGTTTTGTTGTTTTTTTTGGAACAAAACCACTAAATGAAAACAAGTAGTGAAACAGTCACTTAATCTTCTTGAAATTCAGCATGCATATTTACGGACAAGGAGCGGTCTTACTTTTATATTTAACATTTCCTCCGTGTGCATTCCTGGGAAGATGAGAAGAAATTCTCACAGAAATACATAAGAACCGAATTAAGACTAACTTCCAATAAACAACACTTTTCTATCGACATCTAACAATGCAATGGAATTGATCTTAAATTTGCGCATGCTCTGTTTTAGTTGAAATTACTTAGATTTAGGAACTTAAATCAGTAGGGAACTGTGTTTGTACTTGGATAAAAAAGTATATCACTACCTGTTTCCCTGATATAAAATTAATGAATGTTTAATAGTTCATGGATGTTCTCCTAAGGGGAAATTGATTTCGATGATTAAATGTCAACTGATATTACAAAGAATTGTAAAAAAAAAAAAAAATAATTGATCATCCGACGTCATAGTTTTTCATTATATCTAATTAATATCTATTATTTGTTACCAAATAAAATTCTGTCTGAGTTACCAAGAGTTTAAAGTCAAGATTAAGCCTAACATTATAATAGTCATTTCTCTTCAATTTACTTAATATCGCATCTTCCATCCAGCATTAGGACCTGTACATTGCACCGAACTAAAGTATAATAGCCCTACTTTTCTTTTAAATAGGCTTCTGCATTAAATTAAATACTTTCTTTGTTTTCCTTCATCTTTCTTATGAGTTTTCCAAGTTAATATTGATTCTATGTTATCTCTTAGACTTAATAATTACTGTTTTCTCCTTTATAGGATTATTAAGCTTTTTTTTACTAATACATTATAAATTTTCTGTTTAAAATTAGCAACATTCCTTTTTCCTTAGGTAAAAGTTATTAGGATCCCTAAGTCTATCTATCTCTCTATGGGCCAATCTGTGTAATGCTCTCCAAAATCCAAACAGTGAGTCGAGACCCATGAGTCATAGTCGTTGGATTCCGTACGGCCTTTTGGTTTGGGAAAAATCTGATTTCCTGTCCAGGCCGCTTCCGGTGGATATTGACAGGGTCAGGAAAAAAAGGTGGACAAAAATGGCGTCTACTACGCTGAGAACGAATATGATCCCTTCGACCCCTTGGGGACACTTCCGGTTCAAGGTAGCCACTGGCCATGTAGTCACCCGAACAGTCTCAAACGAACTCATTGCAGGCATCGCTTGAAACTTTATTTCTCCCTTGAATTATAACAGCTTGACTAAATGAGTTTTGAGCGCCAAGTTCCTTCGATTTTTTTGACGCTTAACGAATTTAGTACTCAGCCATCCTGAGAAATTATTTCTTCTGAATAAATAAGACCATTTTCCTAGCCACAACCAAGGAAATAGATAAAACTACTTATAAGAGAAAGCCAAGGCAAAAAAATCTATTATCGTTCAACTTCACAGATAAACTTAATATTGATATGGCAGAAAGCAGCAAAACTTTCAAGAAAAACAGGCATTGAAAGTAACAAAAACTTGAATAAGAGAATTAGAAGAAATTAATTGATAGTTCTAAATCTGAATGATTTAACAGATAATTCAGGAATTTCTGAAGAAGATTTTGCTGAGTTAGAAAATAAAAAAATTGAAAACGTTTACTTATTAGTAAAACTTATCGCTAAACAATACAATCAATCTCTTCGTAGATAAAATCATCGCTGTTTCTGACGATCATTTTGATTTAAATGACCCTAAGAAAGATATTGCCGTGCCGGCGTAGTCGCGCGATCTCAGACGTCGGTCTGCCGTGTGGCCGGTATGCCGGTACCCGGGTTCAAATCCCGGTCGAGAGCATGGATGTTTCCAATTTCCTTTCCTGTGTTTGTCAGCCTCTTCTTCACTTTCTCTTCGGTCTGGCGTCATTCCGTAATGGCGTCCTGGAGAAGGCAACGGGAAACCACTCCAGTATCGGTTCCCTTGTATATCTACGGCTTCTCCTAGGGGTTCGCCCTTCGGGGGTCACTAGGGTTCCGTAGACCGCGTTCCTTCGAATACAAAGTTCGCACGTCATGATGATGAAGAAAGATATTAAAACTCGAAAAAGTTACACAAGAGGCAACTCCATTTACTTAGGTTTTATATCAACTTAATGAAAGAATTAAACGTCGAATAGGGCCTAGATATAACGCCCTCCGCTGTTTACTTAAATATTTTAATTTCATGTCTATTCAACATAATATTGGCTTTATAAACCATACTTCTTGTTTTTATTATTATTTTTTTATTATTTTTGCAAATATTAAGAATTTGTAACTTTTTACTCTTTCGTGTTTTTGGCTTTTATTTTTTCACTGGACTCAAACATTTCAAACTTTTTCCCTACAGTCTATTGGAAATTTGATTTTTTTCCTTCTTGTAAACAAGTTGATCATCACTTACGATAGATTTACATATTTATATTGGATTGGCTGTACCCGGCATGCGTTTCAATGCCACTCAAAGAAAGAAAGTGTTTGTGTTTTAATTCTGTTTATTGAAGTGCTTTTAGATACACAATATTTTTTGTTTTTCCGTCTGGTGCATACACGAATAAATCAGAAGGTTTTCCGACGCGTGAGCAGGCCACATATATCTGTCCATGTGTAAAGCTTGGATTTTCCAAATTTAATCCACACTCTTGTAGCGGTTGTCCCTGTGGTTTGTTGATGGTCATTGCAAATGCGAGTCGCACCGGAAAGTGCAAACGTTGAAACCGGAAATACACTCATTTGTTGAAACGACTCGCGCACCAGATATTGTAAAATGGTTCTTCTAATTCAGAAACCTTCGCGGGCGTGCGCACAACAACTCACCAAAGTTTCATCGCAATCGGATGAATGATGAAGGAACGCATACGGGACAAACAAACAAAAACATTCATTTTTATATATTAAGATATCAATTTTTTAAAACAAATAGTTTTAAGTTTCATTAAAATTACTTTTCTAATTCTTAATCTTACTCATCATAGTTGAATTGCAGATGAATTACACAATTTTCGCTTTTTCAGTGGTTGCTCAGGGTTTAGTTTAGGCATTGAACTGCAGACTGGAATCCGGGTTCAATTCTTGACTATAGTCGGGAATTTTTCCTTGCTATTATTTTCTCCTCGAAACGGATCCTAGGGTCCACCCAGATCTTTGTCTTACTGGGTTTCTTACTCGGAAGGCAAAGGCGAGAGCGCGTCGGACTGACCATCCGAGCTCAACTAGTCTCTAAAGCTTCTGCGCACTGAAGGGCCTGCATGGTATGTAGTGGTACACCTCTACTTGTTTTTTTTGTTTTTTTGTTTGTCTTATTTTTAACTTCAGTAGTTGTTTTACATCGTAAAATTGGATAGCAAGAGTATTACAATTGCAATTTAATAAAACAATGTTGCTACACTTTAAAATTCAGATCTAGAAATGTTATCATAAAGCGTATCGCATGTATCATTCTTACACATTCTATTGGCACTTTTTTGCCATTTAAAAATGATGGTCTCCAGAATGAGTCTTAATGGATAGAATTTTGTAGCATTCAGTAGTAGCGTAAAGTACAATGAAGCTGTTTTATAACAGTCTATAGATTTCCAGGAAATGATCTTCTATTGGTCGTCAACTCCTGTCTCTTTCTTCTTGATCCACGGTATTGATAAGATTTCTCTCTCCAGATATTCGCCTTTTTTCCGTCGTCACTGATTCATTGAATAAGTCATGGTAGCCGATGATTAACATAATCTAAGCTTTACCTTTGATTCAGGAAAAAAAAAATCTTCGATTTTTTGTATAGGATGCAATATCATACCCTTCTTAAAAATTCGCTGATGAAACGTTTTACATTCTTACCTCTGCGGGCTTATAAAAGGCAAGATTATCTAAAGCTATTACTGAATTGACTGATTACTGCTGATCAGAGGAATATCTTAACTGCATTACACAGCACTCGACATTAGCACTGTCCTCGAAACTGCTACCCTTGAACCAAAAGCATAATCATATCTTTTTTCGATCAGGAACTTTTATAAGATGAAGTGAAATGGATGACTGGATAATTATTATTTTCTGGAATGAGGAATAACTCTATTAGGCTTCCAGAAATTTGCCGGATGTCAAATCTACTGTTTCAACTCAACTTCTCCCAAGACAGGATTATCGGAACTACTAAATCAGGAAGGACAAGAAAAAATTTCATCTGATATTTTATGATTTTTTTTCCACAATTGGGTGAAAAGCTACTGAAACTGTACAGGAGATTAACCAGGTATTGTCTGTGACTCTGTTACTGTGCAATGTGAAGACTCCAAAGCTTAAAGAAACATATAAAACTTACTAAAATAATGGTGAGAAAATTCATCTGCTGGCATTCAACCCCCGGCATTCCAAAAAAACAATTACAGAGGACAAATACTGTTAAGAACTGCATGAAATAGTTGCGCTAGAAACCATAAACTCTGAACAATAGAAGAGGGCTTAGAATTCTCCGTGGCAATATCCATCCGTAGTCCCAGAAATAAGACTCCAACAAATGAACGAATTAGCAATCGACGTTCTGCCTCATATATCTTATTTCCAAGTCTTTCCTTATAGATTTTAATTCATGCAAGCACCTAGCCAACTTTTTGAACAACAAATGGTTCAAAACTAAGCTGCAGCAGAAGATGTTTTCAGAAAGTTCACTGACCACAGAAACTCTGATTTCCATATTAACCGCGTGAACAGAATCAGAAATCTTAGTAAAAATATCGTAAGCAAAGGATCTTCCGACCTTCACTTTGTAAAGAGGTCAATTCGTTACACAAGACTTTAATGGAAAAGAATTACACGAATAGCCGAGCTGGAATCATGTAAATGAGAATGAAAAAAATGATTCGCTTATTGATGCTATTATCAGCATCAACTACTTCAATAGCATTTTGAAGAATTCAAGCAGCACCTGTAAATTCTACAGGCACTGCGACGGAATCATAACTTACATAAAATATTTTCTATCGTAAGGGGTTTATAGTCGTCAACAATTGTTGCAAACGTTGCTATTGTTTGTGAAAAATTATTATTGTTAGCTTTGAATTGTTAAGATACGAGGCAACGAGACACGAGGTTGCAATTGTTGTAGATTTTTTTCGTTGTAAGATTAAGCTAGATAAAATTCATGTGTTCCTTTTTCTTAAACAGTTTTAACTTTTTGCATAATTATAGTTATTTTTCCTTGACGCTAATATTCTCAAGAGCACTCTCCGAGGGATCTAGTTAATAAGATTCTTTAACAATTCCTAAGTACAGTCGTTGCTATCAGCAGAATCATTGTACAGTGGATCATCCAACTGCGAACGGTTTGATATTCGAACAACTTAAAACTCGAACAAACAAATTCCAGGAAAATCCGGTTTCAAACTCAAACAAAAAAAAAATTTAAAAATAGACAATTTTAAAAAATGAATGAATGTAATATTATAAATAAAAACATTCAATTATTGAAATTAACTATACTTGTTTTATCATTATTTACCAATATGATCTTTTGAAATAGGCACTTAAAATGTTTTATATTGGGTAAATTTTGCGGGGTCTGGAACGGATTAATTCAATTTACAATATTTGTTATTTGGGGAAATTTAACTCGAAAGTCGAACAACTTCAAAGTCGAACCGTCTCCTGGAACGGATTCTGTTCGAAGTTCGAGGTTCCGATGTATTTTGAAATCAACGAATCCCCAGAGATCATGAGACAGCAGACAATCGATACAAGGATAAAATCAAGAAACATGTTTGATGTTACTGCACAAATCAGATCAAAATCTCACTAAAAAACGTACAAAAGAAACGACATTTGGTCTTAGATAAAAAGTAAATGAAAGGGGCTTCTCCTATGATACAGTGATAAGTATTCTTGCAGTATATGGTCTCTCAATTTTTCTTATAAAAGCTTCATTTTCATTTAACAGGATTTCGTGTTTGAAGATAAGATTTGAAATAAGATTGTTCAGTAAACAGTATTATAAATGTTTGATGAAATCAAGCTTGATGTGATGAAATAGCCCCATCCATAAATGGAATAATGTCCAACGTCAGAAATAAATAATGAAGCTGAACAAAAAGCAAAATGGTAGTTAGACAAGATCAATCTTGAAACTGTAATTCCAAACAAAACATTTTTTGGAATGTATTTTTCAGAGATATTTCATTTTCTAACAACTCTGCTGTCGTCTGTAATGTTTACTTCAAGTGTGAGTGACAAATCGAAAAGAATGGACAATTAAGACCAAGAGTGTTCCGACTGAAGTGTCCTTTTCAACAATGTTTTAGTTCTTATAATCCAGAGAAAGAGCTTGTTCTTTACGCAAACTTAATATTTTCCTCAAATCCTATCATTTTTTTTTCTCCCCGTAACGAATCAGGTTCTTTGGCATCTTAAAGGAATATGACATAACCATGGGTTCCGGAATTTGTACATACAAGCATTAAAGATTTCAAATTTGAAACAAATAAAAAGGTATTAAAATTTGTCAAATGAAAAAGAAAGAAAAGAAACGGTATATTATAAAGTTTTAGTTGCTTAGCATTGATCTGTAGTCAGATATCTGTAAAAACACATTTTCCAATTTTTTTAATCACTTAGTTTGATCAAGATGTCATCTAAATAATTCATCATTTGAAAAATTCCTTTTTGTTCAGAATGATCATTATTACAATTTACAGAAAAAAAAAATGTGTAATAAGTTCGAGCTAAAAAATTTGCTTTTGTTATTTTTTTTTTTTTTAATTTATTAGTGTAGGATCATAAAAATACTACTTATTTATGTATTACTTATCATACGAAATTTCTAACTATAGGTATTAGTTTTAATTCAGTTATACATAATCATTAAAACGAAAAAAAAAAGTAACTTTTTCCAGAGGATTCCTCGGTTTTCCTTCTTGGTTTTTTTTTTTTCTTTCATTCCTACTAAATTTAAATAATTAAAGTTATTTGATTTACAAAACGACAAGTATTATAAGTAATCAGTGGCTCCGTAGATATTTACAACAATAATAATGTAAATATAAAAAGCCATTCATAAGATAGACTTCAGCTTTCTACAAAATAATAATAATGTTCATAATTCTACACAATGCTGAAAAAAAATTGTCGTTTGTCATCATTACATTATCAATTGTTAAAATAGTCACTCAATTTTATTTTCTTCGTTATTATTTTATTGTACAGCATGATTTCTAATATAGACATGCGGATTTTCTTTTTTTTTTTTTTTAATAATTTGGTAATATAGCTTTATAAGACGACACAATATTGGTCATGGTAAAAGAATTCTGTTCACTATCAAGATTTGTTTTTGGTTAATTAATAGATTATTAAAATTCCTAAATATAAAATTTAATATTTTTTTTACGACTCCAGTTGTATTTTTCAGACTTATTGAAAAATGTCCAAATTAAAAATAAAATTTAATTGGCGGCACGTTAAACTTTTTTCAATTAAAAATAAATTTTACTAAGGATATAGGTTTTGTATTAAACAATTTTAGTTTTTCTTGCAAAAATACGTATTAATAAAAGGAATTTAAAATGTTCTAACCTCCCTTCCCAGAAGTTAATAATGATGACTAGTGGCAACCCGTGAAATATTCACGGAAGTAAAACAGATTCCACATTTTTGAAATACCGTGACATTTTTCAAAAACCCAAGATTGAAAACGATGTTCCAAGCTCATTTTTTAAAACCATGACTTCCATAACAGCCCACGTATAATTTGAATGATGATTAAGCAATAAAACAAAATATGTATTTTGATCATGGTAACTCTTGCAAGCATGTAATTATCCCTATTTAGAGGTTAGTTTCGAAATATGCTTGAAGAGTCAATAAGGTATCAGTTCATGTTATTAATAAAACAATATGTGTGTAGTAGTTCATTACTTAAAAGTAATATACAGTAATACACAAGTAATATACAGTAATATATTTGATGGAATAAAAGTTCAGCCGACGCACATACTAAGCAAATAAAATAAAATAAAAATAAAAAAAATAAAATAAAATAAAAACGTCACAATCGATTTCGTTAACGCTCAGGTGAAGAAAATTAAAACAAGATCCAGTCTTTATAGGCGATGACAAAGTTGTAAACCAATGACTATTCAGATGCAGATGAGGTGAACTGATGTTCGCAGTAGGGATGTACGAAGTGAAGAACCAATCCATTTACAACACTAAACACTAGTAATATACACACTAAAAATTATAACTGTATACAAATACCAAATTGATTTACCAGTTTCGCAGTAGCCAGCGCTACGCTTTCTCATTGTAAGTTAACCTCCTGCCCTAAAATAATGTCGATCCAGACAAAGAAATGCGCCACCTTGTGTTTTGTTTCTTGCTTAAATACTGTGTCTGTAGCGCTGTTGGGATGACAAATTTACAAATATCCGTACAACCGTACAATTTTTGCTGTTAATAGTATGATTTTTTTAAATAATTAAGGTTAAAAAAATAATACAATTCTTATAAAAAAATTTAAAAAGTGTATCTCTTTTTTTTTTTTAATACGTTGTTTCAATCATACATTTATCTACGACATTTTAATAGTCTAAATAAATATTTAGTAGTCCATATACCTTTTTCTATATATTTATTTTTTTATAGTAATATCTTTAATATTAGCCTTATACGGGAAATTTTTACTTCTTTTTAAAATGTTTTTCCTTCATTTGATTATAATTTTATTCGTATCTATCATGTTATGTGTAGAGACATATGATAACAGAAATAACATGTCTATTTCTGTTAATGTTACTTACAATTCAACATTGACATTTTTAATAACTTCTTTTTTTTTTTTGTTATTTTTTGAAAACGGAAAAAAACTCGAGAATGCACAAATTCGTAAATTCATTTTGCTTTCACGCATTCAGCCATCATCGACAGCAATCTGGGACAGCTGTTTCGTCCTTATTAGAACTCATCAGCCAGATTTAGCTTCGATGATGAAGCTCAGAACGCGTGAGTACCTATGGTTCCTTCTCCCGCTCTCGGAAGTGGGACCAGGTAGAAAGCAAACAACAATAGAAAAATCACAAAAGTACAGAAAAGTTACCTTGGTCCGCTTAGCGCTGGGCATAAAAGGCATTTAATAAAAGGATAAGCCAAATGCAAAGGCAAAAAATTAATAAATATTCTGGTTTAACGTGCATTAAATGTAATATGAAAACGGAAAAAAACTCGGGAATGCACAAATTCAAAAACTTTTCAGCTATTTTCGATAGTTTTAAAACAGATTTAAAACTTCTTTTGTGATCGCACTGCTTTTTATTATAAAAAGTAATATCTTTCTATATATCTCACAATTATCTATCAATTTATTTATAACTTTGTATCGTAAAAATTGACCCTACCTCAATTTAGTACCGTTGGTAAGAAAATGCCTGGAACCTTAACTCCCACTCCCTAAGGGCTTACGTAGGCCAGTAATAAAAAACTGTCAAAAAATATTCTTTCTGAAACAATAAGAGAGGAATTCCGACAGGTGAAAAACTAAATATATTTTTAGGAAAGGAATCTCTTTTTGAAAAGTTTTAATTTCTTGATGATTTGTTTTTTGATTTCCATTTTGTCTTTTCACAAAGCTCAACGAAATAATTAATAATAATTAACATTTTGTTTTTTGTTTTGTTTTGTTTACGGCTCCCTAGTCCCAATGAATCTCTGTTAAAAGTATTTAGAATTTAAAAAACATTTTACTTTTTTTAATTTTATTTTTTCTTATCACATTACGACATTTCATTTTTATCAGTTTCATTCAAAACCCAACCCTCAACAAAAAAAAGAAATTTATCTCCGACAAAAAAACATCTGCTTCATCATCAATTCTATAGAACAAGACATCGCCATTAAATAAGAATTATTGATGATTGTAATACTTTCGATAAATCAGCGACCACAACATCAATTTACAAGATTATAGTAATTATAGCGATAAGACAGAAGACTAACAATCAATAATAAAAGTTAGGTTTTGAGGTGAAAATAAAGGACTAGAGGAAAGCCTTTCTTAGATATAAAACAACAGACAGGACTTTAAAAAAATTACCAATTGTATTTTAATAAATCTTTTAATTATATCGCCTTTGTTATGAGTTAAGGGATCAGCTCGATAGCTTTTTAATATCCAATATAAATAATTAAAATAAGTGGATATGCCTCTTACAAGAATTTTAGTTAGATATTATTTATATTTTTTATTTTAAAAAAATCTCAGGACACTGTAATGAAGTTATCAACGTGCAAAGTGACAATATCCTCCTTAGACCTACAAAAAGAATGCACATAGTGAGACTCTTATTTCATCATCATGGTTATTAGCACAGTATGACCACCAAGTGAAATATCTACCTACTTATGAATCTGTGCTATTCTTACGTGTCTCGATGGATAATGGGTTGTACTTTTGTTTCCATATACAGTAAAACCTCGATATAACGCTCCCGCTTATAGCACTATCCCGTTCTTTACGCTCCTTTTATACGGTCCCTGGAATTTTCTATATATCTCTGTATACTTTTACCCTCTTATAACGCTTCAAATCCCGCTTGTAGCGCTTTTTTTATATCGGAAATTTTGTATAGAAAAGAAATGTAACACTGTAAAAATTCTTTTTTTTTTCCCTGGTAGGAGGGAATCTTTGAATTCTACAGATTTCGCAGAATCTCTAGGAATTCCCTCGCCCAGCCTGCGAACAATAATGAAAAACAGGGATGCAATTACCGATGCAGCGAAGGGTTGTTGGAAACGTAAAAAAGTAAAGTATGCACTAAATCTGCTCCGAAAATATATTAGTATTGCTCCTAGTGGTATATCAATTGACGTTAAAAGTTACCTGAACCGCATTGAAAATGTCATAATTTATAACAGTAGCACACACACACGGCAAACCACAATCAAAGATCTTTTTATTAAAAAATAAGCTCATATTTGCAGTATATCTACTGCAGAATCATGTATATTTCCTGTAAAATGATGTCCAAATCTTTCCCCATCTCATAAATCATTTCCCGTCTATAGCGCTATCCCGCTTATTACGCTTGTAGGTCATGGTCCCTTGACGAGCATAATAACGGGGTTTTACTGTATTTAAATGAATTTACCTACACATACAAATGGACAGGCACAAAAAGTCACTTCGCTTCCTAATATTGGAGTTTGGGAGAAGGATTTCGTTAGCCTACAATGTTGTATGTTAGTTTTTCGCCTTTAAATGTAGATTCCTTTTGTCATTTTTGACAAAACAAAATTTTGTTTTTGTCATCCTTGATAGACTCCATCAGGACAATGTCTTGTGAAAGTGTTATTTATCTCTCGAGATAGTTCCATAGCCAATTGATTACGTAATGATTTATCTTCAGTTTTATAAAGCTTTTTTGACTGTCAACTTTTACTCCCTACAATCGCATTCGTGTCAAACTTTTAGAAATATATGTCCGTATCTCATTGCTTAGTTGAAAATCGCCTTTCAGAAAACAGAATGTCAAGCAGAAGTCGACATAGAGAGATTCGAGATAGGTAGCACTTAGCAAATCTGGTATTATGCAAATCCTGCATGATCTGGTCATTCATCTAAATGAAAAAGAAAAAAAAGCCAATGGATGAAGAAGTTGATGGAAAAAAAGAAATACTTAAAAAAAAAAAAAACTGAAGAACAAAAAATAAAAATAAAAACAATGAGCTCTCTATAATCTCCTCCAATAAGATTTTCATGTTATCGCAGTTCTACTGAATTTCACTGATGAAAATGAAAATATAGAAGGTTTCGAAATAGAAACAATTACCCAATAAGACTGGATGAAGTATTATTGTCAGTATGAAAGTTTCACGAATTTATAAGGCAAAGGCAATATTTCAAATTGACTTAAGAATGATATTATATGGTAATGCAATATTGTCATTTAATCGCAGGAATTTAAATATATAATTTGAAAAATGGGATTTATTTCTTTTTTAATACATTAGCTTTTTTTAATATATCGTGGCCTATTATTTTGCTATAAGCCCAACCTCTCTTCATTTTGTTCAAATTTGTTTATGTAAACATTAGGATAGGCTATAAATTCATTAATTTCAATATACTCATTAATTTATAGATTAACATTTATCGATTTCATTTTAATTTTTTTAAACACTACTACAAATATAAATTTCGTAAAATACTTGTTATTATTAACAAGAGATTTTAAGAAAGAGGAACCTATATCGTCCCTGAATGTAACAGTCGCTTAGACTATCTACAAAAATTGGAGAATTTACTGAGTAAAAACTGCACTGCATTTACATAGGCACGTATTTCCCGTAGAGAACTAATTCATATAACTCTGCAAATGTGTATTTGAATATACGGTAGATGATAACTTAGATTTAATTCTGAAACTTAATATGATTGCTTTCTTCAACTATTTGAAACGCGATAATTTTCATTTCCCTGTACTAATACCGTATTATTCACGCATAATCCTAGAAAAAAAATTATAGTTAAGATAATTCCAATTATTTTTATGGACTTAAAATACATTTTCTTTCTTTGGTTTGTCGATTGTAATTAGAAGTTATTGGAAGGTGGCAATGATAAATCATGCACGAAATAATTTTGTTTTGAAGAAGAATCCGCAAATGATGAATGATCGTGATTATCCAGACGGTAATAAGGATTTGAGTAGATGAGAGGTTGAACAGGGTAATAAACAACATCATCGGTGAAGTTGATTGCGTTCCTACAGAAACCAGTTGCCCTCCACGACACCTATTCTTAACCTCACATATGTATTTGGTGGATTCAAGTTTCCTTTTAAAACGGGAAAACAAGTTAAAAGTACTTTATTAGAAACCTACGACATAAAAATAATAAAATAAATCATATGAAGGGGGTAAAAGTTAGTTTTATTTAATGGAGGTAGTTTGTAAAAATAAGTGAGTTTAAGCAAGAAATTGCTTGTGATAAAAGGATGTAAATGAAATAACTGCATAATGGTGTTACAGACCTGCAGCCCTGGATAATGCAGTAAAATTAAAAGTTAACGATACTGGAAAAAAAATAGCCTCTTCAATTCTTATAGCAAATATACAAATAGCAAGTTTTAAATTTGCACATGACTACAAAATACTATGCTAGAAAACTCGAGAAATGCATTTCATAAAGATGTTAGAAATTAGACAGGAATTAATTCATTAATAAAGAAATTGCTACTAAGAGAATAAAAAAAAAATGCTATAAGTTTATTAAAAAAATAAAGTTAAGCTCAATGGATTCACTAAAAAGCAAAACGTAGGGATATTTAATTCTGTAGAACATATCTTGACTAACATATAACGGTTATTAGTTATCGAATAATACTGAAAGCAACATAGCGAAAGTTGAATTTTATTCTAGAAAAGAAACGTTAGTTAAAACATCTATTTCAATTATTTTTTCTATGAAAAGGTTTAAGGCCCTAATCAAAATCTAATCCTATTATTTAAACTCTAAAAGGTCACAGACATCCGGAATGAGAGACAGAGAAGAAGAAAGAGTTAAATAATAGGAAAGAAAGAAGCCATTCAGACCGGTCTAAGGATTCGAACCAGGATGCAAGCGATTATGTAATAGCAACCACGTGACCATTTAACCATAACGACTATATCTGGTTACTTAAAGAATGTAATTTAATTGTTTAGTTTTAATTATTTACAAATTATTTACAGAGGGACTCTTCTGTATAAATGGAAACGGGGATATTTTATGAAATGAAAAAGAAATTAATCATTAAGAAACTACTTTTGACTGTAGATGTTACAGAGATTTTTTCTCATATGGATAGAGGTTCTTAGAACTCTTAGTTACAATTGCTTTATTAGAAAAAGAATCGCGTAAACTGACAGAATTTCTCTTTACCACAGAAGAAATTTGTTGCCGTTATTTATAAATTTATAATACAAATTTATAAATGCAACACAAATATTTTCTAACATTGAAGGGTCTAGGTAATATATTTTTTGATGATCTTTATATATCAGGTGGCAGTAATTAAACTGACACTAATCAAAACCATTTGTAGCTCGATCGAATGGCACCAAATTTGATTGGAAGACTAATGAAGACTTGAGAAGAAGGATTCCACGGGAAAAAAAAAGGTAGTTCCAAAAGTTGCCGCTAGGGAGAAATGTGACGCTGTTGTAGCATACGTTGCCGAGAATTTGCATACAATTCAAGTAAAAGCCGTTCTGCAAATTCTCGGCTACATAGGCTGCAGAAGTGGCAGGAATTCGGGCTGTAAAGGGATGGGAAAACTTCAGAAAGACATTGCGATTATCAATTCTGCTCAACAAGTGTCTTATGTTACCTTAGCGTGCATTACTTGTAAAGTTACTTTATCTTCACCAGTCCATCACAGCAGCTGCTCTTCGTGAGTTTAAAACCCCTCAGAACCTGCGTCAAAATCCGCTGTCAGTTAACACATTGAAATCGATGTTTAAGAAGTTTGAAGAAACAGGATCACTAGTAATTCGGCCTGATAGAGGATAGAAACCAGTGCCAGAACACAATTACAGACGTTGCAACTGCGATCGACACAGAGGGGGCTCGTGCTGGTAGTAGCAGCGTCAGTGGAGTTACGCGACAACTGGAGTTGACGTATGCCACGAATGGAAATCTTGTGAAAAGTTATCCACTTCTATCCATACAAGACCAGCCTCGTACAGCAATTCGAATGCAACGATTATGATAGTTCCACAAAATGGAAGTCCTCGATGCTTGGTCTTGGAGAATTCTGTGGGAAGTTGAGGCTGATTTTATCTGGATAGGACTGTCAATACCTAAAATTTCCGAATTTGGGCATCTCCATGCGTTTCAGAAAACCCATTACATTCACCAAAAATCACTGCTTGATGTGGATTCACAACAGATTTCATCGTAAGACCATTTTTTTTTTTTTTTGAGAATATTACTCCGACAGGACCAGTAACCTGTTCCATTACCGCACAGAAATGTCGTCATATGCTGAACAGTTTCGTCATTCCGCAACTTCAGCAAAGACAGTGTCTGAACGAGATAATTTTTATGCGAGATGGAGCAGCACCACACATTGCTCGATCTGTATAACAGCTTCTACGGCATCACTTCACAGATGAAAGAGTCATCAGCTTTTTTCCGGCTGCATGGCCGCCTCGCTCCCCAGATTTAACTTCGTGCGACTTTGGCTGTGGAGTTACTTGAAGTCCAAGGTCTTGGCGGGGTCCCGAACTTGATATCATAAAGAACAACATATTACGGGCTGTGATGAATATTCCTTTAGACATTCGGCTGTAGAGAATTTTGTTACATTCGGCTGTAGAGAATTTTGTTACATTCGGCTGTAGAGAATTTTGTTACATTCGGCTGTAGAGAATTTTGTTACATTCGGCTGTAGAGAATTTTGTGCACAGGATGCAATTTCTGGTCCACAAAACGGTGGCCACATGTCTTCATTGGTCTCCCGCCAAATTTAGTGCCATTCCGGTTGTTCGATCGAGCTACAGATGGATTTGAGTAGTGCTAGTTTTATTACGGCCATCTTGTAAATATATATGTGTGTGTATATATACATGAAGGTTATCAAATTAAAGAATGCGGCTGTTTTGATACTTTGATATTTTCCAATGAAATTATCTTTAATATTAAAATTATTACGATTTGTGAATATATCAAGATCGTTCGTGATAACTTTTATCAACTTGCAATATTTTTTTTAAGGCAGATTTTTCAATATTGTTCATTCTATCGAAAAAGATATACTACAGTAGAGCCCCGCTATCCGCGGAATTGGGTGGCAAGAGTATCGCAGATAACCCGAAAAAAGACTAAAAATGAGGTGTAAACAAGAAAAAAAATATTTCAGCATAAAAACTACGTTTTATTACACAAAAAATATAATATGCAAAACTCTTAAAATATGTACAGTACAGCAGAAACCTTTCTGCAGAGCAAGAGCCTGCCACTCATCCACAAATTCCGAGAAGGCCTGTAGGATTACGATGCACAATAAACCTGTCAGTAATTTTCAACCTTTGCACTGTAGGGTCTATTGTACTTTCCCTTTTGTTGGCTTGGATTAAAATTATTTTTTTTTTTTTGAGGGTCGTAATTAAAAATAATTTTTCGCGGCACTCGCGGATAATCGGGCTCTACTGTAACTGTAATACTACAGAAATTTACGCGTATTCAGTTTTCATTTTCGCTGACATTTAAGAATCACATAGAAACTAATCTGTGAATCTGCTAAACTATCTAGGAAGAGATGTTTATGAGCTCTTTTTTAAATCTGTGATTTATTTATAAATTTTCTTAATACTATAATTTCACTTGTACTATTACAAACTTCGAAGAAGAAATATCAGCTCTTGGGTAACATACAGAAATTATTTCTCAAGAACATTGAAGTCCTTCAAAATAATCTTCAAGGTGTGTTTGGTAAAAGCAGTTTATGATAACAAAGTATTAGTTCGCCATTGAGTCTAGAAATGAATTAGATTCAAATAAACTCCATTAAAATTTAGTGGATTTTCAATCATTCTATCAAAGAAAGCTCATAATTTGATGAATATTTATAGCAAATAGAAATAACAGGAAGGGAGGATTATGCTGAATTTCGTTTTTGGTGAATTTTTTATAGTTTTTCAGAATTCATTTTTAAAAATTTGGAGGAGTCCATTAGCTTCCTCCTAAATATAGAACTGATTGTTCCTGTGCTGTTACAACCTCGGAAGGAAGCTTTGACCACGGGATGGGAATTCCTAATGGCCATCACTTTTTTTAGAATGTGTTCTATTATTTTGATGGCTCGATGGATGTTTGATGGTAAAACAGGCGTTGACCCCTGAAAATACCCTATCCTACGTTGTTTTGTCCTCAGAACATAATGGTGAAGTCCGTTTGTCGATTCGACCTTCCGTTCGGGAGTTGTTCGGGGTGGACAGACACGGACGGACGGACACGATATTGTTGGACGTAATGAGGTGTTCTACAGTAAGACTTACGCACACAATCTTAGGCCGTATTGAATTGTATTTACGGATGTTGAGGGACCACTTTTACCAGATGTAAGACATTACAATATGCAACTTGAAGACTTGTAGTTCATGCAATTAATATAATAAGCGCGAATGTTTGTTTGTTTGTCTTGAAACAACGTCGCCATTTCTCAGCGGATCTTTATCAAATTTGGCATGGAGGTTCACTTGCATCCCAGAATAATGCATGAACAACGAAAACACGGATCAGGACTAAGGGGTGTAAACAGGGGGGGGGGGGGTGCAAACATTCTTGAAGGGTATTCATATCTGTGAAACCTCTTTAATTGAAAACAAAAAAATTGAATTGAGTGCTCTTTGTCAAAATCGAAAAGATACGTATTCGACGAATTTTCCATATTCCCATCATAAGGGGCGTAACGGGAAGGGTGGAAAGTTAACTTTCTTACAACCACGTTTTAAGGTCCTTGGACGCACCGATTAGCACAACAATAAAGGCGATTAGCCCAAATAAAGCCTATCTCATAGCCCAAATGCAAAATCTACCATTTCTTTCTGTAGAATTTCTGCCGTTTGTTTACTCCCAAACGTTGAAACCATTGACCAGCTAAAACAGAAATTCTAATGTGTGGGGGAGTTTATTTCTTTTATCATATGCTTTCCTCATTCACAACCAGCCTCATCGAAAGTCAACTTCTACCTGGCAGACAATGGTTGAAACTTTGAGTGAAATTAATTACCTCGAGTCCTTTTAATAGATGAAATTTCTTAATTATTTTGATATCCATAAACCCAATGGCCCCTATTTAATAAACAGTCCCAGGTATGAGATGCATGAATATGGGATTAGAGTTGTTTGAATCCCTTCGGAACAATAGGAAATATATACTTTTAGGGCTACCTAAGGATTTCCCCTTTCCCCAATATTTTTTTAACATCTTTATTAATGATATTTTTTTGTTAATAAATTGTTTAAAAATAACTTATGGTTTTTGTCAACAATTTGCTGATGATGAGGTTTTATTGATTCTTTTCCAATATTGAGTCAGTAGAATAAACAGCGAATATAATTTTGTGCTAAAGCATAAATTTAAGGACGACTCATAATAATAAAAAAAATTAAAAATAATAATAATAAAAAGGAAGTACATTAATGTAAGTAAAAATAAAAAGTTAGAAAAAAAAAAAAACTATAGAAAAAAAAGAAAAAAAAAAAAAAAAACACGCGGACACTGAAAAAAAAAAAAAGAAGTAGATATACGCATTCGAACCGACAACCTTCAGCATAAGAGTCCGAGACTCATGAAGAATTAAGCTATAGCTGATAACTAAAACCAGATGGTTGCATTTCTAACATTTAAGTTAACAGAGGAAATCCAATGAAAACAATGCCAAATATCTCGAACATGAGGGCGTTGAAAATATCCTATTCCTACGGTGTTTGGCCTCTGAACACGATGGTGAAATCCATTTGAACAAACGCAATAGCTACTGATTGTGGTCACTATCACAACAGCTTCCAAATGGGTCGCTAAAAACAAAGGATTGTTCTTCATTTATTATTACAGTGGAGTAACAATAACCAAATATACATCAGCATTGAGGTATTTCGTATCTAAATATTTAAAGGTTTATACTTGTTGTATTCTCTTAAAAGTTATTTTACTTTTTTTTTTTTTCTCTGGCACTACTTTTTTATGCAATAATAACTACTTACAAAACTAATTATTTATTATTGCATAAAAAGTAGTGCCAGAGAATTCTAGATCCCTACAGTGGGAGGTTCCGAAATTGCAGTGTCACAACTAGACACTAGACTTTATTGGCAATATTGTAAATGTAGTAAAATTTAGATCTAAATTCAAAGTGTAAAGTCTACTGCCGTCATGCATTTCAATTTTTATACTTTTGAATTCAACTCTCTGTACTTAAAAAGAAAGCAGTAACATTATTGCAGAATTGCAGTTATTTTTCCCTCAATTGCAGTAAAATCATGAGGAAATTATTCTTCTGTAAGAAACATTCGAGCTAAAAACTTTCAAACTATTAATCACTTTTTATTACAGTTTTATGATAATTTGGAAAGGATTTGATTTATTATATATTCGTATAATTGTAAGCAGTAGATGACTTCAGGAAGACAGTCTACAAATTTTAAAGGCTTCGAAGTCATGGAGGGATAAGAAATGGATTGATTAAATTGAAGGAAAAACAATAAAGTGGAGAAGCTGTTTCTAATGAAAAATTATTGCAAATTTTAATACAGACTGAACCTCCGTCTTGATTTATTGTCAAATAATAGCTCTGGTAAGTGGCAAAATAGCAGCGTTATTTCTGTGTTCCACTATAAGAAGGCTTAATTTCTAATTCGCCGACCCTTATCTGCTCAAGCCCAACTGACTTTAATTTCGCTACAATCACTTTTTCGTGTAAGAATTTGTATTTAACTACCGTTTTCCCTCAATAAAATCGTAAAAGATCCCAATCGAAAACAGCAGCATCACATAATTGGGCCAAATGGCAACGTTGTTGTTTTCGAAAATTGGCCGATTTTCCACTCAGCCCTGAATCCGTCCAACTCTGTTCTGAAGCGGTTAACGAGTCCAGAGAAAACGTCCGTTTCCGGGCAGGATATTCGGGTTCGAATTTCATCTTACAAAGCAAGTACAATGATCTCTTCCGGTAAGTAGCTTCGAAGTCGTATCAGTTGATTATCTTAATCCAGCGAAAGATAATTGAGACATCCGTCAATTTTGGTAAAATTGTTTAGTATATACAGATGTCTGGAAATTGCTTTGGTAACCTCAATCCAATCTTCAATTCCTTATAACAAGTTTTAGATTCATGATGATAACTCAAAAGAAAGGTAAGATTTTTAAATTTCTACTTTTCTGTTTGTCATGCCAACTGAATCAACTGCAAAATTTAGTAAAGATCAAAATACACTCAAATATCTTCTTAAAAAACTAATGCGCATATTCGTATTCTATTTAAGTATCACTTCTTATTCTACAAAAAAACAATTGTTTATTTTTTAATTAACATATCGTTCAAGACTCCCACAATTTTTCTTAAGAATTTTCACTTTTTTTTGTTCATTGCTGCAAATGTTGAAAAAAAAAATGAGAATTAAACTGAAATTTCTAAATGAAGTGAAGTTGAATTGATCTTAAAATACCACCTAATTCCTTCACAGACAAATATGATTATCGAAGCTGAAAGTAGACAAGGCAGTAAGGTTTAATTGTTTCTGAATTTGGCAAATATCAAAAATAGATATTACGTTGGAATCAATGTGGAACCCCAAAAGCTAAAATAAGCAATAAAAAACTCGCCAAAAGAATAAATTGCGAGAAAACTCATGTGTCCGACGTTTTATCATATAGGCCCGAGTACCGAGACCTGGTTGTGTACTGATAACTGCTCCTAGCTGATGATCGCCATATTAGCGTGAAACAGTTGTTCTAGGATGTCATTTAGTAAACAACTTGATCTCACTCTTTATTTTAAAAATAGTTAGTTAATTAAAATGTTAGTTAAAACTCTTCTTATAGTAGATACTAATTACAGCCAACGGCTTACTTTATGCTTAAGCGCCAGTCTAGGGTCCCGACAGTTAAATTTGACAAAAAAAAGTTTTAAGAACTTACGAATTTTACTTCAAAAAAATTACAGTAATGAATATTAAGATCAAATGAAGATTAGATTATATAAGTATAAATCGTAACAAATTTGACCTTCATTAAGCTCAAACTAATAATTTGCAGAGTTGTTGTTTTTTCTTGCTGCTATCAAATAAGGGCAGCAGAGTAAGTCATTTAGCCTACAATTCGTATTCAATAGTTAGTCTATAAGACATCTTCGCCTACTATTGAAGCAATAGCAGATTTCTACCTGCTTTGCAGGATGCGAAATTTGAAATTTGAAAATTTGATCATTCTTGTCAAATATTACTGTTATTTTATTGAGTATTTTTTTAATAATCTAGTATTATATTGTATTTCCTGAAAATACTAATTTCTGTAAGAAAGGTAAATTTAGCATTTCCTAAAAATTTATTAAGAAATTTAGAAATTCTCAGTATAAATTATTTTGATGTCTTTAGGATAAAGAATTATTTCTATAAAAACAAACAAATAAATATATTTTGTGAGTGATACATAATAATGCAGTGAAAAATATGAGTCCGGAAAATCTAAACGAAAGAAGCAACGAGAGAAAAAAAAGACCCAAGTCGGAAACAAAACCAAAAAAATGCTCTTTTGCCTTTCTTGCATTTTACTAGAAAGTGCAAAAAAAGAAGGTAACGATATAAGTAGAGGAGAAAGGGAACAAATTGAGACGCAATATAAAGAAGACTAAAGGAAATGAAAGGTCAATCAATGTTTGTGTGATTATTAACAATAAGAATTCAAATGAACCATCTAATGATATTCTGTATCCAGTGGATATCTTATTTAGTGGTAGATTGGTGAGGTTTTTAGAGGATATTTACTAATAAATCCGCCACTAAGTTTGGAAAGATTAAAAATTAAAACGATATGTAAGGTCTTGATTCAAGTAAATGCAGGCGACTGCAAACCTTTTATTTCTTTTATATATTTATTTTTCCGATGCACTTAAAATTCTGAAAATTTAAATATGAACTTTTGAAGCATGTCGGATTTCTATTTTCTTGTTTTTAATTTTCAAAATAATTAATTAAATTAAAATGCAAAAACAGTCAATTTTTTGGGTGTTTTCGAGATATTACTCGCCATTTTCAACTCAAAAAAAATTGACAAAAACTTAAAATGATAAGAAATTAGTAAATAATGTTTTGTATTTAAAATATTTATTATTTGTGCAACAGTTAATTTTTAAAAAAGTAATTTAATCTCACACAATTTTAAAAAAAAACACAATTTTTATTTTTTAAAAAATTAACTGTTATGCTAATAATAAATATTTTAAAATACAAAATATTATTTTACAAATTTTTATCATTTCAGGTTTCTGTCAAGTTTCTTAAGATGAAAATACCAAGTAATACCTCGAAAACACCAAAAACTTGACTGTTTTTAAATTTTAATTTAGTTAATTATTGAATATTTTGAAAATTAAAAACAAGAAAATAGGAATCCCAGATGCTTCACAAGTTCATATTTAAATTTTAAGAATTTTAGGTACATTGGGAAAAGAAATATATAAAAGAAATAAAAGGTTTGTAGTCGTCTGCATTTGCTAGAGTCAGGACCTGTGACAAATTTTATTACAGAAATAGTCACGCAGACTTTTGCTGTTCAAAGGTGAATGAAACAAAGGAAAAAACGTGGGTAATATTTTCCGATACCAGTAAATATATCTATTTTTCTGTGAGCAAATTATTTTCAAATATAAATTGTAAATTTGAGACTGGCTTCAATGACACGAAAAAAGAAAATCTAGAAGATTGCGTGAACACGACAATTCAATAGATAACATAAATGCTATATTTATTTTAAGACGCGTTCAATTTCGGGTCGCATAGATACCGAAATAATAAAGCAAACTCCGTCTGAACAAAATAATTGAGAGACATTTTAAAAAGAGTTATTGCTACTGTTCAAGTTTTGAGTAAACTTAGTTTAGGATTTAGAGGAATTAAAGACAACATTAGCACAGAACCTGCGGGTAATTATTGAAAGTTGCTCAGAGTATTTAAAGTCGAGTTGATAATTTTTGTAATTTAAAAACATAGAGAAATATGCTAATTATGAACTTGGCAATACTAATTATCTTTTTGCATAAAATATGTGATGAATTTATTAAAGTGATGGTAGAAAAAGTTGAAAAGGTAATCATTTGTGAATTTAGGCCACACAAACTTTTCCTATTATTTTGTTGACTCAACACCTGATATTACCTTTATGTTATTTCTCCTTTCGACAAACTTCGCGTTCACCAAAAAGTATTTATTATTGGATATATTCACAAAATTAAATAATCAAAGAACGATTTTTGGGTTCCATCCATTTAAAGAATAGGAGATTTATCAATTAATATCATAAACAACCGAAGACAAAGCTACGACAATGCAGCAACATTGCCAAATATTGAAGTATTCAGGAGTTGAAAGAGATTGAGGCAGCTTATCCCTATGGCAGTTTATCTACCATATATGAGTTAAACTTTACATTTAATTGCAACAAATACACCGAAATCTTGTTCTGCAGCAGCATTTCTTTTCCAGTTTACACAAAATTTATATATTGTTTTTGTTTTTTATCTTATCAAGAAGATGGAATTCTTAAAGTCAGTATTTGGAAGAAATTCCTTTACATTAAAAGATTCAATACAAGATGGTCTGATAGAGTTGTCAGAGCTCTTTGCAATGGATGTCAATTAATAAAGGATTCCGTAACTAATTTAACAACAAACGAATGTAAAGACCAGTACAAAGACCAGTAAAGAACAGTAGCGCATCTAGAATGTGCTACATTAGTAAAAAATTAGTCAATTAGTTGAATATGAAACTGTTGCTTACTGGGCTGGTATATTATTTAGATTAAATTAAACGAATAAGTTGTTGCAAGACTCTGATGCAACAGCTTTATTGAATGGTTCTAATCTTTTGAAATCATTACATGAATTTATTTTGAATGTAAGAAACAATTTTTATATTATTGAAAAAAGAAAGATGAAAAAAAGTTTGAATTAAAAAAAAAAAAAATGTGTATGAAGACAATGAAGTAATTTTAGAAGGAAAAGAAATTAGCATATTCTGTGTTTATTTGTGACAGATTGATTGCTGAAATAAACAGACGAACATAGACATATTACAATATTTTAGATATTTTTAGGATATTTATAAATCGTGAATGAATTCAATAATAACATTGATAAATGAATAAGCCTTTATAGAAATCAATTTAAACCAGTAAAATTTCAAGATGAAGTTAAGCAATTTTTGTTTATTAAATGAGGAAATATTGGTAATAATACTAATGAAACGTATAAAATTATTAATAATAGACTAAGATGTATATTTCCTAATGAAACAATATTAAAAATATATTTAAGAATACCTATTAGTAGGCCCTAAGGAAAGAGAGAACGGTCATTTTCTGTCATCAAACGAATAAAAAAATTATTAAAAAAAAATAGTTTAATTCAAGATAAAAAAGCGGTTGCAGAGATATGCGCATCCTTCGAGAAAGTTGCCCCCCCCCCCACCCTGTTTAAACCCCTTAGACTGGATTCGGGTTTTCGTTATTCTTAAATTAAGAACATTGAATTAAAAAAAAAAGTTAAGAAGAATATTATTTATTTCAAAATAATAATAATAATAATAATAATAAAAAAAGAAAATTCATTATCATAAATAAAGAAGGAAAGTAAAAAACAGGAAGAAAAAAAGTAAAGAAAGAAATCAAATAAAAAAAGATAACTCTATTGTTTTCTGGTCATTGTTTCTGGCAACAAAGATATGAAAAATTAGTTTAGTTTGTGCTTCAATTTACTAATACAAAACAAGAATCTTGCGATGATACCTGAAAAATCTAGACAATAATTAAAGCTTGCTTAAGCAATATCAGAGTATTTTTTTACCCCTCCTACATTTTTCTGTACGTATTTAATCTTTTTTTACAATGTTCAAAATATTTTTTTTTCCCCCATTAAATTTCAAACAGTAAATGTTCAAAATAAACACTTGACTTCACTGCCTTTCGATCTCTAATGATGTTTATGAAATGATCGGATGTTGATGGACAGCAAACAACCCAATTCATCCACTGCTTTGTCAGGAAATTAGAATCTCCATCCTTGTATGAACTACTGATTAATGTTTAGAAAGCTTTGACAACCACAAAGATAAACATTTAGAATTAAAGAAACGGGATTTTGTGACTTCCAAAAGGAAATTATTTCTTTAATTCTGTGTTAAATCAATTAAATCTTTCCATTCCTCGATGTGGGCTTTGACCCTTGGCCACTTTGTGGTCAACCTAAAGGGATAATCTCTTTATCTCTCCCTGAGATTCACAGACTTAAATTGGATTGTTTGAATACTACTGAAAAACTCATAGATTTAAATATGATTCATAAGCTATTACTTCAGAGCAATACATAACCTTTAATTTCTTAGTTTCATTCTCTCCCACATTTCTCTCAAAATACGTTCTTTTACTATTATTGTTGAAATACGTTTGCAAAATACGTTTCTTTTATAAAATTTTAAATATTGAACAATACAATTTTAAAAACAATACAGGTTTGAAACTAGCTCGGAAGGAAACGAGGTAACAATGAAATGTTTTCAATAGCCCACGACAAAAACCCATTAGCGTGGATTCAAAAGTTTATTAAGTAGATATTGAATTTACAGTTGCAGTATTCCCAATAATTAAAAAAAAATATATTAAGTATCTATTTAATGAGATTAATCCTCAATCTGAAAGCCATTTCAGCGACAAACAATTAAAAGATGACCCAATAATTATATCTCAATAATTTAAGATAAAAATTATTAAATATTATTTTAGCTTCCAGTAAATTAAAATTTCCAGTTGAAGTTGAATGATATGAAGAGCGCGATCATCATCCCCTTCCACAAAAGTATAATCAAAAAAGCAATACATTAAGCAACAATAAAATGTTCATATTCATTTCTGAATACACGAATGCTACCAATTAAAGCGCTTCAGCCTTATTTGGTGGCTAAATCTTTCACCAAAGTAATAGGCGATTGGAAAAGCACTGAGTACAATGACTTCAGTTGCAACGAAGATCGCCCAATTGCTCGTAATTCAATAATAGCTGGCATTTATTGCACTTGTAATCAGACTTTCTATTAATTTCGGCTAGGAACCACAGCTTGAGTCTTAATAAATTAAAGACAGCGTATGACAAAACATCACTCTTTTTTGTGTGCGTGAAATAAAATTTAAAAAAAAACTTAAAAGTTAATAAACCTTTAAATAAATTAAGACAGCTTGAAAAATATCATTAACTAATGCACATTTGTTGTTTTGTTTTTGTTTTTATTGTTTATAACGTATTATTTTGGTTGATGAAAAAAATGACGACAATAAAAACTATCGTAATGATTATTTTTTTTAAATGTAATCACGGAATAGATCGTTTCAAACTGGAATAAATTATCTCATAAATTTGCTAAATTATTCAATTTAAGACGGAAAAGGATACATATATATTCTTATTAATTTCTATAAATTAAATAAAATATCTAAAAATAAATTACGGGTGTCGATAAGCAAAGCCACAATTTTTTTCTTTCTTTTCTTTTTTTCCTAATGATACGCTTTCCTATTAATAAGATATTTTTACAATTCTTGATTGATCCTGACAGAAGGATAGTTTTTCCACAATTGAATTTCCTTCCAAAATAGCCCCAGGATTCACTCAGCCTTCTATCTAATCGATCTGAGAAGACTTTTTTTAAAGTAAAAACAGATCTGAGAAATTGCAGACTTCAAATCACTTTAACGAAGTATTCAGTACGGTAGTGTAGTCTATAAAAAAATTCGCGACTACACCACTGAAAGGCGCTTCTTTCGCGGTTTCTTCTTCTTCTTCTTCTTCTTATTATTATTATTATTATCGAGAACAGAGAGGGAAAAAGAAAGAGCAAATAAAATTCGCAATGACCGATCCTCTGCCAATTGTTCTAAGGCTTCTGTTGTCTGCACAAAAACAGATACAAATATTTTGAACGCTTTTATGGGAAGAACAGAAACGCGGTTTTTCGGATGGTGAATTTTTTCCCCTTAAGGCCAGTCTTAATCTAAAACTAAATCAGTTATTAAAAAGTAAAAATAAAGAGATACGGCGCTCCCAGGCTGCAGAAGAAGTACCGGTAAGGAAATATTGGATCAACAACTTTTGAGTTCAATACGTAAAGATGTTCACAGATCTTCAGCTTTGTAAAACCGGTTTTCAATTTCACTTATTAATTAAATAATTACTCCATACTTATCAATTTGAAAAATTACACGACGGTTAATGTATTCAGTACTCGTGCTTTTTTTTTTCTTTTTAGTTCTGTGTGGGATTCTTTTCACTCTTTTAGTGTTGATCATTTCAAAGTTTAAAATTTACTTGTGATTGTATTGAATAACATTGAAAATTAAGATTCATTAAATTATCAAAATATATACGTATATGAAAAAAAAAAAGCGAATTAAATGATTTTAAAAAAAGAGATGAAAAAAAAACACTGTGTATGACAGTCAATTAACATATCTGTAACGAACACTTCACTATAATTACAATTTTTTTCAAAATAATTATTGTTTAATTTCGAAGGAGTCATTTAAAAACCCGAAAGAGAGAAGAACAAATTAATTTTTAAAACAATTAAATAATAAAATAAGTAAACCTCAGCTATAGTACAACTAAACTTATCAGAAGCATAGATATCTTGCATTTCTTTTGTTTAAAACTATCAATGAAATTTCAGTTGCCTTGTGTAAGTAACTGTGAATATTTTTTTTTTGTTATTATGATGCATATTAAAAAGTGTGACAAATGCTAAATTAAATCTACATTTTTATTTTAAGGAATAAATAAAAGTAAAGAAGAAAAATCCACTCTCAAAGGCTTCCTAATTATACAATTTTTAAAGAAATCTTAATGGTTTCCATTAAGATTTTCCAAGTTAAACATATTTTGTTAAAAATTATTATGAAGTCTTAATGTAATTCGAATATTATAATTAATCGTGATCTTTTAAATAGAGATAAAGATTTTAAAATAAAACATAGTTGAATGTGGGATATTTGTAGTGAAGCGGCATTAGAACATATATAATAGAAAACTCTCTTGTAATTACCGATAAACACATTCCTGTCAATGATAAACAAGAAACCTGTACCGACTTTTCAATATCCGCAGAATTGTAGGTCCCTACTTTTCTTATCTCTTCGTCGGATCCACAGATTCTTTCTTTTATTAATTTAAACTTATCGCTATAATTTCACTCTCTCTAAACTATATAATCTTTGAGTAATCTTGATTGCATAACGATCAGATTGTAAAGGGTTTTTTTTTTTTCCTATCCATAAAAAAAGCGTTTTACTTAATAAATAAAGATATTTTGAGAAATACCACACGGATTTTTCTGATTGCGTTTAAAAGTATTGTTATTGGGTGTAAAATTCCTATATTGTGATAAGAAAAAAAAAATCAACCGATATAAAAGACAAATAGAATAAAAATTCTGACTGGAAGCTTTATTTCGTTGAACAAGAAATCAAATTTTTCTATCTCATAATGAAATATTCAATTATATTTATTTTTCTTTTTGTTAATTTTTTTGTAGCAAAATTCTACTTCAGTGATGGCGGAGTGCACCAAACTTCAGTTAACGTTGATGACTGCAGTTTGGACGGAGCTAAAATTAGTGGGGGGTGCTGCTCCAGAAAATTTTTAGCCTTTGTTTTAAAATTGTGTGAAAGGAAACAAATATGTATAAAAAGAAATTTATCAAGTTTCTGAATAAATTTTCTTTTTATACATGTTTGTTTCCTTTCACACAATTTTAAAACAAAGGATAAAATTTTTCTGGAGCAGCATCCCTCACTAATTTTAGCTCCGTCCAAACTGCAGTCATCAACGTTAACTGAAGTTTGGTGCACTCCGCCATGAGTCTTGTTTTGTTTAGGGGCCTATTTAGAAAGTAAATCAAATACTGTTAAGATTGTTTCAGTTATTTTAAAGCTTAATAACAATATTTTCAGAAAGAGAACATTTTGCATGAACCTTTTTTTCATGTTTGTTTTTTTAAAGCGAATTTCACCCAAAGAAATGTTCTCAAAATCATTGATTCTAAAGTAAATCTGAAGGAAAACATTTCTCTTTGTATCTAATTTCCAATAGAATATGTGAGAAAAGGCAGATTAAAAAAACGTAACTAATTTATAAAACAGTTTTGTTTTGCTTTGTTTTATTTACGTTTCTGTAAAGCTAAAAAGGAAAAAAAATATATTAGAAATTCACAGACCTCTTGAATCATTGAAAACAAGTTTTTTGTTTAGAAAAAACATTCAAATTTAAAATATTAATTTATTTTTTTAATTTATCTTATGCTACAAATTGTTAAAAAGTTTCTAAGATACAACAAATGACGAGAAATGTAAGCTTTTATAAGTTTTTTTTTTTATATATAAAAAATATTAAAAACTTCTTTTTTAATTGATTAAAATTATTTTGTTTGGGTTGCTTAACCATAGTTTCTTGCTTAAATTAAAATTTTAATCCTTCGAATCTATTTTCAGAGTTTTATATATGATCACAGTTTAAAATGCTTTAAATACGTTTAAATGTTTTTTTTATAAATAATTGCCATACAACCTTTCATTGAAGGACTTTTCAAATTACATCTGTTTCATAATTCAAACAAGAATTCTCGTTTTAAATTCATTGTTATAAATCTCTCGTCTTCTCTTCATTAGAATCATTGCTTAAAATTTTGATATCCTTTCAATCACACAAATGGACGGAACGTTTTAATAAAAGATCATTAACAATTGGGCCTAAAGTTATTCCTTTTATTGATTTTGTAACCTTTTGAACAATAACTGGTTTTTTGTTATAAGTTATACAACGTATTTCATGTATTCCACACTACTTTTTGAGAAATTAAAACAGTTTATTTTGTTTCGGCATTAATTTTATGAGACTTCCAAATGTCCTTTAAAAATCCAATCATTAACTCATTAATCAACTAATAAAAAATTAAACAAATTACAAGTTTCGAAAACCTGTATCGGTTTTCGAAACTTTTAACTTGTTTTATTTTTCTTTTTTCTTCAATCTGTTTCTAATATTTTTGCGCAAATGGTCGCTTCATATAAAGCGCAAACAGTCGCTTCATATAATTTACAGTATACTCTCGATATCTCGAAGTCGAAGGGACACTAAAAAAAATTCGAGATAGCGAGTTTTCGAGATAACAAGGTCATAACTAAAACATAAAAATTCAGGTGAAAAACACAAGATACGGAATAATAAACTTACTCTAAAAATTAGTCTTTATAGATGAGTATATGTATAAATATGTAATGATAGTTAATAATAAGTCTAAATACAGCAATGACAATTTTATTTTTTAAAAGTAGTCGAAAATAATTACATTAAATTGAAAAGAATTAGTAAAATACAATGAACTTACATCGCTAGAATTTCTTAAAAAATACCTCTATTTGCTTCGACCAAATGAACGGCGATTTTTCCGAAAAAATTCATTTTTTTCCTTCGAAAAATATTCGACATAACAACATAAATGTCTCTTCGACATAAAAATTAAAATTAACATTTGATGAATATGTAATATCAAGGGGAAAAATAATTTTTCGATATATCAAGGTTTTCGAGATATCGAGAGTATACTGTATTTATTATTTTTTTTTAAACAACAACAGGGTACCCAATGAATGAAGCAAGAAATTTTCAAATTCCTAAGTTATAAATTACTGTCTTTGAATGTCAATATACCTTTCCTTCACACTATTCAATAGATCTTCTGCAAACTTAGTCTGAGTATTTATGGACAAGACATAATTTATTATTTAAGTTTGAAAATTTTTTTAAAAAAAATGAAAATTGAAAATTATGGATCATAATTAGAATTTTGCGCATAAAATTGATAAAAATTCCCATAAAAGAAAACCATTAGAAGCAAAACAATTTAATCTTATTGATGATAAACAGTAGAATCTTTTGAAGTCCAAAAATGTAACACAATCTGTTTTGTAATACATTTTACATTTAAGCGTTATTTGATTTGATTAACATTTTGGAGCCTTAACATAATGTCCGTAAATTAAAAACTAATCAATTTTCAGTCAAAACTTGAAGAGAGACTGCTTAGTTTTGGCAGATAATAGAATTTCCAAACGACTTTTCTTTGAATTATTTTGATAACTTTTGTAGAAAAAGTAAAAATAAAAAGATCACTTTCCTTATTTCTAAGTCCGTTTTCTTTCAGGAATGTCTTATTTCGAAGGAATTAGTAAAACGTTATTTATTCTCTTCTTTCAAATAAAACAACAACTGGAAGTTAAATTAACAAAAAATTTGTTCCGTTTTGATTCTCTGTATATTTTAGTCCATTTTAAATAAATGATATTTAAAATTATATTAAAAACGGTTAGGAAATGTCAGACTACATTCATTTTCTCGACGAAATTAAAATTTTGTCAAAAGTTGATTTGTTGAATGAAAAGATGAGTCAGTTGAAATGGATTTTAAAATTTAATATTGTTTGTCTTTGATTTCACTATTTTAAAATTTAGTTTTTAAAATAACATACTAAATTCTAAATTTTAAAATTAAAAAAATATAGATTTTTTTTTTAATTTATAGTAAATAAAGAATGAATAGGCCTACTTCAATACATAAAATTTAATATCAAAATTTTAATAATAATGTTATTATTAATAATTCAAATGCACAATTTGAATTTCTATGCTTTAAAAAAATTCATTGAGGCCTGCGCACTGCTGGCACATGGATTTTCTCACTAATTTTTCATTGGTGAGTTTTTCATTGTGAATTTTTTCCTTTGAGGCACCACTGCGCTTCCGATGAATCAAAATCTTAAGTTAAATAGTAAGTCTAATAGACAAAAGTTTGTAATTAAAATTGAACAAAATCGCATTTAGTTATTTATTGAGCTGCCAAATTAAACAGACCAAATTTTAATGAAATGAAAATAAAGTAATTCGTTAATAAACGATGAAACTGCAACATAGAATAGGAGGATCTGCTTCCTTTTTTTATATATATTTATAATAATAACGAGAAGACGCTATCAAAGAAAGTAAAGGAAGCACGGCTTCCTTGTGTTCGTTATCTCTTGTTATAAAAATAGTGCAGTGAAAAATTCATTGTGTAAAAGATACAGTAAATCTAAAAAATACATCGAAGGAAAAGAGTTAGACAGCATAACATTCTAAAAGGGCATCTTTGGTACATAAAATGTTTCCAAATAATGAAATATAATATTTGAAATGTATACTATTAAAAAAAAGTCCCATTTATTTATTATTATTATTATTTATTTTAATTTGTATATGTGTGAAAAACTGTATTTTACTGATATCGAAATCGTCATTTTCAAACCTAATTACAAATACAATCATTGCTGTCAGAACCTTTATTAAAAGAGGATTCTGAATCGTACAGATTTGTGTTTTTTTTTCTGTCCCAATTTAATTCCAGTCATTTTAAAATTAGATAAATACAAATTGTTGTACTTACTTTTCTGTGAGCAGCTTCTGGATTCTCAATTCCATTTCACTCCTTGGGATGGGAAGGATTCAATTCTCATTACTTGTAACGATTTCCAGCGTCTTCAGTCTAAATACGACACAATCAATAATTGCAAATGAACTGAATTGCCTTCATTAACCAGAGGAATACTTAATAACTAGGGTTGGGCTTTTTGTTGTTTTTTTCCTCTGTCTTTCAATAGAAACTAAATTTCTAAATATGTTTCTTTTATTATTTTTTTAATATTGACAATATCACAATAAGCTTAGTTCGATTCAATCAGATATTGAAATTCATTAAAATTCAACACAAAAAATTTAATTCAAGAAACTTTGGAATAACCTTTTCACTGGATTCGATTATTCTTTGTGTTATTAGTAGAATTTGTTACCAGTTTAAACTTAGCGAACTGATTTACAGTATCTTCTCTTAAAATCTGTTGACACTAAATAAGCCATTCCAACAGAAGTTATAAGATTCAAGAAGATCCAAGAAGATTCTAAGTTCTCATTACAATAACACTGTTACAAAGTTAGACAATGCTCTGTCTGGTACCAGTCAGCTCAGATGAAGAGAATTAAAAAAGATAAAGCAATTGACCGTTTCTTTGGACTTCCTTCATTTTCTGAATAATGAAGTAAAGCTGAATCTTGATATCTCTTTAAGAAACAGTCGTTCATTTCAAAGAATATGAAGAAAAAGACTAAGTATGGTTAATTAGATAACTCTTGACTGATTACATAGTTCTTTTCAGTTGAAAAACTGTCTATTTATTTGTAAGTAATAGTCAAGTTATGCTATTGCTTTCTGAGTAATGGAGAAGACAATAATGTTTAGGCGCTATTTAAAAACTTCTAAGATAAACCTACGTTTTCCTTCCAATTTCTGTTTTTAGCCATATTTGTTTCTCATCGCTGTGTAAAATGCCGATGTCAGTCCCTAAGTATTATTGCTTAAACTGCAAATGGTATCAAAAACAGCAGCCAATATCTTTTTAATTTCCAGTACGACACGCTAATAGGGAAGGCAGTCTAGCAGACCTAAGTCCTGCCTACGAGAGTGTTCAAAGGATCAGTCTCCCTCTCAGCCTGTTTTTTCTTGGCTCTTAATTCTTTCAACTCGACCAGGGTCATTCTTAGTACAGTGGACAGAGAGTCATGTCACCCCCATCTGTTCATCTAGATGAACTACTCTCCAGGAATGTACCGTTCTGACTCTTGTCAAAGAACGCCAACCCGTCGAGTGATGGGGGAATTGTTCAACGCTAACAGCAAAAGGACCTGTTCGTAATCCAATCTGTTTTGGTCACCTTTTTTAATGACCCCATGCGTTGACAACTTTGAAGAGGCCCGTTATAAGTTAAATGCATTCTCACCTCTTGAAAATTCCCTTCTCGTTCTCTGATACCCTATATCTTTGTAAGGAACTTGTTTTGCCATTTTCCAGAACTAAAAGATTAATTAATAAAAAAACAACAACTGCACCGTAGATGGAGTTCAGTAATTTAATATGAATTTACACCTTACCCCATAGAAATTTTGATTTTGTAAGTTTCCAATATAAAACCAATATTTCGTCATCAACGGCAATTATATATATAATTGTGTGTGTGTGTGTGTGTGTGTGTGCTAGTTATATAAGGTAATTGTTTCTTGAAATCACAGTTTCATATTTACTGTATAACGACTACTGTTAATACATGATGCTTAATCTTCCATGTTATAATAACATCAGCAATTCAATATTCTCATTTTAATAAAGCTTTTGTAAAAAGTTTTGGAATTTATTCTATTTTTATAACAAATTTCATTAAATGTGAGGACCTCTCTTAAAGTTCTGTAAAAACGAATGATGTACTTTCCAAAGTATAACGAAGTAAAAACGAATGATTTCCAAAAAATTAGTATTTTTACATATTTGTTAAACTTGTATTTCCTATATCATCGTTAAAATCCAATAAAGAAGTTTTCAAGATTATCTAGTATAACTGATGTTTAAAATATTATTAGAAATTATATAGTCACATATTCTTTATTCACATTATAACTAAATGCTAAATATTTCATTCAGTTTTCTAGATACGCATTTAAATATACTTCACATTAATTATACTTCATAATTAATATTTGATAGAATTGTAATAAATTTTCCTATGTTAATGAAGTTGAGATGCTTCCAGAAATTAAAACTTATATTTCTTAATGTTGGTAATAGTAATTTTAGCGGAGGTATATTGGTATAAATATTATTAGATATTAGATTTGATTATTGATATAAATAATTACAATAAGAAAAACCGTTAATTTGTTTTAATAATGTGAAAAACCTTAAATTGTTAATCTAGAATTTGGGGAAAAAATGAGCGCAGTCCTAAAACAAAAATCATAAGAAGGCCATTGGTTGGTGATTTTTACTTGTCCGGATTTTTCTCATAAACGTTGATCACATTTTGAAATTATTGGGGTTCCTTTCATAGTTCAATTAATTATATTCGTGAAAGAACACTTGCTAATTAAAAAGTTTACAATTTCAAATTTCGCAGAAGAACTCCGTGGCCTTAACTAAAAGGCTCTTTCTATTGAAGATTTATAAAATTGTTATTTGATAAATTTTAAGAATTTAGGATGATTTCTTACTTGTACTCTTTAATCCAGATTACGACAATAATACTTACATAAGTCTATAAATTATTACGTTAATGTCAATGAAGAAGATGGGTGGTATACCTAGCACCGCGACCTAAGATCTATAATATTATTATTATTTCTCTGCATAACTGCTCCAAAAAGAAATTCTTTTTTCCTTTTCTTATTTTGTAGTTAATTTCATTGTTAAAGCAAAAAATCCTGTCATTTAAATTACTAATTTTAATTTGTAGAATGAATATAACAATTGATTATAACTACTACCACAGCTGCATGAGTACCTAAGTAAGATTGAATTGTAGTTTTCCAAAACGAGAAACGAAAGGAAAAAGCAAAACAACATGGTATAATAAGTTGTACGTTACCGACACATCGATACTAGGAATAAGAAGGATAATCGATGTTAAGAAAACAACATTGTATTCTATATGAGAAATAAATTAAAAACGCACAAGACTAAGAGTTCACTGATCTGTTTTCGTCAGTTGGATGGTCAGGAAACCTGAAACAGGCTATCTTGGATTCCCGGTATCACAGTTTCCAAAAACAGATCAGTGAACTCTTAAGTCTTGTGCGTTTGTGATTAAAAATGCACGTTAAATTTTTGCATTGTATTCTATAGTATTCCTAGTAAAGAAATTTTAAAAAAAATATAGAAAAGAAGAGTTCTGCAATCATTTCATTGAAATCATCACAAAATCTCTTAATGAAAATGTAAAGAAACAATAACAAATATCTCGAAATGCAGAAATCAGTAATTGTGTAGACATATAAGATCCCGAATTCTTATAGGGATTTCAATTTGGTTACTGTTTTATTGAAGTACCTTTTTACTGACTTTTGAAGATTTAACATACCCCAAATACATTTCTACAACCAAATTTTGTTAGCATCCTTAATAGGAGAAACAAGCTTAAAACCCAATATCAGCTACCAATACAATATATTTAATAATACCTTCCATTTAATTAACAATTCTTATTGTCTTTTTATATAAAGCCTATAAGTTTGCTAAATAGAATTAATTCCATCTGAAGTTTCTTACAACTTTTCTTTTCACGTAGAAAATTAGGTTTGTCAACGGAAATTAATATTTATTTATTTATTTATTTATTTATTTATTTATTTATTTATTTATGTATTAATGCATAATTATCAGGTATTTTAAAAACATTACATTATATCTATTAAAAGGAACAGAGAAGAATATTGCAAAAAAATAGATGAAAAATTAATAACATCCATCTTTTATATATATTTCATATTTTATATATATAATAATATATATAAGTGTTTTTCACCTAAGCACGCTGAGCCATTTTATCAGAAGGAATACTTTTGTAAGAAGACTACACTTAAGGATGACATCGACTATTTTCTAAGCCTGAAAACAACTCTTGTATCTTGGGTCGCTCCATCTGTTAAGAGTTCTTGTGAAGTTTTTCAGTGAAGGTGGGGAGTTTAAGGAAGGGAGAGGGGACGGAGGAGTTGTCAATCACCCGATGCAGATATGGAAAATCGCGTATATGCAAATCAGTCGGAAGGGGGGAGAAGGATTGGGTTCTTTGAGTTTTGCATATTGGTGAATGAAGCGAAAGGAAAAAAAAACACAGCAAACCCTTCCCTCCGATTGGGGTAACGTTTGAAAAGCATCCTACGATGAAAAGACTAAAAAGTACCTCCACGATCGGAAAAACCAAGTGTCAAGATTTGATCAGTGCAGCTGTACTTTCAGTTTCTGAAGCAACAGAAAGACATTGAAACAACGAACTAGAAAAAGTGAAAGGAAATGCTGAATGAATCAACTGGAAGACGACTTTTTAAAAAATGAATAAGCGAGGAGAATTCAACTAAATAGCCCCATCTGTAAGAAAAAGGCAGGGGATAAAAAAAAAAGGGTTATAGCTGTTCATCTTGAGATGGAAATAACAAATTTAACAATTGTGTAAAATTAAAAACTGTAGAATCAAATAATAATGAGGTCTTAATTTTTAAAAAATAGCGACGTCACTCAATTTTTTTTTTCAAGTTGCATTAAGTAGTCAAAGATGCACCGTCGACTTCCAAATCATAAAGGACATAAGTTCCAATTTATTACATCTGATAAAGAGAAGAAAAAAAAATAAAACAGAGCAAGCTTCTTTAAAAATCATCGTTAAGAACAAAAAATAATTCGATATAAATAACTATAATGTAAACATTTAATGTAAACATTTACATATAATATAATATAAAAGATAATGATAGCTTCTTCGTTTCTGGAGAAATTATCATTAATAAACGTGGTGGTATTTAGTACAAATAAATTTAACTATTAATTTTTGTAATATCAGCAACCAACATCTAAAGTCCTATTAGTATGTTGATATTTCAGTAAATCAGAAATAGTAATTGGCTTTTTGTTTTTGAGCTTTTTGGGTTATTTTCAATTAGCTTCGAGTAGGAGAAATGCAGGAGGCACGCTTGAAAATGAATCTTAAGAAATGTTGAAGATTCGAAACGTTGCGGTATTTTAATTTTTAATTTTTTTTAAATTTTTATTACGTAAGTGCATTTATTAGTGGACTATTTGTAAATAGCTTTTAATAGCTTGAAAAGTTACTGAATGAAATAGAGATTTGATTGAATATGCAACTACAAAACAAAGAAACAAAATTAAATGTTACGTTAATTTTATATTATCATTTACACCTTATGGTCCTGTTTAAAAAATAAATTGAAAATTAAAAATTTTTAAGAAATTTACTTTGAAAATGTATAAAAAATATGAGGTCATTTTTTTTTTCATTTTTTTCTTACAAGATTAAATTAAAAATTACTGTTTATCATTGAAATATGTTCTGCTGAAGTGATTGTAGTGTCTTAAGTCACGATTCGTGATGTTTTGCATCTTAAAGACATAAGCATTTTGTCCAATGTTCCATCAGAATAAAGAACATTTTCATTATCTTTAATCAAAACGAAATTTATTCCTTAGATGTTTTAAAATAACGTGCGTAAAACGAACACTTCCCATATAAGATACAAACTTATAGAACAGAAAAGCGTTTAGTATTTTATAGTTTAACTGATAATTCTACCATTTAAAGGCAGACATTAAATAATTATTTGCGGTATCTTAAAAATTACTTTCGAAAGTTAATAGATGACTATCAATTTTCTGCTTGTGGGACATTTAAGAAACACTGGCATAAGTAACTATTCAGTTGACAACATATCTGAATTCAAATCAAAGATAAGATGTTTTATTTCTTATTCTGTCTGAAGTCACCAAATATGTTCTTAATTTCTCGTAGCGTTACAGTTGATTTAGAAAAAAAAAAAAAAAAAAAACTATGTTAGTCGTGGACAATAATCACAAATATGGAAGTCAATCAAACAGAATTATGAAAAAAACAGTGGAATACATCAAATATATCTCCTTTTTCTACATAAGTTAAGTTCCAAAATAAATCTTGCATTATGTTGAGTACAAAACTACGTCTATCATAGAAAAGGCAGCAAATCAAACAAATATATAAATTCCTTTCAAAACAGAAAAAAAAAAACCCACAGTCTTTTGGTAAAGTAAGAATTTCCACCATGGAATAGTCGATACTCTATTCTAAATGGTACGGTAAGTCTTGACTTCAAAATTGTTAAACTTCAATTTTCACAGATTTACTTGTGGGTTGAAAATGTTGAAAATTTAGACTGAGAATTTACTAAACTAACCTAAATTCTAAAAAATAGATCATTCTTGGGAGTAAAATCCACTGTTTTAGTCTTGAGATTAACTCTTTCTTCATAGATTATTTAAGCTTCTAAAATATTTAAAAATGATTAAACTGTGATGGGATAGAAATTCAAGGCTTTTAAATAAAAAGTTTGTTTTAGTCAGAATATTTTAGACGACGGAAAAAAAACGTAATAAATAAATAAAAAAAGAAGAATTAAGAGCTAAACATTCATGAATGAAAATTGCGGAAATATTGTAGAAAGTTTCAATAAATGCCAACATAAGTTTGAATATAAGAAGTTTCTGAATGAACTTAAGCCTACTTTCAATAAAATATTCTTCCTTAAAATTACTTACTTCATTTTTTTTATAGTCGTTAAAACGACAGAACTGAGATGTCTCCATGTAGCCATTTCAGTTCAAATTTTAATATCTGTTTAATACCTATAATAGACATGTTTCCATTTCTGAAAAAATTAATTTAATTCGCATTATTTACGTAAATTGTTTAAGTCGGATTAATTTTAATATCAAACCACGTAAAAAAATAATGGATTAGCTAAAGGATTAACAGCCATTGTTTAAGAAATCGATTGAAATTCAGTCTTTTGGTTGTATTGTTTTCTTGGGTGAATTTTTTTATCGCCTTCTAGCCCTGATTTTTGGACATTGACCCACTTTTAAAAGATTTCAAAATAAAGATCGTTTCTGGTTCTTAAATATGTCTAACAAGTTTCAAAAAGATCCATTTCAAAAAGATTAGAGGCCACATTCCCACAGACATGTCTGATTTGTGATCCTCAAATTCCCAGGAAATAGGCAGAAAAGTAATGATATATAATCCTATAAACAGAGAAAGATCTACAATTTTTTTCTCTCTAGTAATGATTTACAACTTGTTAAAGTCTAACTTGAAAAATAATGCTCAGTATTGCCTTCCCCTCGTTTGACTTTCAATTCTAGACAAGTCTTCCCGATAGAAAGAAATTTCTTATTTGTAATCTTAAGCGATGTTTAGATATCAAGTTAATTTCCAATTCTAATTCCTTGATGTTCAAATTGAAATCCTATGGGTTGGGTTGCGGTGATCCCATATCTATCTCCCCATCTCTTGCTTTTCAGCTCGTCCTGTTCTGTCCCTGAACTTGAGACCGAAGGGTTGGAGCGTGACGTAACGTGGGAGCGGACCATCCAAGGGGACGGAGCCCGTCTTGGCCTTGAAAAATGGGGTTGTTTACTTGTTCGTCTCATTTCCATAGTAATAAGTATTCCTTCATGAATAAGTGAGGCTCGACTCAATGGAGGCAGACGATGGGGGATGAGAAGCAAAGGGGTGAGAAGGAAGAAATAGGCGAAAGTGAAAAATCGACAATTAGATGTTCACTAGACCGAAAGGCATCAGTGGGTCGAAACGTGAACGAGGTTTAAGACATGAAAAGAGATTCTTCCAATACCCTTAGTCAGATAGCAGACATACAAAGTCACATGATGCAAATACAATGCACTGAAACAGCAAATAAAAAAAAGGGTAGCATCAACTGTCCTGAACATCAACACAGATATTATATATACAGTAAAATTATAGGTAAAGACTCCTAGTTCCGAAGTATAAATAAAGTAAAACAAGACAAATGCACAGGTCTGTAATCATAAAACATTAAAATTGTATTAAACGTGAGTAGTAAATTTTTCAGCTGTTAGGTTCCACTACAAGACAAAAAGGAGGAATAAAAGTCCTAGTGTCCTATTTGATGGTTACTAATATCTGCAGTCAATTCATATATTTACTGCACGAACTTATCAGCAGTTTTTTTCTCTCAAAAATCTGTCTTTTTTTATTTATTGAAATTTAAGTATCTAAAAGATAAACAATTATAATAAATTACCACTTCTCTTTCCACATTCTTCAGTTTGTTGTTCAATCCAAACTAAAAAATTGCCATCTAATTAGTAAAAACCTCCATAATTCCATAATTCGACAGAAAACATATCTAATTATCATTTGCACGTGTAAATTTAATTGTTCTGAAAAGACAATTCAATCCATTGGATATCAAAGAGTTTTCTATTATCAGTGCGTGTTATGAAGATGGATAATATCATTCGTACTCTGAATAATAAAGCTTACAATTATAATAAAATTCAAAAGAAAAGAATAAAAGAATATTCTAAAAATTTTCTACACCTTTATTATCTGTAAAACTAAGGATGTAATATGAAAACAGGAAGGGTTTCATAAAGGGCTCTAGTAATTTTAAAATAAATAAACACTTTCAAAGGAATATCAATGCTGTGTGAGTTAGGGGCGATTTATAACGTTAAGAAACTATACAAGCAAATTAGGATTCTGTTTTCAATGAAGGCTGTTGCCCAAATAAGAATTTTAGAGTTGATTTAATATCTTTCGAATTTCTGTAGAAAGTGTTCGTGCAAGTGATAGTTTTCACATTGTAGGCTGCTTATCAATGGATTCAATTTTTATTAAAATTAGTAAATAACTTATATTTAAACAGTAAAATAAACCAAAGAACGCACATAACTAAACAAAACAAAACACAAATTCACTGAGCTATTTTTGATATTAGTGCTGGAAATGGAGGTGAATTTGTGTTTTGTTTTGTTTAGTTATGTGCGTTCTTTGGTTTATTTTACTGTAAAAATGTACTAACGCACGTTAATTTCCTTGTCTAACTTATATTTAACACATGACTTATTCCATATTCTTTATTAATAATAATAATATTGTTACCGTTAACTTTCAGCTTTCTAAGATATATAGATGTTTATTTTCTTGATCATTTATAATTTCTTCAATTCATTTCAATTTAAATATCATACCTCTTTTTTTCCCTAATAAGGTACTAGCCGGCCATCGTCGCTTCGCTCCGGAAGCCTTACAAATGTAACTTAAAAAAAACGCTTTATTTACTTAGCAAATTAATATCGAGATCGGAGAATACGACTTCCCAGCCCGTTGTAGCCTTCTCCACACCCCTATCACTTGAAACCAACCCAGTTGGTAAAAAAATAGTTTATATTATACTTTTTACATTGTCTACACTTTGGAACCTACTCACATGCCAAATTTCAAGTTTGTAGCATGTTGGGAAGTATGCTAACATTTCGAACACACACACACATCCACAAATTTCCCTTTTATATTATAGATTTCCTCTGCATTCTTCTACAGTTACACTATATACCCTATCTATAATAGATAGTTACACCCTATTTATAGTATAGAGATGTTGGTTACCATAAACTGTGAGCTTCCTAAAATTTCCCCTTTTTCATTTGATAATGAACTAAGCTTTTGATGCATGAAAGCTTTCTTTCCTATTTTTTTTCTTATTATCTATCTACAAATATACACATTTCATGTTAACTTTTCATTTTAATTCATAGTTTTATGGCCAGATTTCCACATTCTTTATTAATAATAACAATATTGTTCATACATCCACTTTCTTTTTAATCAAAGATAGAAGTGAAAGACAGTTACCTTTTAAACGATTCAGAGTATCCCACAATTCTTTGCTCAAAACTTCGTTTTCTGATCACATAGTTTTTTAGAAAGTTCCTTTGGAAATCACGATAAAGACATCAGCGAAGGCAACAGCCGTGCACTAATGTTGCAATAAAGTTGCAGAGACTATAGTTGCACCAAAGTCGAATAACAAACTCAATGAATCGTACCAACCTTTGTAGGCATTCGTTCTCGCCACTGTAATCCCTTTATTAACGCTAAACTGCAGAAATGCAGAAGCCCCATAGTAGTTTAACTGTAATATTCGTTGTTTATTAAGTCTTTGCTTACTACTGCAAAATAGGGCTTAAAACAACTGCATTTTCAATATAATTCGTAGTATTTTTCAATCGTCTTTTGTTGACTGTTTATCTGTCTATATTTCCGTATGTACGAAACAACGTGACTCACACGCAACGGATATCCATGAAACTTCGTTTATAACGAGATCGATGAAATTTGATGAAGATACAGAAATTTTATCTATACTGGACGAAATAACAGTCGATAAGTTTTCCAATCACCTAATGCTACCTACAACGTATAATGTGTCTCCATCTAATGATTGCTATTCCACTTATTTAGACAACCTGTAGATGGCAGCAAAGCACAACCAGTAATGCATAACATTAAAACGAATCCCATTAAACGTTATGGCTTACGGTGCACAATTCTTCTTGTTTACTTCTTTCTAATATGTTTTATTTAAGTCGTATGCCTTTGGGCACTTTAGCAATGGTTTCTTTCTCAAACTTTGATGTGACATCTGCTCTAAAATATGCAGATTTCTGGTTAAATTTTCTGGAATAAAAAACAGAAAATACGCAAACCTTTCGTTCAAGTATCCAACTGTATTAATGGGAAGTTCCATAAAAGACTAGGGTGTGGATGCAAGAGTGGAAATTTTACAAAACTATCCTCATAAACAACTTAATAAATAGAAATTTCCAATATATTTAGAAAAAAGATTGCTCTTCATTCCAAATCTCAAAAACATGAGTATTAATCAAAACTTTACCTGAATCTGTGACAGGTGAACCTAGAAGACGAAACAATAGTTAAAAGGTTTTCCTGTTAATGAATTCAATTGATGAGTATTGTAAAAAGGAAGGGAAAAAAAGCTAGTTGATAATGAATATAGTAGTATTATAGTATTATAAGAAAGAAAAATGAAACGAAATGCTTGTCTGCAACCATAGCTTTGATGTAGACCTATTTATTCAAGAATTCACGATAACTCCTACAATTCAATAGCATTTCAGTTTCTAGCAGTTTGATTGCTAGATATCAAATTGAAAACATTTCCAGAATAATCCACTGCCGATAATTGCATATCTTCATAGATATTCACGAAACTAGCAGTCTGTATCTGGTAAAAGGGCTGTTTGTCTTCAATTACAGGAATATTTCATTCAGAAAAGAATGTTAAAGATTTATGCTTGTTTTTAGTAATTATGTTCTAAACTGATATTGGGTTTTTTTTTAATTTCACAGATCAAGGAATAGTTTTTTTGTATATGTTTCAAGGCCCTTCACTGCTGCTACCTGATCCCCATTATCCAAATATATTGCAACTAGCAGCAAAGCCTGTCGGATGATTGGCATAAAAAATCTGAAAAATCATTTTATTACTAACTATCAAATGTAAAGTAAATGTAATCTAAATACTGTGCTAACTTGTGAACGAAGCTTCTACGGCAAAAATGGTTTTGAGTTTCGAAATCAGGGTAAACAACTGAGTAAGTATGCCAAATTTCATTAAAATGGATGCAGTGGTAACAAAATTATTTGGTTTTGAACGTATGTTTTGTTAGAATTTCAGTTGTCGAGGTCAGTTCCCAAGAATAAATTTTCATGGAAACAACATGGAATGACACAATGAACTAATATTTTCATCCAATTTGAGTACTTTTGATTCAATGGTACCATGGAGAACCGTTGGATCTATTTTAATAGCTTAATTATATCGAGTTACAGACAGACGGACAGACAGACAGACAGACAGACGAACTTGGCCAATTATATAAGTTGATATTTCACTGCATTCTAGGTGTACGCAACTCATCAGCTTCGTGACTGTTGAATTATATTGAATGAAGAATCCACCTTTCGTCAACATAAATATTCTTTAAAAAGGATTAATTTGGAAGAGACCAAATGATATCTTTTTCAGACTTAGAATTGTGGTAGAGTTAGAAAAGTAAAGTTATAAAATGCCAAAAATTAAAAAAAAAAAAAAAACTCAATAGAAAAAATCTTTAAAGATTATAATTATGGATTAACTTCTAGATATCTAATGATAAAAGTGCTTTGAGTACAAAAAGAGTAAACCAATGGGCACTGAATTAGATATATTAAAGAAGATATAAAAATCAATTCTGAAACAGCTGGAAAATGACAACAAGGAAACTTTGATATTACTCATTTATATTTTATAAATATATCATTTATCTTAAAACTTATCACCACTACAAAAGCTTTCAGGTGTAATGGTTTCTAATGTAATTTATTTAAAAAGGCTGCTATTTAGTTATTGAAATATAACCAGTATTATAAGAATTCACGAATGCCGTGAAGAAAGGAAAAGCATCCAGAAGATGACATTCGGAGAGAAAAGTGGAAAAGAAATTGAAGAATTGAATTGAATTGCATTTTTTTTTCTTTGCCATCAGATATGTTTCCCAAACTTATCATTCATCAGGATATGCCAAAAGAGTAGGAAAAAATAGTAGCAATTTTATAATTGTAAGGAAAAGAGGAGAAGGTTTTGGACATTGTAAGCCAGTTTTATGTTTCTAATATCACTTTTATTTCATATTACGAAGTTATTACAGAAGCATTTAGATATTGATGATGAGAGATTTTTATAGCAGATGTAGTTCGATTTTTCGTAATTTTGTCTATAGAAATCTCAGTGAAAATGACTTCTCTACATTGGTTTTATTGACCATGTATTAGTAATAATATTGGTCAATTGCATAAAACCTACCAAAGACATTTACAAGAAAGTCACGATAATAATTCGCTTTCTTTCAATACAGTGGTAATCAAGATAAGAATGTGGTAAACAGATCTCTAACTACTGATAACATCATTTCAGGAAATTTCCAGAAAATCAAATTAACTTGCATCAAAAACAATCTTAAAAAATAATGTAACAGTAGTGCTGTATGTCACATCACATAATATAATATAATATAATATAATATAATATAATATAATATAATATAATATAATATTACTATTTTATTGATTCTTTCTGGATTAAAAAAAATCGTTATTAATAAATTTGTGACACAGTATTGTGAAAAGAATACATATCATAATGATGGCCTGGTCGTCCAGTGGTCTAACACTGGACTGTGGGCTGGGGGAGCTGAGTTCAATCCCCGGAGGAGGTCCAGGATTTTTGTTAGATTGTTTCTGCTACAGACGGGCTCTAGGATTCATTCAACTCTCAGTGAAAGTAGGGTAAAGGCGGACGAGCATGAGGTTGATCACCTTCGGTGCACCATAAGCCATGACCCAAGACTCATATGAACAATATCTTCCTACTTATCTACATATCATTGTGATCTATGACAAAGTTTTTCAATTTCCCAAAAGTGGTTTTTCTTAAATTGGTCTTCTCCTTTCCTTTTTCCACCATTTGAAGATAAAACCGTTGAGAACCACTGATTTAGAACATGATATTAGTGACAGCGTGGTATAGGCAGCTGTTTCTGGAAACTTTGGTACACTTTTTATTCGAGTCCCTTACCAGAAAAAATCCTACCAACCTTCTTTCTGCGATTTGAAATCTAAATTCGAAATTCTTCTCCCACTGACGAAATATGCAGAACTTACCGAAAATGTTCGTGGGATTATACACTTGTAAAAACAACACTAGCCTGATGCTCTCTTGTGTTATTTCTAATAGCTACATAATTACCATCAAAGCCAATCTGAACTTAACTACAACTTTTAGACGAGGCTTTGTGTTGAAGTCTTCTTCGTTTTCAAACATTTTCCCAAACATTGAAGAAGGGATCTTAGGACAGCGGTTTCGAATTCTTTACGAGCTCATCAATTTGGGTAACGCAAAAATCAACAGCTTCACTAAGTTCAGTAAAGATAAAAGGACGGTTGATTTCAAACAAATTAGTATTCCAAGTAGGATAGCATAAATCAGAAAATATATAATATAATAAAAGTTATGACAATTAGTCTTAAATTCGTTAAAGAAAGGCTAATGTAAGATTGACGACAGAGTATCAGTAATTAGAAATCATCTTATTAGATCCTAAGCCTAAAAATGATATTTAAAACAAATATTATTTCACTAAATAGCAAGACATTATTTTCAAAAGGTATTTTCTTAAGCTACGATCAGTGGATGTGAAATATAACTCATCTTATTCTTACACTAATAAGGTGAAATAAAAAAAAAATATGCAGGTTGTGCCGGATAACACGTGAAGTTCATATGTAAAAACAATGAAAGACAATGAAAGAAGAGATGGAAGAGATAAAGGTTCCTTGATTTAAGCACAGAGATGAGATTCGGAAGGTAAGTCAATGAACAGTGAACGAATTAGAAGACAAAAGAAGTGGAGTGCATGACGAAAGAAAAGGTCAGACGGAGGAATGGGAAGGGTTCAAAAGAAAAAAAGAAAGAAAGGAAGGAAGGAAGGGAAGGGGATGAGTGGGAAGGAAGGTGCGACGGACCAATTAAAATACGCCCGAGATGGATCGTAAATCAGAGACTCGCGAATCAACATCGTATCACCTGAGTGAAGAGCGGGAAACAACGTTCTATTCCAGAGAAGCCAATTAACTTCATTAAATATCATTAGTTAGGAAGGAGTTCCCGCTTTCCTTCTCATTTAAGAAAAGTCATTATCTTCAGAGATTCAAATATTTAAAAAAGAAATGGAAAGAAGAGAAAGCCATGCAAAAGTGACGTTAATTTTAATAATTTATAAAAAATAATTTTTGTACCTCCCTATATGCAATGTAATCTCAATATAACATCTACAATACAGAAACATTAAAAAGGTTTATTAAATTTTTCGACAGCTTTTTCCGAAGCCTATCTATGTAACAAAAAATATACAGCATAATATGTAGCCTATATGTATTTATAAACAGGAGGAGGAAGTCATTTACTTTAAACTATCTTATCTTTTTTATTCATTATATACTATATTTCATCCAGAGAATTTCTGGACTTACTCGGGCTTCTTTTTCAAAATTAATACTACATAGATTCATAGAAATATTGTACTTAAAAGACATTTTATAACTCACTGTTACAACTCCCAAATTTCTATGTGAAATCTGTGAACTAACTATTTTGAAGTAATTGAAGTAGAAACCATATTTAGTAATTAATGCTTTGTTGAGAAAATAAGCATTTACTTGGTCGGACTTTGTTGGACTTGGTTGGTCTTCAAAGAATAAATGTTTTTTTAGGTTTTTATTTTGCTTTTGACACAGAAGACTGTTGTGTTCAAAACAACATAAAATTTCCCAAAATGAGGAAATGTTGTCTGTCTTACGATCTAATGGCTACAAATATTAATAAAAAAGAAAAAAAAGTACTGATTTTTTTTTATAAACTCTTGATTATTTTAACGATTTTTACTTATTTGATTATCCTTAAATGTCTATTTATTTATTAAATGTTTATTTATTTATTAAATATATGTATTGATCTATGGATACAAAACTAATCAATTTCCAATGTAGGCTACCTTGGTTTCATTAGATCAGCAAATTTAAAAGATATTAACATGCAATAAAAACAAAATATAGAATAAAAGGAACATTAATAATGTATCATAAACAAATTGTTGATAAAATTCCTTTCTTCGTATGGCATAAGATGAGAAATGTTAGCGATGGTTTTAGCTTTACCTTCAAGTAAATTCTTTCAATTTGTTTGGAATCATGTTGAAATTGAGTGACACATTCTTAAAAATAGAGTAAATCTTTGTATATGTGGCCTAAATATTATCAGTAAGTTATTTTTTTTAAATCCAATACATATTTGATTAAACATATTATAACAGTTTATATGTAAATATTTCTTAGAAATCATTTAGTTGTATTTTTGTAGAAATTATTTATCTGTATTTATCTGTATTTTATTTACTTTTAATCGTAATTTTCTTTAAAACATTCTTTTTCTATTTCCTAATTATTGATGTTCTGTTTATTTTTCAATTCTTTTCCGTTGCCGTTGAATCAGTTAATTAATTTAAATTCATTATGTTTTTATCCAATCATTATCTATATTTTTAATTACTTAGCCAATCAAATTAAAACAATGCATAATCTATAAAAATATCATTGTTTTTCGTTTAATAAATTAATTTAGTTCAGTTCCAGAAATTGATCCGTTGTTTTTGTCATCTCAACGACTCTTCCACAAACACCATTACAATATTTCAAAATAAAGTCTTGGTCGATGTTTTTTCGCGGTTGAAATTCGTCTCATTCGAAATAATCATCTGCTGTTTCTCAAAACGAGGCTTCAAAGTAAAAACACTTCAAACGACTTAAAAATATTTATTTTATTTTGTTTTATTTGTTTATTTTTTTTTAATATTTGAAACAAAAGCAAAATCATGTAATTAATAGAAGTAATAAATTACGAAGTTAATATATTATTAATTAGGTAAAAAAATGCTTTCCTAAAGTTATATCGTCTAGAAGAGATGATATGGAATAAAAAACAAACCAGGAAATTAAGTAAAATTATTAAAATCATCATCAGAATATACGTTATGATTCAAGAACCTAAAGATTTGCATCAAAGTACGTGTTGCCTTTTATACTAATTTGTGAGCAACATATGAATTGTACGGTCATTATTTAAATAACGATTAATCGTTATTCAACTGTTTTTTGAAGCCATTCATAAAGAGTGTTGAGGTGGATGGGTTTTTATCGTTCAGGCACGGGGTGTAGGGATTGTACGTTATTACGCTTACTTTCAAAAGTAGAGTCCAATTCTGAAATCATTTAGTCTATGTACGTACTTCCATTCTCCATGATTTGCCAATATCAAAATCCATTTATTAGCGCGTGGTGTTTGATTTTGATTTAAGTTAATTGTATTTAGGAGGCTCATAGCAGTTTTAATAAATTCCCATCAATTACAAAATACAGACAGCTTCTTGTATTAGGCAAATAGTAATTCTTAAAAATAGCAAATATTCTTATCGTATTTTATTTTCACTAGACTACTTTACAAAAAATAATAAATAAAAAACACAACATCTTAAGGATAGTAGGATTCAAGTTCTTTCAGAATCTTTCTGTTCAAATTCTTTTTAAGTGAAATATTATCATCTAACATTAAATCATAAATATTCAATGATATTAAAAATAAAAAGCATAACCTATGAACATAATGATCAATATAAAAGAATCAAGATTTTAAAATAACACGTAGAATGTTAACTTCAGAATCACTTAAAAGCGTTATTCTATTTTTTTTTTTTACTATAAATTTTTGATAAAATATAAAACAACAAACACACATTTAAAATTAGGAAAAGGTTATATTAAAAGTCCATACATGGAACCGGTTTCAAACCATATAAAAATGGCTTGTCATCAGCCGGACTCAAGGTGGCATTCCCAATGTCACATTAGCTGCCCGATGCTTCCCCGCATGCCTCACGCTCTCCGCTCTTCGACTGGTTTAAGGAAAGCAATGCAGGACAGCACTACTTCGCAATGTGACATTGGGAATGCCACCCACAGTATTTTTAATATAACCTTTTTCTAATTTTAAATGTGTATTTGTTGTTTTATATTTTATCATTATTTGAGTGATACACGTAAAAATGTCAAAATATCACTATAAATTTTTGAAAGTTTTAGTTTTGGAGGCGTCCATTAATTATATGAGGTGTTTTTTAAAAATTTGGACCTCCCTGAAACTGAAAAATGAAAAGGTTTTGTAAGTCGACTTCCAAGTATGCCTAGTTTCAGATCTTTGGTACAAAAGCTGAAAGGAATTGATGTGATGGTTCTATAAACAAAATGAATATTTTCTCAAAGACATCTTTGGATTGCAACAAAAAAAAGAAATGGGAGAGACAATCAAAATGGACGTTCTGTATGAGAAGAGAATACAAATGGAGATTGCGAATGTGCATAAATATGTCAAGACAAGAGTAGCTTCAAATAAAAGATATTTTCATGAACGATTTCTGAAAGCATGGCGACATTAACAGACTTCATTTTTACAAAAAAGGTTGGATGACTATTGTAAGGAAAATGATGACGAAATAGTTCGAAAAAAATACTACACAAACCATTCAATTAGGAAGGGTATAAATTATATTTAAGACATTTTTTAAGACATTTTACTGACGAATATTAATCAACAACAGCACATTCAGTGCTACAAGAAGCACAATGTCTACCATTCGCAGTTAGTAAAATATTGCTCATATGAACGTTTCATTATTCCATCAATGGACCATTTTAATATAAGATGAAACGCTTGCATCCCAGCAAATCATCGTGTCATTATTCTTTTGGTAACAATCAACTAGCAAAAATATTATTAGTGGTTGTTTCCATGGAAACGTCTAGGCTGTTCCAATACTGCTCGTTTGGTAGGCTGATCAGCAATTTTTTTTTTTTTAATAAATTTGCCAAACGATAGGACCTGCACGAACCAACATTTGAATGGATATACCTTTTATCCAAGGAAATAGTTCTGTGGCCTTAGGTTTCTTTAAATGGATATAACTCCGCCGTTTAAGGTGAGGCGGAAGTCAGTTTGGACGATTTTGTAGGTCTAAGTTCAAATCGTTCTGTAAGTGTTATTATAATTATAACTGAACATCTGAAAATTTAAAATATTACACTTTAAATAAAAATGAATCATATTCTCCTATCCTTGATATTTATATGATAACTGAATTAATTACATTTAAGCTCAAACCTAATTTTTCGAAAGAATATCAGTTCTACTAAATTGCTTGCGTTTGTGTGTGTTTACAAATGTCAGTGAATTTATTCGGTTGTTTGTTTGAGATCGTCGTATACAGCTCACGAGATAAGCGACTGCAGTCGTCTAAACCAGCACATTTTTTGACAATTTAAATAACGCTTAAAATAGTTGAGCTGTTTTAAAAAAACTGAATGCTATGTACATAATCATAGGTACATTAAAAAACATGCTCATTTTATCCCAGCCTCGGGCTAATATCAGCTATTATCGTCGCGGCGAAAGTTGGACCCGCAAACACATTATCATTGACTAATTTCTCCAGTATCAATGCCGTATGCTCCGCAGAAAATATCAATCTCAATTATCAAAAATAGAAAATATCAAAAATCTCACATACATCTTCTTGAAATCGACGAGCAACTTTAAGAATAATTTCCCTACTTTATTTTTGAGACCTTTTCCTCGTCGAAATGTTGAATGTGAATCAACGACCGCCATTTTCTCTTACATTTGAATGTGACCGACAGGCCAGGAAAGGAAAATCTATCATCTGCGTTGCATTCTGGGAGGTTCATCTTTGGCCGTACTGATAATACTTGCAGCTATTTTGTTAATTGCACATAACTCCTACTATAGTGTATATTACTTAACACAGTTTTTAGCTAAGTTACGGGACACATCGAGGAATGAAATGGCTGAGCATTGAATATAGAAACAAAGGATGACAACACATGTTTTATGAAAAACCTTAACTATGCTCCTATTCACCCGTCTTCCCCTATTTTTTTTCTTAGCTAACTGGTTATCAATCATCATAAATTTTATATGCTAAAAGTGTTGAATTTATAAATAACTTTTGCACCTCATGAATCTTCTTTATGCCTAAAATCAATTGAAGGTTTTCTTCAGAACTCTACATTAATTGAAACCCATTTTTAAAACGAATTCAAGCCTATAATTAAATAAACTACGTTCACCGGATTTCTATTATGGATGAACTGCTTATCGTCAAAACAATTGCCATTTGCAGTGAATCGAAATATTTAGACTCTTGGAATATTCAGTAGAAAGAATTAATTTCACTTTCTGGAACTAAACTGATATATCCAATGGAATTTTCAGTTCGGAACAGAGTCGCCACAACCTTGTGCCTAATTTTGTGGTATAGTTTTCATCGTTTAAGAGATTGGAAGATATTAGTGGCGCCATTCCTCCTGAATTTGCCCTCCCCCATCTAATAAACGGCAACGATGAATGCAGTCATTGACTGACGAGATGGCAGATAACTAACGGAGCTGATTTAATTAACCTCTGTGGTTGCCAATTCATTTTCCTTCTCTCTCTCTCTATTCTGTCGTTAGTGCAGAATTGCCCTTTTGTTCTTACTCTTATTCCCTTCTTTAAAGCCAGCCTAGATAAGGTTCAAAAATATTCCTAATTGTCAATATAATAAAAGTGTATTATTATTATAGCTTCAGATCGTGAATATTATCCTGAAATGTATGATGTCTGATTAAAGTTTGAACTTACGCATGCTTAGTAAGGACTGATAAATATGTCATTAGTAAATCATACAGCATATCATTTGTATTATCGTTTAATATAATTCTACTTGGTTATTATATGTAGAATACTATTATTTTGTTTTTAGACATATTTGTTGTCCGGTTGTGATTTTTTCTCTCTATTTATTAATTATTACGAACGTTAAATTTGCTTTTCATTGCACTTATGATGTTTCTTTTTTGTAATTAAATTCCTTAGTGCCTTTAAGTGATAGGACAAGGGATTAATACTGTGGATTTCACAGGATTATTTTTTATTTGATTGTTTTTTATCTCGGCAGCCCATTCCCGGGATCGAGAATGCTTTTAGATAAAGCTTTCGCGCAACTGAGCCAAACATCAAGGGTAAATTCTGCTGATGATTCCTAATAAAGATAAAACAGCAGTTCAGGATTCCCGTTGATGTTGGTTCAATGTGCGAAGGCATATTTGTTGTCCGGTTGTGATACAGAATGGGTTTTGTTTAAAAATTCCTTTCGCAAAGTTTATTAGAGTTACTGACCATAAGGTTTCTCCGATCATTCGAAGGTCTGTTGATTCCAGAGTTTTATTCGAAGACATTTCTGAAAATAAAATATAGGCTACACAAGAAAAAGTCTGTTATATGTCGAATGACATAACGAACAGAAAGTAACCCGTGGTTTATTAATAATTTCAATGGAAAAGAACTTTCCTTAGAGAATCCGTATGAAACATAATTAAAACAGTCTTTAAAAGAAAAAGAGATGGTGGGTAAGTAAGTGAAGGGCTTTGCTCCTGGCGGGAACTGATACCTCGTAGCAGATCAACCTCATTTGTTTCAGCAAACTCTCTCGTTTGCCATAAACTGACCTTGACACCAGGGGGAAAAAGGTCTCGTTCAGAGCAGCAAAACTGCAGCAATTACAACTCAGCTGACTTCAACGGAATGAACAATTGAACAGCGTAATTATGAAAGCGTACGATAATAATAATTTGTCATTACATCATAATTACTTTGCTGCACATTTCTTTTTTTTTTTTTTTAATTTAAGAAATCGTAAATCTTTTGGGGGAAATATTACAGATTATTATAAAACAAATTTAAGTTAATCTATATATAAAGACCATTTTAATAGATGATGGATAAGTTAATTTTTAAACTAAACTGATAAAGCTTTCTTTTAATGATGTTCTTTGCTCAATTATTCATTATTTATTCAATTATACAAATTCGGGTTAAAGTAGGAACCCCCGCTCACATGGGTACTGAACTATGCAATCAAATTTATAAAAAATATATAAAAATACATAAACATCTCAATATTTATGTCATCGCAAATATACAGTCAAATGATTTATTTTTCTTTTTAAAGAAAAATTTCAGAAAATTAGGAATAATAAGGCACTGAGAGAGGCTTCTCTACGTTTATTAAACATAATAGAGGCTTCATAAATCATATTTGCAAAAGTTAGAAGCCAACCCTTCTGACGGGACTAGAGACCAGGTAAACACATTTAAGTGACTATTCATACACTTGGGTAAAAATTAAAAGGTAAGTTCTTCAAAAGCTCTTAAAAATTTCTAACGAAAATTCAAATTAAAGCTTTTGTTTCCGTTGAAAATGGTGCATTTGTTCTTTATTAATAAAGTTCATTTGATATCTATAATAATAATAATAATGGTTACAGTACATTGAAATTACTAAATTTGCTCATAAAATAAAAATTGTAAAAAAAATAATGATTTATCTATGAAGAGCCATCATCATTGCACTAATTTGAAAATCAATAAATTATTGATGTTATCGAAATTAAACTTCACTAATAGATTTAAATATCTGTTATTACTTGTGTTTCCGTATCTCTCTATTTCTACGTACGAAGAATGACTGTAGGCCTAAATTTTGAGCGCGAAATTTATTTATCTTCCTTATAGTTAAACTTCCTGTGTTCATTAAACGAAGAATTTGAAAGAAGTAACTTGATTTTGTTTAATTGTACTATCATCTGTAGATGTTATTTGCTTGCATTTCTATTACTTCTGTTATTTGATGTTTTTTACTTTATGTAATTTAATTTTATTCATAATATAACCTGCAGATAGGTCCTTTGTATCTCGTAGGATCTATTTGATCAATAAAAAAATAAAATGATTGTAGTATAAACGAAGTCTAATACAAGGTGAAGGGCGTTGATGCTGTTTTTGAATATATGTATTTGAGAGTCGATCAGAAAGAAAGTTTATAATTGCTAGAAATTAAAATGATGAGTTTGCTATAATGCCTGCGGTTACTGAGATATCCGATAGAGGGCTGAATTGCTCAATGCCGCATGGTCTCGTGTGTGCGTGTGTTGTTGGAGGTGCGCGCTGTCATTTCAAAATTGTGATCCGCTTGGAGCAACAACAGAAGGAAAAAAGTCCTGTTTTTTTTTTTTGAACGATGATGTGATCCTCCTCCATGGCAATGCCCGACCGCACGTGGTACGAAACATATAGAATATGCTGCACGGTTTCCACTGGGGACTTTTTGGACATCCGCCATACAGTCCGGATTTGACTCCCACTGATTTTCTAGCTTAAAAGAGCACATTTCAGGTCGTTCCTTTACATGCAATGAAGAAATGCAACATGATGCAAAAAAGCGGCTACAACAGCAAGGCTCTGACTTTTGTGCAGCTGGGATCGACAGACTGATCTAACATTGTGACAAATGCCTCAATCGTCAAGGTGACTTTTGCAGAAAAATAGTGTATCTGTGCCACTTTAAGGGCAGCACCTCATTTTCTTCCAATACATAGGCTTTTCGTACAGTTTCGTAAACTTTTTTTTTTCTGATCTACCTATGTATAAATAGACAATTATAAAAAAAGAATTAGATTTTTATAAACCTATTATTTTTTAACTCTTATTTTAGAATAAAAAAAGTATATATATGTTTTTTTTATTATTTTCAGAACAGCCTCGTGGACACAGAAAGGGGTGCAATTGAGGGAGCGGGTGGATGATTGGCAACCCCTGATCAAAGGGATCATAACAGGCGCTTCCATAATGCTGGAAAAGGGAGACAAATATAAAAACATTTCTTTGATGAAATATTTTATGGCTTCGCTTTGACGAGTGAAAAGAATAATGGTTGAGTCACGAACGGGAAATACCAATCCAATACAACAGCCATTAATTGTTTTTTCCTTAAAACGATTCTTCATCCCCTGAGTCATTGACAGTCCATAAGGAGATAGTGACGAAAGCTATAAACTACTAGTGATAAGGAAATAACGAAATACTGAATAAAAAAAGACAATTTAATATTGGTATTTCCCAAGGAGAAGAAAAGTAGGAAAAGACAACAAGATCATCAGTTTATTCAAAATTTAGCTGAAAAAAACGTAGTAGGCCTAAATCTCAATGGGCATTAATAAGCTTATTTAAATATATGTTTTAATCCTCCTGAAGTAAAACAATCATTTTTTCTTTATTATTTAGGTTTTTCTTTTTCTAAAAGGGTATGTTCTGAGTTTAGAGATATTCATTTTTTTATTTAAAGATAGGAAGATATGCAGCTTTTTTGGTTTTGACAAAATGGCTACTATATTTACTTGAACTAAATTTTATAGTTTATTTTATTCAGTAAATGACTTCAATTTTTTTTTTTTTTTTCAAGTAAAAGCATTTTATATTTTTACTTTTTTTTTGGGGGGCATCACAAAAAATATTAAAAAAAAGGCTAAATCTATATTAAAGCTATGAGATCAAAGTAGGCCATCAGTGATTCAAAATTATATCAGTAATTCTTTCCTATCATTTCTGTATATGAAAATAATGTTACGTGTTTCACAACCTTGGAAATAAAAAGATAAACTACGGATTATGATTAACTGGGAATCAATCTGTTTACACTTATAACTCGCTACAACACTATTCTTTCAATACCAAACAATTTAAGATTCAAACTAAAAAATATTTCAGCTTAACAATCAAAGAAAGAAAAAATCAGTAGTGTATGTGTGTATGTATATATATTTCTGATATTCAAGCAAATATAAACTTACTAACTGACTAATTTAATGATGTAATAATCTATCCCACAACTGAAATATGTAGCAATCAAAGAACATATTGTTTATATGAAAAAACTGACAGAAGAAAAGATGGTGGACGAGGTAAGCAAGGGTGTAGCTTCTCGACAAATATTATCATCAAATATTATTATTATTATGTCATGAAAGCATCAAAAGTAGAAAATAATTTATATAATGATGAATTTTAATTTTTTTTAAAATATCAAGGAAAAAAATAACGTAAGAGACAAAAGAAAAAAAAGTGAATTGAATTATAGTAATTGATAGGGGAATTGTTGTACGTTTCAGAAATTTTCTTAAAAAAAACAAAATCCAATATAGAATAGACGCATTGATCTTTATAAGCACTTTTATCCATAGTGTAAATTTATATTTATCATCATATATGTGTCGTGTTTATTTCAATCTTATTAATATTTATCATCAATTAAAAAAAATATATTAACATTCTTATCAACAAAAGGTGGAAATTAAGATCCATGTGAGTGGACGTGTCGTTTGTCACTTGCTAAGTCAACATCCTAATGTCCATTAAACTAAGTAAATGGGTGAACAGAATGACAAACCGTATCCTCAGCTGCATTAGAACCAATTAAAACGTCAGCGCACCAACAAATGACCTGCAGACGTCGTCTCCACAACGATTAGGCCTAATGACTTTCCCCGTATGGCGAGGATGGGAGCTTCTCTAATCCTTCACCTTTTGTTTCATATTTTTTTTTTCGGCGGTTTCCACCAACTCGTGAGATGTAATGAAGGTCAATATAAGCAAGAAAATTACGTCTCAACAATTTATCTAAAAAAAAAAGTCAATTATACTGTAGGACGTTGTACTTGTGTATTCAGTATTTAGTATATTAATACAAACGAATAAATAAAACAAGTGACACTATAATCAAAGAAATCGGTTGTTTCAGACTTTTAACAGTTTCATAGATTACTAATAAGTAAAAGAAACCTAACTTGTATTTTTTTCCTTCGCTTTCAATAAAAAAAAGAAACCAAAATTAATGTACTGTAAATTGGTTTGTCAAACAGGATCATAATTAACGTTACCTTTTATATATTCAATATTTCTATTAGATCTATTGTAATATTTTTATTTACGACATGGCTAAATACGTATTCCGTAAAGCCCACAGGGTCCACGATTCAGTTCAGAAAAATGTGAGGAAAATAAGTTGTCGGGTTTTCGATATCAGTAATATGGAAATATCAGATACAAATTTAAAATTCATTTTTGTTTATAATGGGTAAAATAAAAAATGAGAAATTTTATGTGTCGAATCATCTTTTTGTTTATTTAGTTATGTAAAACAGGTATTAACGAATTAAACTGTAAATAACAAACAAATTAAAAAAAATATTTTTCCGCCATTTCAAGCATTTTGTGCTTGTATATTTAATGCTGGAAAACAATTGAATAGTAAACAATGCCGCAAAAAAATAAATAAATTAGAAATGGGGAAGAAATGTAATTCATTCTTGATTTAATAGATTTCATTTTTCAATTTACTGAAAGCTTTACTGCTAAACAAAAGGTTCTTGAGGTAAAGCCGTTTCTTATGTAATAATAATAATAATAGCCTAACTGGACTTTGTGATGCTTCTCTGGACTGTTTGCTTCCTTCTCACCGAACGAGAGCAGAAAGAAATTGAAGAAGGTATAACAAACAACGATTATGTAGTTAAATGATAGTAAATCGATTCTTTATTTTATTTTTTCCCCGTTTCTTTTAAATCAGTTCTATTAATAATATTATTTGAGGATATCTATAAATTCAATCAGTTTAAAACAGGAAAAAAAAAAAAGTTTTTGTTAAATTAGTTATTTTTGAGAAAAGACTCGAATCATTTAACTTTTTTTTTTTTGGGGGGGGGGGGGGGTCACCCATTGTTTTTTTTTTTTTTAACTGTTTAAATTTTAGTGTTGATAATTTCTCTGCAGCTGCTATTCAGAGAAGATCACAAAATGTGCTACAAACGATTTTTTTTTTTAATAAAATCATAAATAGTTCTGGGGTCTCAAACAACGGATCGAGCTGAAAGATGCGTTGCTGTCGAAATGCTGAACAGTTTCACTGCCGTAGGTTTCGTAATTTTGAAATGCATCGAAAAAACGGTGAACGAACTTTTCTAAAACGCGTAATAATAATCTAGATAACAAAGGTTCCACCGTGAATAAATTACTTCAGGATTATACCAAAAAAATAAAAAAAATAAATGAAGAATTAACTGGCTATCGATTTTTTTTAAATTGTAAATTATATATATATTATTTAGAATAACTTTTTATAGAATCCCAACCACTGTTACATATAATTGGCCATTGCATTTGCGTTTATCTGCGTCGACATACCTGAGTTGCTGATAAACCAATAGGAATTCATAGCGTGACATCACGGTTATTAGCTCGTCACTGCCTTACACTGTCACAGTAATTGTATCAAATCCCACCCATTTCTGACCTTGCGACGACAGTAACCAATCACCGAAAAGAAAGGATACTCCGCCCACACGGGTTTGCTTGACATCTGCCATTGATGGATTATCTGTCACATCTCTTTCAATCAGGCGAACAGTTCTTTTCATAGCAAGGCTGCTGCCATCTAGGGACAATATTAGAAAACTACATTCGCCCACATTACAGGGAAACCTATAAGATTGTAGTTACTTTTTTTTCTACTAAAATCACAATACTTTTTCTTAAGTCTAATACACTATAATGATCAACGTTTTATTTAAAAGGTGCATGTAAGAATGCGATATTATTGTCCTATTCAGCAACGGAGGAAATATCCAGAATTATGTTAAACGTTGAAATAAAAGCATTTCTTTTATTTCAACGTTTAATAGTTACGTACCTTTTTTATATTACAGTTATAGCTTTAGTATTTAGTCGACTCCCCATAAATTTAATTTTATATATGCACCTCGCGCACTCATTCCCCTTTCGAAAGAAATATGGACAAACTTTCACCATGAAATTTCTTCCAAACATCAATGTTCATCAACAGAACGGACTGAAAGAACATCAAAGTATTTTCGAGAGATTTTGACACTCGTATTTCTCAAAAGTTATGAACAATTTTAAAGGAAAAGACAGAATATCCTTCCTTCCTGATTTCCTTCTGGACTTGAAAACCGGATATTTTATTTTCTGGATTTCAAGAATGATTTTCGAAAACCTAATTTTCGCTTCAAAACATCCCCTTCTGATATAAAATTGTTAATGAAAATATAGTATTATAATAAAATCGCACTATCAGAATTAAAACAGTAATATCCCAATTTTGAAAGCTGGTTTATACAGAATTTCTATACCCAAAAATGAATACATTGCATTTATTATGGCATGTGTATTTTTCGTTGAAGGGTAAATATATTTTTTGACATCTTAAGATTTCAGTGAACTTTCATACAATTTTCAAAATATTAAACAAAAAAATAAAATAAAACTTAATGATGCTGATTATCATACTTTAACAAAAAACCAGAAATCGTTTTACTTTTAGAATTTTAAATTTATTATCTTACGAAACTGCAAATTAGTTACAAAATTTGTGATGTAGGTTATATCACCTACACCCATGGGAAAGGCAGAAGTATTCCCCAAGAATTATATTTCATCTGAAAAGTAAAGGAAAAAAAGAAAAAAAAAAATCTTACACATTTATCTGTGAGCTTAATATCAAACTTTCAAACAAACATTTTTAAAAAAATAAAATTAAACAATTACATATTGTATATTAACAAAAATCCTAGCAGTGAACATTCATCTGCAATAAGAATCAGTTTTGGCTGACAGATGAGAATTATACATTTCTTTAATGGGATGTTAGTTTTAATGTACTGTATATACAAAAGTTATTAATAATAATCTGAGAATACTGTATGACAGTATATTTCTGTACAAACATCTCTTTTAAACCTTTTCTTTTTTTTCCAAATGCAAATGGTAGTAAACAGAACAGTCCATTTATATAACTATAATTCGTAGTAACAAAAAAAAAAAGCTTTACAAATCACGCATCTTACAAAAATGAAAAGCCAAAATAGTTCCAATACCAAAAAATGGCACAAGGGATAAGAAACTCCATTTTGACTTACAAATGACTGAATTTTGTGATGCGAAAAATTAAAGAAAGTAAGAAAAAAAGGTTAATGAAAATGGTTAATTTCATGTTAGCATAAAATAGTTTACAAATGCAACAACTTGCATTATTTTTGTGGGGAGAAAAAAAAACTTATGAACTGGCTTAACGTTTTGCCCATATTACTATCTATACTTAATTTCAGTGAATAAATTTCGTACTGGGCAATCTTATTAAATTAAAGGTAACAATAATTATTTGAAACAAAATCATACTAAACTGTTACAAACATTTGTTATGAACATGTAAGTGTGCATTAGTGAACTCTCCTTATTGCATATATTTAATTCCTCAATGGTCAAGTAGATGCAATGAATCGACTGTCAAAACGCAAATGAAAATGATGACGCTTTCAAAAAAAAAAAAAAAAAGTGAACTGAAGATAGAACATGCCATAAAAAAGATGGACTGATGCTTATTACAAAACATGATATATCTGGAAATAATATATGTACAGCTTCTGCTTAAAAAAAAAAAAAAATACAATCTTAAACATACTTAAAAATAATTATATACACAACAACATATTATAAGTGAAATCTCTAAATCTGTTATGAGATAAAAAAATTAGCTTCAAAACTAAACATTAAAAGAAAAATGAAATCAAATAAAACAAAACAAAAAAATCTGAATGATATCATTCAGAAATACTGGCTAATATATTCTTGCCTCTTAAAAAAATAAAATAAAATGAAAATTGCAAGAAGTTTGAATGTAAAACTTTGGGCAGAGCAAATTTTAAAAATCAAAGAACAGGTGTATTAAAAATTTACAAAAAAAAATCTTCGAGCCAAAGATATTCCAAAGGAGATATTTCTCAAATATACTATTTTATATAGATATTTTTCTTTGCTAAAGTACAACAAATCCTTATTGAACACATCCAATAGACAATATTAATATAATACAAAATTATTACTTGGTTATTTGGCTAGAATTCCTACTCTAGTACTTTTATACTAGGAAGTAAAAAGTGTCTTGTCTTTTTTTATGATTTTTATAATATTCAAAATGTATTAGATAAATTCCAAGTTGTTTGTATGTTTTGTTAAATGAAATAAAAACAATCAACAAGAAACATTATATATTTAAAAATAAAAAATAAAAAAAATCAACTTAAAAAACTTATAGTACTTAAAAATATAGAAATTAAAATAAAAAGAAAAATGAACTCCACTGCAATGGACTTTTTAAAACAAACATACATTTCTGACAAAACCAAACTTAGAAAGGTAATAAAATGCCTTTCATGCAAACATAAAATAAAGATAATGGGGAATAAATCTATCCCAATTCTATACTAATCTTTTATAAAATGTTAAACATTAAAAAATAAAAAAAAAAAGTGAACAAAACAAACACCACTGGAAACCAAAAATAGCTGTTTGTGCATATCCTTCACCGAACTGCAAATGTTGTTCGTGTTAAACAGAATGTAATAAAAGTAAATATTTATTTAATGAACTGGTCTTTAATTTTTTTTTTTTTTACAAAATTTTCCTTTTCTTTCTTTTTTGGCTCAGCTCTTTAAAAAGTAATCAAATTTTTCTGGAGGCTTTCTTGGATTTCAATCGTCTCACAAATTTCTAAAATCATATTTGTATTAGCCAGTTTCTTTTTCTCCTCTTCTTCATGTTGAAACCTCCTTCTGTTTAAATAAAAGACGTCTCTCTTTGGCCGTCTTCTAATAGAGCGTCTCCTGAACACGATGGAACAGACTCAACGTAAGCAGTTCAAACCAAAGGAATCCAAACAGATCTTCATTGAAGACAATCCAATGCCCACCAGTAAACGATGGATTAGTAAAACCATGACCAGCAACTTGGCCAAACGCATAAAACCTAGTTTTAAGAAAAGAAACAAAAAAAGCTGATTAACTTATAAATTAAGATATCTTAAGATCTTTCTACTGTCCAGTCATGATTATTGAAAACTTGATCAATCATTAATGGTACAACAACAAACACTTTTGTTTAATGGACAAGGAAGACCAATGCAACCAACCACACAGGACAGGCCCAAATATTTATTCCAAATACTTAATACAACAGGTATTCGACTCTAATTTGAGGACTGGAGCAGCTCTTTCACAGACCATTATTTGTGAATCAAGACAGGACAGTAATTTTAATCTAATTCTCAAGTTGAAAACAAATAACTAATTTAACAAAGCTTTACATATTTATTTCTATAATCTTTCTTAATTGTTTATGTAGTTTATGACCAGCAAATCACCTTTTTTAATTTGAAAAGAAAAGCCATCTTTTACTTTGAGATTCATCAATACAGACCTCAATGAATATTTTTATACAATTAGGATGACTATAAATTGTAAACAACTAAGCCGTATCTTGTATGAATTTAACTTTATCTTTGCCTCATGAGTAAGATGGTTCACGAGACTAAGCAAGTCAGTCCTATATTCCAAAAACTACCACTATTAATTTGTGAAATAAAGTGTTCTTACACACTTTCAAGATAAAAAAATATAATATAAACAAAGAACTACACCTGCTTACTATAAACTGAAATTAAAATTTATTATGTACTCTATACTGCTAAGTTGGTAACGGTACCACAAAGTTTGGAATGCTAAACAGCTGCCTAATTTATATGCTGGTTTGTCTTATTTGTTCTGCTAAAGAGTAATGATAAAATTAAAGCCAGGCATTTTGGGAGAATTAAAAGGTTTCTTAGGGAAAATTTCTAAGTAACAATGAACCGATTTCAGTGAAGATTTTTTTTCAAATATTTTAGACAGGAGAGGAAAAAGAAAAAAAAAATGAAACACTAACCTTGCCTTACACATATTTGGCACCTCCTGATCTCGACTCAGACATATATGTGGGATAAGGAAGGGCATAGGTTTCAGCCTATCTAATGGAATTGGGGAAGCAACTGCTTCTTGGCGTTGAAGTTCCTGCATATCTAGCTGTTCAGTCTCAGACAATACTACGGGATAACGAAGATCTGCTTCCAATGTAAGTTTGCCAGCTGGAACATTAGGATCTCCCTAGAAGATTAAAATAAAATTGCATAAATAATTTTTAATATTGATTTAATTATTAACATTAGTTTAATGTTAACTGCTTAATTTATATTTATTAATCTTTTATAAATGTAGAGCTTTAAACGGATCAAGGCCTGTATTAAAAGATGGGTCAACTTCCTACATATTGTTTGGTTACCAGTACGAAACATCCTTTAATATAATTGTTATGGACTTGAATGAATTTCTGAAAATCAAAGAACATGGAAGGACATCATATCTGAGAAACCAGTCTGAAAGAGAAGATGGAACATTTCTTCTTAATCAGAGAGTCAAAATTCAGTATGTTTTCAAGAAATATCGGATGGAAGTTATCAAACCGGTTGCAACTCCTACGGAAACAAATTCTCTACCAAGTATACAGAATTGCCAAACAAAACAATATATTGACATGCAACAGAATCATTGCTATATCCCTATTATTGTGCCAGATGCATTTTATGTTGCTGTGTAAGTCAACCAAACTCAACATGATTGCAAGCTTTACAATATGTAATGCATTATTGGAAATTCTTAGAATTAAGCTACGACTTCTGGCTCAAAAGGAAGAGTAAAAGAATAAATAATGGAAAGAAATCTACCTCTAGTTACGTGTCTACTTCAGAAAAAAAAAAATAGATGACTGTCATTGTCATTCATCAAATACCTCACAACTGTCCACGCCTATCAGCAATTGTACGGCTGCATCAACTGTAGATGACATGGGATGTACAAAAATGAACGCCACAATTGCTTGAGGATGATCAAGGTTGCATAATTGTAATAGATTGGAAAAAAAATCAACTGCATGTCATCAAAGTAACACATTATGAGATATCTCCAAGCATGGAATAAGAATGTTATGTATTGTCCAACAGAAATGATTGCAGAGATAAGCATGAAACCTCTACCAGAAAACATACTGTTGAACTTGACGAATATTAATTTGTGCAAACAGAACTGTGTAAGAAATTGAAAATGTACTTTTTAATAACTGCTCTTACTTGGCCTGTGTTTAATGTTCGATTTGTTCAAAAGTAAAAGATCATGTTATTTTTATTTTAAAGTTCATCATCTTCCTAAATTAACCAAATTCTATACTATTCCTATTGATTTCATTTTGCAAAAGCAATTAAGAGACAACGGAAAGCTTCAAGTGTGAAGGAATAGTGTAAAACAAGATTCACTAAATCGGAATAATCAGATTTTTTTTTTTTTTTTTGGTTCAATATTTTTTTTCTATCAATCAAATTCTTAAATAAGAGATGACTTTTTTATGCCTCAACTACAATAGCAGTAATAAAGTAAATCTTTAAGGTTAAGAATAATATTAACTTAAGGTGAAATCTTTCTTTAAATTGGAGAATAGTCTTAACTATTCAAAAAACATTAAGACCTGCCTTTACATAGTAAATTTTACTTCATTCCATTTACTTCCTTCTTCATTCCATTTCTTTACTAGTACTAATTTCTACATTTTCTTATTGCTAAATAAGTATTTTTACATATTGGCCAGTCTCCAGTTTTGCTCTAATTTTCTTAAATGAGGCATCCAAACAGAAGCCAAATGAAGCCAGCAAAGCAAATAAATACTGTATAGAACTCCAACAAATGTAAGAAAAATTGTGCAATGTAAGTTATTCAATAGATATGGTGCTCTATTTATCCATGACAGTGTCATTTCACTGTATCAGTGAATAAAACTACCACAACGTTTATGAATGGATTATCATTTTAAATATCTACAGCATTTCTTAGTGGTAAATAATAAAAAAAAACAAAAAAACATCAGGCATGAAATAGTAAATAAGAAGGTCTTCAAAGATTTCGAAACTAATTGCTCAAGAGGAAGAAATGGAAAATAAAACAATCCTTGAAAAATTTGTGTATAAAATTAAGTGTAAATTGGGAAGGTTTGAATTTACAATGATTATCAAAGTATAATTTTATAATTATGAATTGGTATTAAAACAAAACAAATGAGGGCCAATTTACCCTAATTTACATAAAGTTGTGGTGAAAAATCGTATACAGAGGACTAGTCAATATTTACAGAAATTCAAAATCGATAGTTAAAAAATAAGATATATTCTATAATCAGAAATAGCTTAAAATTAAAATTAATAGGAAACATTAATCAAATGATCAAAATTTAAAGGGAAAAATTTTAATATAAAAAAAGTAAATTTAAGTCCTATATTTAGATTGTGTGCGTCAAAATATTGTTACTGGCAAAAAGCCAAATGAAGTTAAAAAATCTTATTATAGTTATTATTTGTTACATTCATGACGAATATACACGAATAATTTAAGTAACGTTAACACGTGGATGTAAAAATGTAAATTATTTAGAAAATAGTCAATTTATGAGCTATTATCAACAAAGCCAGAAAATAACTTTTCAAGAAATTCAATCATCAAATGAGAAGTGTTATTTTTTCTATCTTAAATTGAAAATTTGGAGTTTAAAAAGGAAATTTGCTATAAAATCTCCTTTTGTGTAAATTGAATATCAATACTTAATTTCCATCAACAACATTTTACTTCAATATCATTTGCTATGACAATAGTTTCCGGTAAACCAAATATTTTTCTGTTATAACAAGAAAAACTAATAACAAGAAGGCTTAACGTGTGTGTATTAAAATAAAAGAGAAATTGAAAATAAAATGCATGCACTTTTAAAAAAGAATAAACAGGTTAATGCTTATGTGGTGAATAGAGCGGAGGTCTATTGTACTAACCCACAGAAGTAACAACAGATGGAGAGAGAGAGAGAGCAAGACTGAGAAAGAATGGTGAGAAAAGTGCAGGGGAAACAAGAAAACCAGCCCAGCGCGGATCGTCCACCATCACAAGATCCACACGCAAAGCGAATCCCGGTAATCACAGGCAAGAGGCCAATGTCATAGCGACAACGCCAACCATGCAGTCATAAACAGGATAAAAAAGAAGATAATTAACCGACAGTTTGGGAATACTGAGCGCATTCCATTGTCAGGGATGGCACAAACATATAGGATATCGCAAAATACTTAGGACGACACGAGGTGGGAATACATAGTGGGAGTGAGGAAAGTGAAGGGATTAGGGAAGTTTAGCAATAGGTTTAGTAAAATACCAGTCGTATTTTGCCTCCCGGTGATAGGGCTGTATGCCTTAAAGCTGGGTTATGTAGAAAGATTCAGCTAGGAGGCAGTGGCATAGTTTATTGTGGTGCAAGAGGGGTTTGGCAGCAGAGAAGTTGGGCGTGTGTCCGATCTCATTGTAGTGTGTTACTGTATAAGAATGTGGGGGGGTCTATGTTTGTGTTCTTTCAGGATTTCAATTAAAAAAAAAAAACTAAATATGAATGCCTAGTTTCATTGGAAAGCTTACTTTTGTTTACCCTTCAAACAATTCAATTCTGTTGAAATATTGTTCAATTTGTTTTTCCTGTTTTATTTACTGTTTAAAAGAATTAAATTAGCGAAAACAATTTAAAAAAATCAGATCACTTAAAATATTTTCAAATGTATGTACAGTAGACTTCCTCTTATCTGGTTTTGCTCTAACTGGCCATCACTTTATCTGGTCTGTTACTCCAGAGGGCGAATTATACTTCCTGAGTCATGGGCCCTTTTGGAGAACAAGATATTGACAGAAAAGAAGAGATGCCTCCCGTCTTATTTCACATATGTTTATTTAAATGGTTGCCTCCTCCTGTTTGTTCAAAGTCTCATATCTCTGCTTTATTTACATTTTGTTTTTTGTTTTAATATTGCATAAATGTTTCTTTAGTTTATACAAAAAGATTACAAACCATGAATAAATATTTTTTTTTATTCAACTTATAGCCTGAAAAGATTTTTTGAAAGTGTTTTCATTTATTTATCTGCCCGGGGGTCTGATCCCACAGAAGCCAGATAAGAGGGATTAGGCAAACATGAAGGAAAAGATTTTTGAAGTCCTTGAGAACAATTCCAGAAAGCTAATTCATGATTGAGAAGGCTTAACATGCGTTTATGAAATGAAGCAGAGAAATTGAAAGTGAAATGCACACAATTGGTAATTATGAAATAAACAGGACAAAAAGTTGGGAATAATCCGACAGTTTCGGGATAGACCAGAATTGGAGAACACTACGGTTTCCACCACTGCACCTTCTGTAATAAAATAACTGAAAAGATTATAACTTTCCTATCTTTCTTTTGTTATGATTACAAAAAAGTTCATAGATTTATTTATTCATATAACAACAAAGGTTATTTTTTTTAGCATATTGTGCATTTCTTTTTATGCTTAAGAAAATTCAAATTGAGGCTAGTGAATGCAGAAAATGAATTGTCCTGTTTTATTTTTATTGTATATTTGTTTTTATTTTTAATTTTTTCGAGGTACCATATTCTTTTTCACTATATATAGATATATATATATCGTCGAGGCATGAATTCCACAAGATGATGAAAACATTGTTGAGATATTGTGTTCCATGCAAACATGTGTGTCGTGTAGTTCCTGAAGATTTGATGGAGGTGTAGGCCTGTTCCAAGCTCATCCCACAACTTTTCAATCTGGCTGAGATCCGGGAACTGAGCGGGCCACTACAGCAAGGTAAAGTCATCGTCATGTTCCTCAAACCATCCCATAGTGATGCGGAATTTGTGCACCAGCGCATTATCCTGCTGGAAGTAGCCATCTGCATGAGGATAAACTGTTAACATGTACGGTTGCACTTGGTCAGCTACGATGTTTAGGCACGCTCTAGCATCCTGACATGCCTCCAGAGGTATCAATGGACCCAACGTGTGCCAGGAAAACATCCCCCAAACCGTAACATAGCCTTCACCGGCTTGAAGAGTTGTTGTAAGACACGACAATCATGCAAACAGCAGGGGTGTACCTAATAAAGTGGCCGGACAGTGTATATAAAATCTAATTAAGTTGTGGTAATCTACAAATCGAAATGGAATATCAACATCTAGTTTGCAACTAGGCAAAATATTATATGTGGAGGTCAAGATTTTAATATTGAACTTTGAGACAATCTTCCAAGATCTAAGACAATTTTACCCATCTATTAGAATTATTATGACAAAATATACAACTAAGGTAAAAGGTATGGTCTTTCAGGGAAACTAAATTACAAAAAAATGAAATTATGATAAGAATATAAAAAGTAGTACTTAAGTACTTTTAAGAACTTAAGCAATTTGATAACTGACTTTAGAAAAGCTGAGTTGCAATAGTCCATTAGTAAATATAACAAGATTAAATATTATATATTTTAAAATGTCAATAAAGCAGAAATATTACAAAGTTTCAGTTTTAAATTTAAGCCTAAAAGCCAAAAGAAAAGTTTTAATCAAATACTATAAAGCATACAATTCCTGCAAACTTTATCTTGAAAAACAGACCTAAGGGATTTTGATGAAATGGGGTGATCTACCATTTTCAGGTGCGAGAAAAGATTTAGCTAGGTCTTGACTTTGGGAAAACTCGTTTAAGGAGTAAATGTTTGACCTGGGTGCCAGGTTATTGTCTTACTTTATTTTCGTTTTATTTTATTCTAAATAAATTCATGTTCTGTGCATTTTTACACGTACTAAAGTAATTTTACTTTATCATTTTGATGTCACATGTATTCACTACAGATCTGTACATTTACCAGAAAGGGAGTTAAATAACCAGACCAAGTTTTTCCCTACTTTTATTTTGTAATTGGCAGTAAGTAAATGATATTTATTTATCGTCAATTAAAGGTTTGAAAATTTGCTGAATAAGTTTAAAAGCAGTGTTCATGATTTCGTTTAAATAACATGTATACATTCCAAAGACGATACACGATAACTATTTGGTAATTTTTAATTTCCTCACAGTCTGTCAGTCAAAAAAAAATGCATAACGAAAGCTCTACAACTATTTAGTTTGTGATATGCTAGGTGATAGCTGACTTTGTATGATTTGTCTTACATAACTGACATTTTTTATTTGACAACAAATTTCGAAAGTGGCTGCCCTATATCAAGGAAATTGATTTATATAATTAAGAGGGAATAGAGTTAATAATTGTATGTATTTCATGACATAGCGTAATTTTAAAAGGGGAGGATATGGTATTTAATTTTAAAAGGGAGAAAGTAAGTTAGGAAGTCGGCATCCATCAATTAAAAAAAAAGTAGTCTTCAAAATGTCGGGGGTGTATGTGTTGTGAGAGGTGGTGGGAAGGGGGTGTAAAACTATGTACATACAGCAAATATATATGTACCTTTTATTTTTAATTTGCATACTTAATGAATATAGTTAATGTGCTATTAACTAATAAAGTTGCTAAATTACTCTGCCTCTATAAAAATTTAAATACAGTCAATACAGAAAAAAATAAAAGTTTGTTAATAAAATGGACTGAAAGTCGTGAAAAGTACTGATAATATGCAAATATATTTATATTTTCTTTTTATTTTAGGACATTCGTGTATCAAATCAAATACTATAAAAGCAAGCAATTCTTGTAAATTTTTATCTTGAAAATGGGCCTGAAGATTTTGATGAAATGGGGTGAATCTACCATTTTCGGGTGCGAGAAAGTGGTTTGGCTAGGTCTCAACTTACGGAAAACTCATTTAGGGGGTAAATGATTGACCCAACTGTCGAAAGTGTTATTACCTTATTTTTGTTTTATTTTATTCTTAATAAAATCTATGTTCTGTATGTTTTACATGTAATAAAATAGTTTTACTTAAAACTATTTTTTCTTTTAACATTGCATGTATTAACTGCAGAACTGTCCATTTTCCAGAAAGAGGGTTAAATAATCAGGTGATTGTCTACAGTGTTCTTATTTTACCAAGCACAGCTTGGTCTTCCAGATACTCAAGGTTTATACTATAAGCAATCACTGTTATATGACAAAGAATGCTTCATCTTAAATAAAACTTAGGAAATACAGCCACAAAAGAAGTTCAGAGACAGTAGACAACTCTGTTGCACATCTCTCATACTTCTGCACTTTGTGTTGTAGAACATTTGTTTTGGAAGCAGCCAATAGCAGTACCGTTTCAAATAGAAAGGGTGGTGGTATTCCATATTTGGAACATAGCTAATTGCTACAATTGCTTTTGGCTTTTGAATGTTTTAAAACTATAAGCCATGTTATATAAGGTATATCATCTAATCATATACCTGTATATCATTTAATACATTAAGTACAAAGCATCTAAGATACCCTCTTTGTTTCAATTCATTAGCATAACGTCAAAGACATAGTCATGAAATCAAAAGCTACTGCATTTATTTAACAATGAGGGAAAATCAATGAAAAGTGAATACGAATTCAAATATATGAAGATGAGTGAAAAATGAATTTCCCATCAACATTGTATGAAACATCCAGAAAAAGGTAAAATTTTAATAACTACATTGAAGTTTTTATAATTTGGATAAGAACAATAAATTTGCAATCTAAGTACCATTCCCTTCTAAACTATATTCTCTAATAAAGAAAGGTCATAAAATTTCATACAAAACAGATTGCTGATATATTTCAGAAATCTAATATTTTTGTCATAGGATCCCATGCATATTGTAACGATTGAGGCTACATCAAAGAAAAAGAGAAATGGCTACCACTAACCAAGCAAATGATCTCTGCAATCTCGTTTAGTTTTGGTTATATCTTCTAAACCATCACCAAATTTCTCCATTTCGATATTTTATTAAATAATCGAAGACCTTGGTAACATTACATTTCTTTTGAAATACAAAACACTTTAGTTCTTACCATTCCGACTGAGTAATTCAGTCTATATGTTACAGAGTACAATAAGGAAACAATATCCATCACATTAGACAGTATCATAATACAAGGCCGAAAGAGAAAACTTTTTAAAAATAATAAAAAGATATAATTAAAGTTAGGCATAATTTTCAATATTTGCAAATTTAATGGCAATCTATGCATTAAAGTGTTTGGTGAAACAGCAGAAAGGACATTTCATTTACTCACTGTGATTTTGGTGATCTTAACTTTACTTCCTTCTAATTCATACGACAGCAGAACCAGTTCTAGGCCATGTGCGGAGTAAGTTCCTTTGAAAATTCCTGGCTGGATAATAGCATTTGGCCTCTTTTGGGGAAGATTAATTCTACAGTGCTCAAAGGAATTCCTAAAATATTAAATTTCAACAAATTTCAATAATATAAAGAAACAAACACTATTCATTAATATTAATTTTTTGAAATTAACAACTAATTGAAATAATTAATGAAAAATGAATATGAATTCAAATATATGAACATGAATGAAAAATGAATTTTAATTTGTTCATGACTGAAAGTATTTTACTTGTAAAGCTCTATTATCAAAAGAACAGCTGCTGCTGCACTTTGAGAATTTCATGAATGTAAGAATGTACAGTAATGTTTCAATAAGACAAGTTTGTAGAATAACAGGAAATATGAGGAGCTGTAGGTAAAGATATGATACCTTGACACAAAAAAGGCTAAAGTCTAACAGATGGATTTTGATGATCCCGTATTTTCGTGATTTCATGTAATTTATACGAGAATAGCCTCTATCCATGTCTTCTCACAAAATATTGAAATATTTAAATGAATTATAATATGGGGAAATGCATGAGACTTTTACTACATTTTAATATAGTTTTAATAAATTGAAAACAGTCAATAAACAAACAATAAATTCATTATGTAGCAATTTGCTAGTGCCAGACATTGAAAATACTAAATTCCTTGAGACCTGCTGATGAGGCTAATGGCCAAATCTCGTGTTTTCCGTAATTCTCACGCAAACGCGATCGTCAACATCCATCTGTTAGACATTATACACTTAAAAAAACAGGTTTTAGATACTAATTCTTGAGGATAAGAGGTTGAGAAAATAGAGCCAAGGAAAATTTGTAGAATTACTGTCAGCAAGAAAATATTGAATAAATGTGACCGTGAAGGCCATAGTTATGAAGATCTTTAAGAAAGCCATATTTTCAGACTAATCTTAAGCTTTTCATCATCAAAGAAGCTGGAAATAAATGTTATCTATTGATCGAGGAAGTGCAAATTGTATCTACAAATACAGTGAAACCTCCACTAACGGACACTCCCGAAAAGCGGACACCCCCCAATTGCGGACAATTTTGCAATCCCCAGTCCCTTAATATAGACGTTTCCATGTATTGACCTCCGATTAGCGGACACTCCCAATAACGGACAACATTCTACAGAAAATGAACGATCTTGTTTTGCTTTTCAAAAGCAATAGAATCAGGCTACAGTAATACGTAGCGTCCAGAGGAAATTTTGAAATTATGGATCACGAACTCCAACGAAAACTCCAAACACATCAAAGTTCGGAAACGGAGACAAGTGCGATCGACTATTATCTTCGATTGGTTTTATGCTGCACGAGCAAAAAACATTCCCATTAGTGGGCCATTATTGCAAGAAAAGGCTTTGGAAGCAAAGGGGACTCTGAAGGCCTTGCAAAGTTAAACGATTTAAATATTCATATTGAGAAACATGTTTTCAATGCAAAAAAGAAATGTCAAACTCTGTTAACTGATTACTTTAGTTAATAAAATTAATTTTCTAATCTGTTGTCTTAGTTAAAATAATGACAAAATTAATACTGTAATTAATTTTGTCATTATTTTAAGTAAGACAAATGGATTAGCATTCATTTAAAAAGGAAAATAGTAAACAGTTTGCAATTGTTCATAGTTTCTTATAGGACAATGTTAATTGTAGAAATTTAAGCTTGTACGTAATTTTTCATTAAATGACATGCTATAAGCTAAAAATTGAAAAAAAGATAGTCCTCCCCAATAGCGGACACCTCCCAATAATGGACGAAACTTCCGGTCCCGTGACTGTCCGCTATTCGGAGGTTTCACTGTATATTGCATGATGAATGGTCGATATATGTAGATGAAAGCCACATTAAGCAGATGCAACAACGTTATGCTCCAAATACAAGAACAGGCATTTCAATGTTTTACAGTTAGTGAGCAAAATGAGACTACAATTGTTTCCCTTGTTTAGCAAAGGGTCTAATTGCTTTCTGCCAGCTTTCTGGAAATAAGTACTTTAATCAAAGCTAATATTTACAGATTACTGCTAACGATGACAAGGAAATTTTTAATGTCTTAGTATTTCAGTGTATTCCAACAGAACCACAAGCAGTTGTTTTTTGCAGATGTTCAAAGCAAACAATAATTCCTCCAATGAAAAGGGGAATATATATATATATATATATATATATATATATATATATCACTGTATCAGGAACTAAAATGTAAAAGAGTTGCTTCAACACATTTTTTGACCAGTTGAAACTAAGGTGATAAAAGTTGTTGTAACAGAATTGAGAACAAAGGCGCTACCAAGTACAGCAAACTCCGGATTATCTGCGGACCTCTCCTGTTTCCATTTTTTTTTTACTGTACAATAAATTACGGAATTAAAAAAGAAAAAATTAAATCTAGAATAAGCTAAATAATAAAAGAGGCTAATAAAGTAAGTGAAGACAATTATAGACAAACAATTTAAAGAACGACCTTGTGGGCAGGTTACGCTAAATTACGGGAGAGCCTTCCCGTAATAATAAAATTTAAAAATAAATAATTTAAATAAACTAATTCTTTATAATGTATGTACTGTGACTATATGTATTGCCATCTACCTTATATAATTGGCTAAGTTCGTCTGTCTGTCTGTCTGTCTGTCCGTAACTCGATAGAATGCCAATCATCTCATAGCGTTGGAACACGTCACGCATGACGTCATGTCCATGACGAAAAACATGGCGCCCAAATGAATCGCCGTCGATTCAAATTCACAGACAGCGATTACAGAAAGAATTACATATATTTCTGAAATTCCTTTACGCACAAAGAAAGTTTATATGTAAATGCATTAATTTCTTGCGGTAGAACTTTATAGAGCGTTGGATAAACCTCGGTATTTGCAATCCGATTTGTCTTCGTTGGAGATGTTAGAGGCACAGGTCGTAAGGCAACTGGATGGCCTGCTCAGGCCTAAAGGTAGGAGGTTAAGTAGTAGTGGCTGCCATTTTGTTGTTAGGCAAGAAAACCCGTTTCTCCAGTTTCCTTCATTTACAGAAATTCGTTGTCCTTCAAATTACAAAACGTTATTTTGGTTTAAAAAGTGTTATTATTATTATCAACTTATATAATTGGCTAAGTTCGTCTGTCTGTGACTCGATATAATTAGGCTATTAACATAGATCTCAATGGTAGCATTGATTCAAGGGTATTCAATTTGGATGAAATATTAGTTCATTGTGTGATTCCATGTTGTTTCCATGAAATTTTATCCTTGGGAACTAATCTAGACAACTGAAATTGTATCAAAATATACGTTCAAAACCAAATAATTTTGTTACCACTGCACCCATTTTAATGAAATTTGACATTCTTTACTCAGTTCTTTACGATGATTTTGAAACTCAAAATCATTTTTTCCGTAGAAGCTTCGTTCACAAGTTAGCGCAGTATTTATATTACAAAGGTGAGTTTGAAATGCCATTCGGCATTATGGGTCAAAAATAATAATTATTCCATTGTTACTTTTAGTAAAATTTATTTACAAGGACAAACTTTAGATACCGTTGGTATTTATTTAGCAGAGCCTGTTTTTAGTCATGGACAGTTATATGTTGCTACATCTCGAGCACATCGTGCTTGCGACGTCAAAATCAAAATTCTTCACCAGATACATCAAGGACATCTGATAGAAGGATCTCATGCTGTTTTTACAAAAAATGTAGTTTATAAGGAGATATTTACTTTATAGTTGACAATTGATAATAAAATGATTTTTCAGTTTTTTTTTTTTATGCCTGTCGTCCGACAGGCTTTGCTGCTAGTTTTAATATAAATAAAACATGTTAAAAGCATTTTTGTGTTGATTTTCATCCTTTTTCGTCCTATTCCGGATTATCCGCGGAATTCGCTTATCGTCGGTTGCCGCGCCACCCAATTGCATAATTCTATGCCTTTTCCCTTCATAGTGAGCTACTGTGTTTAGAAGAGAAACCATGGATCTTCAAATCTTTACCAAAGAGTTTTTGAGAAAATTAGGCTTTGTAAGAAGGATATGAACAAGTGTTTTTTTTTTTTTTTTACTGTTGTCAGATTCATTGAGCCAAGCTCAAGCTCTATTAAAAACAAGATGATTCACCAGCTTAGGATAATGGCAAAAGATATTCCATACCTTTTGTGCTCTATATGCTGAACTGCAACCAGAATTAATACAAGATGACCGTGGAACACTAACTTAGGCAATGGTTAAGTTTAAATTACTGATATTCTGAATAATATTATTATGTAAACAGCTGATGGCTAAGCTGAATCATAATGCAGAACATAATGCAGTCGTAATCTAACTGATTATATCTTAAACTAGTCAATTGCTGTCCCAAATGCTATGAGAAAGAACTTTGAGCAATATGACTTTCTGGTACACTTCTTTAGGATATGCAGGTAACAATTTTTTTTGTCAAACAAAATCCAGAAATTTGTGCTGTAATGTCACATTGGAGACTGTATGAAGATCTCAATAGCAAATGAAATAAACATACCATCTTTGATTCAGAAAAAGTAAAACCATTTGAAACAGTCCAATCAGGCATAATTGTCTCTCAATAAGTTGTTGAATGACAGGAAATCTGTAAATCGTCTAAATGTAAAGAGTTCTGAATAGCTGTAAGTGAACAAGGAGTTATTCCATTTACATTTAAAACAACTTTGAGGAACTCCCAATTCTTGAGAATAAAGACTGGATCTAGTCAAGCCAGACTTGGAAAGTGCTTTTAGCTTGAAAATTCCTAAAAAATACTTCCACATAATTCAGAACTGTAGATCTCACAGAATTTTAAATTTCGAAGATCAATCCTAAACTGTTTCTTGAGCAAAGAAAACAAATATGTTCTGCTAGCAAATGCAGTAAGAACTGCATACTCTAAATGAACAAGATAAACAGTAAATCAATATGTACAAAAAAAAAACAAAAAAAAAAACACATTGAATAGATGCCAAAAAAGGTTTTTTTTTTTTTTTTTTTTTTTTTTTTTCAAAAATACCAGACTTATTATTAATTTATCATCCATTCCAATTTTGTGCTGATAAGCACAATATGATAGGAATTATTAGAATCACTGTTTTTTCCAGGTTTAGCAAAAGGTATAATAATCAGTATGCCAACAAGACAGTAATACATATTTTAACCAAATTTTGTTCAAAATAAAAAAAAAAAAGAAAGAAAGAAAACTTCTTCGGAAACTATAATAGCATGGCATTTCATAAAGAACTCTAAATAACCACAGATAGTATTTTTGGAGTTCAAGAAAAACAATTTATTAAAACAAAATGGTAAATGTACTGAAGAATGGTGATGACAAAATACCAGGTCTTCAAATAATGACACCTCTCTTGGTAGTTGATGAACAACCCCAGATCTGAGAGCAAGGTTACCAAGTAATAGAAGTTAACGAGGTTTTTCAAATCAGCAAGTGGAAGATACAGACTACAGATGGTAATTCGTCATCTGTAGATGTGAGCAGCAACAACTTCAAAACAAGCACTGAGTTACAGGAGAAGTAGTATGCCAGAAGAGGAAACAAGCTTTTCCTCTTCTCTATCAACATGCTGTTTACCGATATCACAAAATCCTCGAACTACTAGTTCTCCTGTAAACACGTACAGAATGATACATAAAGCGCCTGGACATCTTGTTTATTGGATCGGAGATAGTTTATTGGAATTGTAGAGGATTTTCATTCTAACATTATACAATCCATTCTTAACTTAAAAATTAAAAGATCAAAGTCAGGCTGGAGTGGTAGTGTTCACCCAAATGTAGAAGGAATCTTAGAGATGGCCTCCATATCATCCTCATAAAATTTCATAAATTTTTAAAAGAAATGTCTGAGATAGCTAAGAGAAGGTGAGCAGAATGTGATCACAAAGGCTTTGGCTGAGTTAGTGCAAGCCCTCTTCTACGAAAACTTGAGTCCAGCTGGAGTGTCAGCTAGAACTAAAGATACTAGCAAAAATACTGATTATGAAGATTGTGAAGTAGCAAATTGTGATGGAACTTATGTAGTCAGTGGTAAAGAATTTAAAAACGGCAAAAAAAAAAAAAAAAAAAAAATGGCTTAAGGAGATGAAGAATTTTGTTTTGACTGACAACTATGCTGTAATCCTTTTCCAAGCCTCAGGACTCAAAAATAGATCGTTTAACTCTCCTGGTCTCAATATCTTTTTGTCCTTCCAGCAAGAACTCAAATGGGAATAAAGCAATAAGCACTTAATGAATTGAACAAGCACATTGCAAGGATCTGTACCATCATCACCAGAAAGTTTCCCACATTTGGGGCAGGTGGAGTTGCCTGTACATACTGTTGATCCATAATCCATATCACTAATGGATTTGGGATATAATGCTGAAAATTGCCAGTTTTGCATCCAGCTTGAACAGATGTCGGTAATGTTGAAGTGTTAAAATATGGTGCACATGGGTAACCTTTGTTACCTGTGAATAATGATGCGTTTCACAGCATTCACAACCTGCGACAAAGCCCTCTAATAATTCTTTGTTGCTTACACTAAATGTCTCTTGCAGAATTGGGTTCTTGGCTTTGTTGTTGGCAAGTCAATAATTTTCAATATCTGCTTAGCTGCTTGTGAAGATGGAAATTTGACCAGCAAATCAGATAAAAGCTTCTTTGTAGGTTTAATTTTGGATGTCACACCAAGTAATATTAAGAAAAGAAACAATATTTACTAAAGGTTTTTTTAGTTCATTAGTGTAAAACAATGTACATAGGTGTAGTGGTTAGCTTAACAGTAGACTGGTTTTAAATGCAGGGATTGCTTCCCAATGGAAAATTTGAAGGATCCATACGAAGTAGAGTAAATTCAAATTCCCAACAAGGGAACATCATAGTTGCTAAAAGAACCTTGAAGGCAGTGTCAGGGATATACAAAAACTATTTGAACAGCATCAGCAGATTTCTACACCCTCCCAGACTAAATGGTTAATTCAAAACCTAATATCTAATAGGAGGTGGCCAACCAATTCTCTTCGGGGACGACTCAAGATCTCCAATTTATCAGAAGCATAGATTACAACTGCAAGCAGATGAAAATAGAAGTTGCTCAACTGCAGAATCTTCCTTCCCTAGGATATGATACCTCCATAGCAAACATCCATCGACCTATGAAAAAGGATCCACACCAGGGGAATGGCACTGTTTCACATCTGTTTGTTGGTTGCTGATGCATTAGCCAATGTGGAGCTTTAAGAAGGTTCTTCCCCATGCATAGATAGCAGTTATTAAGAATAATAATCCAAGTTGTTGAACTAGTGCAATTATTCAAAAAACTACTGTTTATTGCAATGGATTATCAATGAGCATATTTTGGTAGTTGGACTGTTTCTTTGCTATGTGCAGATTCACAGTTCCATAGTACATGGAGTCTTATATCAATGAACTTACAAGAACTCAATCTCAAGAGAATTACAACATAGTTACTATCTTGAAAATTTTCTTGTAGATTTGAATATGATTTCAGATAAAAAAAAATCATCCATAGTTAACCTGATTTCAAATCTGTTAAGTGCCCAACAAAATTATTTTTCTAATCCAGAGCAAATTAGATTAAAATATTACACTTTGAAAGTGTCACACTTTTTTTCATTTATAGAAGTTTTTCATTTATAAAATATGTAAAGTGAGCAGAAAATACAGTTTGACAAATGCATCATTACACAATTTTTTTTATATTATTTCAAAATATATATACAGTGTGGTCGGGAAGTTCCCATATTGCTTGAATGGTGGTCATATTTTAAGAAACTATTTACACATGAAGTGTCCAATGCATCTGTGTGTTCACCATCATGTTGGTTACATCAGTTCATATGCCACCACATCCTATTTAACATTTTTTGGAGCATATCCAGTGTGATGGTTCGAAATGTGTCCTTAACTGCATTATGCAATTCTTCATTTGTAGTAGAACAATGTTCAGACATATCTGCATTGATGATTCTCACAATAAGTTGTCACGCGTCGTGAGATCAGGACTTCGTGATGGCCATTTCAATGGAGCTAGCGATGCTGGAGTACTGCAACCAATCCAGCGTCCTGGAAAATGTTCATAAAGAATCACATGCACAGTAAGAGCGAAGTGAGCAAGTGCCCTGTCCTGCTGTAGCTATATGCATTCCATTTAAATTGGCTTGAAGGCATCTAATTAATGCCAGCTGGAGCTTGCATCTAATTGACACTGGTTGATGAATGCTTTTGTTTAGATCAGGGTGAAGGAGTCTGGCTGCGAAAGCCTCAGAACTATTACAATGTGTGGGCTGTATAATAGTGACTATACTGATTGTACAAAGGCTTTTCTCATTTTTATTGGCCAAGAAGCAGGGACATTTTCAAATTGTGTGTGAAGTTGCACACATGATAGTTTTTTCTAACAACTGCTGTTGTTAATACATATAAAATTGTTGATAAGAAAGGCATTTTTCCTTTCACAGTTTCTTCTTGTCGTAGAATTGTGAAAACAACAATTAAAAGAATAGGATAAAGAGAATTGGAACTTGTGTAGCCGGCTGCAATGAAATCTAAGATTCAATTGATTAGACTTCAATCAAATGAATGAAACTACTTGTAATATAGCAAAAATTAACAAATAATTAAAACTGTCAAAAATTAATTTAATTAAGCAGAACAACCCATTGCCTGAAGTTGTCACAAATTACCAACAAAGATGAGTAAATCAAAATTTATTTCATGCAGAGATAATCATGTATTCCCTATTTAAATGTTTGTTTATTTGTTACAAAGCTTATGTAAAAACTTAAATGGATTTTTTTTTTATTTAAAAATTTGACAATCTGAAAATTCATATTTTAAGTATAATTGTGGTAATTTCTGTTGATAATTATAAAGCTAAAATTCAATAATAGCTCACTAAAAATATCTGAATTTAGGAAATGAAATGATCAAAACCTGTCAACTTAACAGTAAAATACTCACTCATATCCTTTCACAATGAGGAACTTCATTACATACAGCTCTTTCACATGGGAATCAAAATTGGGAAAAAGACTAGTTTCTTCTTGCACCCATTCAAGGAATTCCTGGAAAAAAAAAACATAGCATTAATTTGAGAATCCCAAGTCACAGTTCTGTTATATGTTTAGTAGTTTGATTAGACATATGGTTATTATTTAGAATACTACAGGGGTTTCAGTTTTTGAATTTTTTTCAACATTAAAGGCCACACCATTTTTAATGCTAGTCAATTTACATTGATATTTGGAGGGGAGATATTTTATTAATTTTTTTAAACATCCACATATAAAAATTTTCAATTTACATAAAGTAGTTTTAAATCTGATATCTAATGTTTATTTGGTTGGTTTGTAACAAATTTGTGAAATTTTTCCTGAAAATGAAACAATTTTGATTAACCCAGGCTAATAATAAAACTTTCCTCTATTAGATTATTTTTTTCTTTTTTACATTACATTTTATACAAAAATTGAATCATCCATGAAAGTTAAAGATTTACACCCATATCCTTGAGTAATGGAAGAAGTTCGAATTTATTGTTCTTTTTCAAAACTGATTTTAATTTTGCTGAAAAATGTAATTTAAAAAAAGATCAAACATTTATCTTATAATTTATCTTAGAATAAATTTACATCCAAATCCAACCTAGAAAGAGATGCAACAAAACAATCAATTTTTGAAGTTGATGAATTGTCAGATCACAAAAATGACTAAAATAAATACAATTACTTGAGACAAAGATTAATTAACTATGGACACGCAAATATCTTAATGATTTTTCATAAATAACAGATTGAGGATATACAGTAATTGAGTAGGATCAAACATTTTACAAAACATAAAATAAATATCTCCAGGAAAAGATCATGTTATATCTGGAACTTTTAAAATATCCAGGTAATAGATTTTACCAGAGATTGCTTGAATGTTATAATAACTTGAAGAAGGAAATTCCTTTAAATCTTGAAAGAGCACAACTGTGATTTGATTTATAAGAAAAATAGCAAAATCAACGAAGTTCATTGGAGTACCAAGTCAGGAAGGAGAGAGTGAGAATTCTAAGCCCTCCCTCCAGTATCTTCAAAGGGAAGAAAGTAAGAATTTTGAGATTTATTGAGGTATCAGTAAAACTCTGGATGCAAAAACAAATGCTCCAATTACAAAAAGAAAGTCTTCTGTGATAAAATAATGGAAACAAAAATAGTTTCTGCAAAAAATGTACAGCTTTTGATTTTAAAATTTTAATTGAAAAAAGAAAATAGTATTACAGAAAGAAATGCCTTTATTATGAAGTCAAATGTACACATTAAGAAGAGACTAATGGACAAGCAAAGGAAGGTTATTTGTTGAATATGTTAACAGATAATTTTACAGAAACTGTTGACTACCTAAATTTACAGCAGTTCTAAATTGGAAAGTCACTTTAAATAGGATGACTGGAATTTTTAATGATGGCTGGATAGTACATGAATTAATGGGAAAAATATTATAAAGTATTTCAATTTCTGCCGAATTGATTTTCAGTTGTAGCTTAATCATGTTTAGATTAATTTGGCACAATTTTTCTTTAGTTTCTCTTATGCACAAGCATATTTCTTAAGCTGCAATTAAAATATTTTATTCCCAACAAAACATTTTTTTTTTCATTATGGTTGTCAATATTAAAAACGCATTAGTTTTCCAGTCTCTTTGATACTTCTATAAGAAAACTATATAATTATACAGTAGAGTCCTGATTATCCGAGTTAATGTGGACCAAGACTAACTAGAATAACCGAAAAACTCGGTAAAACCGAAAATTGTAAATAAAATAAATCGTCTAGGTTTAAATGTATATTTTAACAAATACAAAAGTTATACAGATACACCACATACAATTCATATTGAAAGAGTTCTTTTACTTAAAAAAGTACTTAATTGTTTTATGTTTTACATTACTTTGGCGTTTTTCTTCAGCAATGTTTCTGCATTTTTTTAAGGATAACCCAGGATTGTTGGTGTCGAAGCCATTCCCCGATTCCAGGTAGGGGGTCATAAGACTAGATAAATGAAGATTAATTTGCGAAAAAAAAATTCTAGAAATATTTGATAGCTCGGTTAAAGCGGAAACTCAGATAATTGGGGTTTTACTGTAAATCTAAATCTCAGCATCTGTAAAGTTCCCACATAGATACTGAAATGTAAACTTTTAGTCCTTACAAATTCAAAAAGAAAACCTCGATTCAGTTCTTTGAAATAAAAATTTCAAAACTTTCAGTTCCCCCAAAAAAAGGATGCAAGCAAATACATTTACAAGTCCTATTATAGAAACTTATCTATAAATAGAAGTATGTAACAATAATATAAGGTCTACATAAAAAATATGAAAAAATGATAGAGATTTGATTGGAAAGCCAAATGGGCAATGCATCAAAAATGAAATATACTAATACCTAGACATTGATATAATGTCTAAATTTGTAAAATACAATGTGAAATTTATTAAATCACTATAATGTTATAAAAGGAAATTGGATGAAACTGTAAAAAAAAAAAAAAAAAAAAAAAAAAAATCCATTTGCTTTCAGCTAAAAAAAGAACTTAGTTCCAAATAGCTCCAACATTAAAATACGGACTTGTTCAGCTGAGATTCCAGAAAAAGCTCAATGCATATAAATGTGTTCCTTCATTTCAGTAGTAAGTATGTATTAGAAAAGTAAAACTCGATAATCAAAAGTAACAAAACAAAATCAAGAGGGAATAACATTAAGAAAGTGTTATATCTGAAACTTAATACTATCTATAGCATTTTGCAAAAAAAAAAGAAGGGTTTGCCATACATGGTCATTATGTAGATATCGATTTTGTCTGGAACAAACGTCTCCAATAATGACGCCATCAACTTTAACTCCGAGCAGTCAGTCCAAGATGGCAACATTGTGCGATCGCAAAAGCATGACCAAGAAAGGACAAACTTTGCATAGCCAAGCAAGGGGAATAGTGTGGAACGTTTGTAATTATTTCATTTTTAATTATTATTACGTATTTGTAACTGTAGAAAATACAAAAACCAGAATGTTTCGTAATGTTTATAAGATTCAGTTACGGAATTTAGCAATAGATGGCACTGTTATGTCTTGGAAACATCAATCTATAAGGAAATTACGTCATCAAAAGCTCTTCTCTCATGAACTGTGTATCACAAAGATTCTCTAAAACAATGAAGAATTGTTAGAAGAATACATACAACTGAGTCCTACTTAGAAATCTAATTTCAATGCACCAAATCTATTTGGTTCTGTCTCAAATCTGCATAACACTCAATCTGAAAAATGCAGGAAAATATTTAAAGATATATAGAGGACGATTCAAAATTCCCTGTACAACGTTAAAGTAGGTCAGGAATACAAAAACAAACCATATTCACACAAAAACAAACAAACCACAAACGCCCGAATCTGCTAGAGGGCACTGTTTGGCAGCACATTAATTGGGCAGTGTGAGCCATCATCATTTGAAACGTTGACTTTGTACGAGTAGGATGTATTGCTTCACTTATGCTGAAAGAGCGGCTATACACCTAACACTATGGGGGAATGAACAGAAAACAGACGAGCCGTTGGAAAGTGTTCATGATACAATTGTACAACACAGACAAGTGCCCGATCATCAAACGTTTATGTGTATTATTGTTGGTGGAAGGAACTTTGAGCACCTACTGTGAATCTGTAAGTATATATCTTACTGTTGTATTGTGAACATAGGGCTAATAAACATGTTGTCTTTTATTTCTAAATCCTTAGTGTACCTTCTAGCACATTCAGATGTGGTTTGTGGACATAAGTTGCACTAAGAAAACGGTTTGTTTTTGTATTCCTGACCTACCTTTAAAGTTTGTACAGGGAATTTTGAATCACCCTGTATATAAAGAGGAAGACAAAAGGAAATTTATGCTTGTATTTTGATTTAACTTAAAATTTTTAAACTTTCTCTTCTAAATATAGGAGGTATCTACTCTTAGTATTCTTAGACAAAAAACAAAAGATGACTTCAAACTCACATCTTTAAGATATGAAAGCCAATTGGGCAATGCATCAAAAATGAAATATAATCTACCTAGACTTACAAATTTAGACATTATATCAATAATCATTTTATAAGGGCGGAAAAATTAGTGATTCTGATGAGGAATTTTAGAACAGAACTTGGAAACAAGTTGTGTTTTAACATAAGATGTTTATTTTAAAGTAGGAATAGATTATACAGAAATAATATATTCCTACTTAAAGAATTTAAGATACAGGGTGGTCCAAATAAAACTATACCCAGTGAACAAACCATACTGTCTTGTTTGGAAAAGTTTTATTTTGGCCACCCTGTATCTTTAACCAGTCCTGAACTTTCAGCTTTCAATTGGTTTGAAAATCAAATGCTAATCTATGTATAAAAATCCAATTAAATTTTGAAATTCATTCATTCATTCATTCATAGTTCTCTGCCAAGGGCAGGTCCTTCACTGCAAACCCAGCATTTTCCAATCTTTCCTATTTTCTGCCTTCCTCTTCGTCTCCACTATTTTGAAATTATCACTCAATAATTTCGCAACTTTGATTTTAACCTATATTCTTTCTCTAGTTTTTATAGTTTTAATGTTATACACATAAATTAATAAGTTGTTCTAGCACTGACTTAAAATTTAAAAACTGTAAATTCACTTAAAAAAAAAAAAATTACCTGCTCTTTGCCACAACTACGTTTGTGATTGGCTTTACTGCAGCATTTTGAAAAGAAATTAGTTTTATTTTTCTGAAATAAAAAATAATATAATCAATATATTTTCATAATTAAACTTAGCAATAACATATGAACTAACAATTGGTTTTAAATTTATGAATTTAGCATTTCAAATTTAATGTCAAGAAATCTTTACATGCACCAAAATAGAAAATATATTTTGAAACCATTCATATGAGACTATCCTGTCTAATACAAAAAGAATGAAAGGACAAAACAGCAATTGGATCACAGCCATCACTTTAGAAGAGGACTGAATGAAATCAGTTTTTACCCTCCATTTCTTTAAAATTTGATGTCTTTACGTGGCAGTTTAATAAGAGGTAAAAATTTCAATTCTTTAACTGCTTACAAATTATCATATTCAATTACAGTGAAGATGGAAACTTGGATCTGATATGACAGGATTAAAAAAAAATCTTTAAAGCAAAGTTCACTAAAAACTTCTCTTCCACATGCAATGTAATAATTTGAAGATGAGGGAGATCCTTGCAACTGTATTTGTGCTCAGTTACTGCACTTTTCTTAGTGCTCGTAAAAAATACGAAATTAAACATTGAAGCGAATCCCAATTGCAGTAACTGAGAAGAGACAAGAAGGATCATAATTTTTTAACAAAATTTAGAACCTAAAATTTGATTACTTCAATTCTTACTTGAATAATCTTACAAAGCAAATGAGGTTGTTGAGTTCATCATTGCAATAATAGAAACATCAATCTTTCTCTATAATCAATTTTAATTAAAAAAAATAAAATTACAATTGATTAAAGTAATAGAGAAGCAAAGACAAAAAAATTAACTTCAATCAATTTATTGTACTTAATGTTATCAATTATTGATAAAAGAGGAAAAAATTATTTTTACTATAATAATCTGGCACTTGTGGGGTTCCCGATGACCTTTCAGGCAGAGGATTTTTGTTTGGCCACTGGGAGATACTTCAATACTAAACAAGTCCTTTCTTCTCAGGGGATCATGCAGTTTGGGATCAGACGGTGGATGCCATTCTATACCAAATAATTTACCATTTTCATACTAAAAAGAAATTTTAAATAAAATTAAAAATGATAAAGATCTATGAAAACTTCTGAAATGCACAAAACAAACATGAGTTAGATTAGATTGCGGTGAATGTGGGTGGCAGGAAGCCAAGCACTGCGACTAGTAGATCTATTGTGCTAAACACACGGAAATGAGGACAGATGAGAGAAAGACTGAGAAAGTATGGCGATAAGCTCGCAGGGGAAACAGGAGAACCCGAGAAAACCTGCCCAGCACAGATCGTCCACCATCACGAAACCCACATGAGAACCGAACCCGGGACTCAGAGAAACATGAGTTTATTCCAGTATTTTTGATAATACTGAAAATTAAAGTGATAAAAAATTTGTAAGAATACAATTTATTTTTCCAAATTGAATTCCGTTTCACCATCTTACAAATTTGATTGTAATAATTGCTACTGTTACCTTATTTTACCTTGGCTGATAAGGTAAAAAATTAACTTACATGCAAGAAATAATCAACCTATTTCAAGGCAGGCTTCCAACTACTATCTTTTGAAATTTTTCAGTTAAAAAATGTAAATACTGCACATTAAACTATGCATAATTATAATCTTAATATATAAAAGGCAAAGCCCATTGACTTATTGACTCGTCAACGCACAGCTAAAACTGCTGAACATAGAAACTTCAATGTAAGGTTCCTTTTAGAATTGGTTTAAATGTTTTCTCAGTTTTTAATCATTTTTTTCCCCATGTTTTCTCAGGGTTTGACAATTTTTCCCCTTAGGGGGTGGAGAAGGAAAGAAAGGGTCAGGAAGTCTTTTGACCTCCAATCTTGATGAAATTTGATAATCTACGAGGTTTTGGGGCTATAGAATACAAATAAAACTTTCATTTATAACTATCATTTGATTTATTACCAACTGGGAAAGGTTTGGATTAACTACAACTGCAATTTCTTTCTTTCTTCTCCACATCAGGACAACTCCTTTTTTAACCAGTGCATGCGAAGAATGGGTATTTTGCTAGTCAGTTGTAACTTAAACGTTTTAATTAAAATTGAGGACTTGTTAATGGAAAAGCCCAACTGGAAAAGCTTTTAGTATAAATGTTTTAAGGACAGAGTCCAAGTGGATCCATAAGCCAAATGTTAATCTGCACTTGACTGCATATTAAAAGAGTTGGGTTTAATCCCGAGCAGAGGTCATGGATTTTTCCATTTTGAATTTTCTTCCAGATGGGGTTCAGGGTCCACCAGCTCACTGTAGAATGGGTACCGGGTTTCTATCCAGGGGTTAAAGGCAGGTGGACATGACTCTGATCAATTAAGCTCAATTTAGTCCCATTTGTCATGAAATGCTGGGAGCCTCACTTCCTTCCACCCCAAGGGTTACATACAGGCCTGCAGTAGGATACTCTGTTTTTTTTTGTTTGTTTATTTTTAATGATCCTCCCACCCTTTAGTGGCAAAAATAGAGGAAAATCATTAATATCTTTTAAAAAAAAATCATTGAATATAAATTTAAGAGCATAAATTTACAAGCATTATGACTTGCTTGTAATGTAAAATTTAATTTATACACTACAACCTCGTTTATCCGGACTAACTGGGACCAAAGGCAATCCGGAAAATTGAAAATCCGGATAATCCTGGTAATATGGGTAGTAAGCAAAACAAATCCTTAAATAAGCGACTTGTTGATCCTTAAATAAATTAAACGATAAAAAACTTTGTCACTATGACACTAGTAAGGCTTTCTTAAACTCAACAAACATTTTATTACCATAATTTATTGTACAATCTATGCAGGAACTGTACATTTAATCAAAATAAAAAGTGAATGTTTGGCGTACTTAGTTATGTTATTGTTATCATAGTTAAAATTATTATCTATGTGAACATTAAATAAAAAAAAAAAATGTCTACAAATCTGATCCGGATTATCCAGATCAACAAGGGCCGGATAAATGAGGTTGTAGTGTAGTTTTATTAGTACATTCATCGTCATTTTTTTATTGCATTCCATAGAATTTTATTAAAATTTAAAATAAAAATGCATTGTTTAAAAATAGATGTTTAGGATTCTCAAGATGAAATTTTGAAATCTAACATTCTATTAATTTTCAGTTGTAGAAATTCTTTCTGATATTATAGTTTAGCTTGATAAAAAACAAATTCCCCATTACTTTGCTGAATCAAGTACTAGTGGGTATTAGATAGCAGAAGAAAAGTTAAATTCTTAAATCAATAATACTGGATGTTCAAGGGATTTTAGAAACATCCTAATGAAACAGTGATAAACAAAAATGTTAATTCTCAACTCATATCCACTATTTACTCAGTACTGGTCAATATACAGTCAAACCCCGCTATAGTGAACACGGCTTATAATGAACTCCCGGATATAATGAACGAAATGTTTGATCCCTTGCCGTGCAATGCACATATAACAGAACGGATATAGTGAACTCCCGGTTATAGTGAACCGAAATTTCGGTCCCTTGAAGTTCACTATAGCGGGGTTTGACTATCTTTTTAAATCAAAAACATAGGAATATATATATATATATATATATATACATACACACAAAACAATCTAAGCACCGTGAAGCATCTAATTTGAATGAAACTTCATATGCAATTACTTTCCCATTAATTATACAAACGATTAAAGTTTTTCAATAAGAAAAAGAGATGAAATGTAACGTGTGTTAGAACATTTTTAGATTAATTTTTTTTTCAATAAGACAATGATTATGATTAGTATCATTTTATTTATTTTTTCATCTTATTTGACTTTCAATAAGGTGTAATAACTTTTTTTTATATGTATTTATTTATTCATTTGATTAATTACTTATTTTATCCAAAGTTGTATTTCAATAAAAACATTTATTTCTTCATTTAATCATTTTCATCCGATGTTCTATTGACATCCTGTTTTATTTATTTATTTGTTAATTTTTCTATTTGTTTTTAACCAATGTTCTATTTTCAACAATCATGACTGTCTTTATTTTTACTATTTATTTGTTTATCTTTCCTTCGTTGTATTGTACTGATCGCACTGCTTGTAACTCCGCCTTATTCCTTTCCAGCCAATGGAATCTACTAAGCACTGATTGGCTGTCCATGTTAATTCTTTTATGTGTAAATTGTTTCTTTAAGTTCCTTTGTTGGTTGTTGTATCTGAGGAAGAGAGCAGTTTACTTCGGGCATCTCAAAACATGTCATTTTATTAAACAGTTTTTTATATATTGTGCGATATTGGTCATATTATTATGATTAAAGTTTGGTTTGTCAAAAAATATCGCCATCATCCCCTTGGCTCAATGGAAGTGCCCATCTTCTGATCCACATAAAGGTCTTTATAATCTTACTATACATTTTGTTTCGTGGAACTGTTCCATTCATATAAGTTTACCATCAATATTGCCTCAATGGCATGCTAGAAGATCCTAGTAGCAATGGACCACTTGAGGTTTACGCCCCTATCGACGTCACGTATGACGTGTATCCCACATGCGGCGAGAGCTAATGGGATAAACAAACGTATAACTTTGTTTGAATTACTTAAAAAATCGTCGATATTTGATATTTCAAGACGATGGTTCAATATTGTGCAGATCCAGTACTGTAATAATTCTGTAAAAACGCTTGGAATATCCTTCTTTAATATAATATTTCTTCTGTATCTAAATCGGTTAAAACAAAGCACGTGGCTTTGTTTATCCCACATGCGAAGCAGTAGCGTGGTGGGATATTTTGTAACTACGAAGCTCCGCCCATCCTCAAGTGATCCATTAAATTATATCCTTCTTTGAAAATATATTGCTGTCGCCTTCTTCAATAGGCGATAATCAACTCTATATCCAATCTGAAGATTTTGGAAGGCTTACAATCGTTGCATCCAAATCAAATCTTTTACTTCAGCCTCCATATCTATTAGGGTTAAAATGAAGCACATGGCTTTGTTTATCCCACAAGCCAAAAAGTAGACTGGTGGGATATTTTGGAACTACGAAGCCCCGCCTATCCTCAAGTGGTCCATTGTAAGACTTTGAAAGAGGTCACTTCATGAGTGCAAGAAACCAGCTGGTTACGCAGATCAATTGCTCACCATCTGGGTTGCAGTGATGCGTCTGTGAAAATGTGCTGGAATCGATGGTTGCATGAGGACACTCATTCACATCGCCAAAGCTATGGTTGCCCAAGCAGTATCACTGCTAGAGATAGTCGACTAGTTGTGAGGCAAACCCTGACTGCTTCGACAGCTCTGCTTACACCAACCAGTATATACTTGCATCATTGCTAAGCCAAGTACAGACTAGGGGCTTCATTCCAGCCATCCCTTACAAAAGCCTGCCTTTAACAACCCAGCACTGAAGGCTCCTGTTTTGAGTGGTGCCATGCCAAGAGACATGGCCTGCTCTTGAATCGTTTCATTGTGTTTAGTGACAAGTAAACTGCTCCCGTCTTGTAGCAGATGATCACCATCCTTTTATGGAGGCAGGACAATGTTCAACATCCTGGCAATATTGTCCAGTGTACAGTCATTACAACTGGTTTAATGGTGTTGGGAACCATTTATTATGAGAGCTCTTCTCTCTCAGCAACTTAAAGAACTTTAAATGTGCAGCAATATTTGCAGGGGATCCTACATCCTCTTGTTTTGTCCTTCATGTCATGCTTGCCAGGAGCAACTTCCCAACAGGATAATGTGTTTTCACCTACTACACATATATCCCAGCAGTGCCTTCAAGCAATTCAAACTCTTCCTTGAACAGTCAAGTCCCCATATTTGTCTCCCATTGAGCATGTCTGGGGCATGCAAGGACATCAATTGCATCCATCATCTAAATTCTGTATTTGGAATAGTAGATGCAGCAAGCTTGGCATGATTTGCCACAAAACAGTAGGATTTTGTTTCACTCCATGCCAAATAACAGCACTGCATAACAGCCAATGGCAGCTCAGTATAGTACTAATAACAAAACAATGATGCCACTATTGTTCAAAATATTTTTTTTTCACTTTAAAATCTGAATCAATTCCAATTCTATTCATTCAAATGGCACTTAACGTTTCATTCAAATTAAACGATTCCTTCATGGTGCTTCGATGTTTTGTCAGCATATGTGTGTAGATATCAATGAATTTGAAAATGTTTCCACATAGATCTATGTGAAAAGTAGCAAAAGTCTCATTATTGCAAGTAAAACATTTAATAACTCAATGCCAGTCAGATTTTTTCAAAGTTAAGCACAATTTCAATTTCTATGCAATTTTATTTTACTGTCTTAATTTATTATTTTTATAATTCATTGAAAAAACATTATGAGGAAGTTGGCTTGAAACTTTTTCATGAATTTTAAAAGCTCAGTACAAAAATTACATCGTCGAAACCAGTAGTTTTTACACTCAAACTATTTTAAAGCCAAGCAGTTCGTATCTAAATAACTTCTGGTTACTTCACCAAATTCAAAGATAATGTATTTTTGTTGAAAACAAAGTTTATCTTTATTAAAAAAATAAAAAGGAAGAGAAATGAAAGAATTACCTTCACTTGAACTAGTCCTCCATAACAATTAATATCAGTCTGCCAAAGCCCTCTTAAATGTCCATATTTATGCAAAACTGTAAAATATGATAAAAGTTAATCATTTGTTTAAAAATTATATTCAAAAGTATATCCTATTTAAAACGTACAAGGGTCAGATTCATAAAAATAATAATACTCAGAATAAGTACATTGTTCAGACATGCTCTAATTTTTAATCTGACAAGGGAAGTGCATGACCTCAAACGCTGAGAACCGCATGAAAATGTGCTTAGAATATAAATCACTCATCCCTAAAACAGTGGTATGAGTCATTCCCATGCAAAACTCAGCTGTTGTCTGCTAGCGCCATCCGACGGTGGCATTTTGTACCTGCACTAACACGTACTTAATCTAGTTGTGTGAATAGTATACCTGCATAATTATTTTAAACAGAGGGAAATATAGTAATATAGTCATGACATTTAAATGTGTGTGTTTTTGGTCCTATTATATCGATATTTTGTTGCTTTGCATTACCAAAGTTCCTCTCTTGGACCTTCAATAGGTGATCATTCAAATGTCTCTCGTGGTAAGACGTGCAGTTTTTCATGAGAATGACTCATCCCATTGTTTTTGGCATCAGCGATTTATATTCTCAGCATTCGAGGTCACACACTTCCCTTGTTAGTGATACAGAACACCTAAAATTATTATCTGGTGTCCCCAAATAAAACCCATGAAAGATCATTTAGATTCTTATTTTTTTATGGCATGGGATTAAAGCCATTTATTCTGCTCCATCTGTTCAAGAAAGTAATTCTTTAGAAATGGTAAAAAGTTAGCTAGCCAACCCCATTGCAACACACTAAAATATGCTCAAGATTTCTTTTCTAGAACTGCAATAATATATTTGGAATACAATTTTTATGTAAAATGCCACCCTAAATACACTGTTCCAACAATTTACAAATGAAAAGCTGAACACAGTTACTTTCATATAACATATGGTTTCTGGCTGTGGAATTATCTAGTGATATAAATCTAATTGCTTCTTTTGACTGCATTCTAATGAACAATGGCAACTAACTGAAATATTATATAGGGTGTCTACAAATGATTGGCGTGCTTTCATGACCTTGTGGAATTCACAGAGCTTTGCTGGTCGAGTTTGTTATTATAAGACAAGCATCTCTCTCCCTCTGGATATGCTGGAAAATGGGCTCATTCCACAGCTGAATACAGAATGGATTTCATCTTCCAGCAAGATTGTGCTCTGGAACATTTCCATCATGAAATTCGTGACTTCTTGAACTGTACACTGCAAAACCAATTGTTTGGTCGTACCGGGAATGATAATCTCACACTCCTGCCATGGCTTCCAAGCTCCCGTGACTGAACCCCTTGTCCTCATAAAAAAAAAGTCACACGTGAAAAACAGTGTTTGTGCCACCATTACCGGCTGATCTGCCAGAATTGCAGACTTGCATCTGCAGTGCTTTTGCTGGAATTGACAGGGACACGCTATCTCAAATGTGGGACGAACTTGATTACAGAGTTGCTGTGTGCAGAGTCACTAGTGGTGCACATATTCAGCATCTTTAAAATCGAACAAAAACTTGGAGTGTGTCTATACAATTTTTTTGATGATATGTTAAAAAATACACCTTCAGTACAATCATGAAACCACTCCAATCATTTGTAGACATCCTGTACTATAACTATGAAACTTACACTTTAGAACAAGTTTCAAAATATACTATAACAAAGTCACAAGTGTAGTAAATAACAAAAATATTTACTAACTAAGGAAAAAAAAAAAATGGGCAACTTGTAAACTGCTAGATCCTTTAAAAAAATAGCATTTGCAAACATTAATTAAATGACTAATTGCCAACATAAAGTTATTAAAGGAATTACTAATAACTGAATTAATGAAAATTTTGAATTAAAAGCTAAACATTATTTTGTAATAGCATTTCTTTGTTTGAAAGAGAAAGTCCTCATAAATAACTTTCTGATCACCTTATAATTTAAAAGTCACATCAAGTTCACTGATGTCCCAATTCAGCATTCACTTTTTGCAAGTGAATTAAGTAACAATTGTTAAGAAATCAAATTTGTTTGAAAGAGAAAGTCCTCATAAATAACTTTCTGATCACCTTATAATTTAAAAGTCACATCAAGTTCACTGATGTCGCAATTCAGCATTCACTTTTCACAAGTGAATTAGGTGACAATTGTTAAGAAATCAAATTGACTAATAGTAAACAATATAAATTTTAAAACTAAATTCTTTACTTTAATTATGATTAACAAAAACAATTTAATCAGACCGTTTTCTGAATATTTTTTTTTTTTCAATCAGAAAATAAGCATGTTCTTGAGACAGTGAACCTTAACAGTACTGGTGAACCAGTGATGTGAAATTACACTTCAGCTCAACGTAGCATTATATGTAATAAATTGCATTTCTTTGGTTTATTATCTGTACTACATATTACAAGTCGAGATCGTAGCTGAAATATATTCTTTGCACATCTGTTGACCGGGCTTTTCATATATCTCATATGTGATGTTATTTCCATGGCTCTACTGTATATATTTGCTTAGCTGGACCTCTTGTATCAATGTCCTGACCAGCAAATACCTCTCACTTTAATGTACAAATTCTGATAACCATACAGCTTATAGAGCTTGTCATTATGACTACTTCTTGACAGCATCAAAGATTCTTCTCAGGATCTTTCTTTCAAATGTATTATTTTTTTAATTATTATTATTATTATTATTATTAGATTAATTTATTTATTTAATTAAATTTTAATTGTTATATTCCATTAAAAATTTTTTTGAGTACCAGCAATATTTTTTTTTTCTGTATTTCTGGAATTTAAATATTGATAAATGCATTTCCATGAGTGAGTTGGATGGAAATTGTAAAATTAACAAAGTTATAAGTATTCCTGACACCTAAAACTGTTGCAAAAGTGAATCATCACCATTACTTGCAGCAGATCTGAGAAAGTAGGGGAGGGGGGGAGGGACAGAAATAAAGCAAACAAAAAGAAACCATTGTGCAGACTAGAACACAAAATTTACTGAACCATAAGAAACATATGAAATGCAGGAAATACAGATTGAATTCATACTTGCAATTATAACTATTTTAAAAAACTTGCTATTAAATAATCAGCAAAAGATTAAGCCTGAGAGTATGTCTTTTTTTTTTATTATTATTTAAATGATAAAATTATACTCACTTTTAGTGTAGAGATTCTTGTAAGTTATACTCGAAGGGTATTCTGGTAAATCTGCATTATATTCTACAAAAAGAATTAAGATCAACATTAATAAAATAATTATTATTGAATGTTTTAAAGGCATGCATCTTACAGCTATTGCCAGTTATTTCAAAAGGTCAATGGCCAACCAAAGAAATTCAAGACTTTTGATACATGGAACTAATATTCTACCTCAATTCTTTCAAAATTTTAAGATCATTTACAAATACAATAAACTATGTCTAATGCTCCAAAGTTTTATTTATTTAGAAAAATTTGATTGTATTATTTAAAAAGAATATATTTTTTGTGTAATAATCCTTTTATTAGTGTTCTGACCGAAAAATTGCCTCCAAAATTCAGGTGCGTCTTATACTCGAAATTAATATAAAAATGTCCAGTGTTTGATTTAAAATTCCCGCCAGTCTTAAAAATGGCAATAATGGAGCTTTAAAACAACCTACAATCAAACAAGTATGTCGATGGATAAAACAGTCGTGGTCTAGAGCGAGAGAAGATATTGTTAAAACTTTCAAGAAGCGCAGCAAAAGTAACGCTCTAGATCCCTGTTTTCCAACGTGGGGCGCACGCCCCACAAGGGGGCAATTTGATTGTTGAGGGGGCAATTCGAAAATGGAGCAATGTTGTTTTTTTTTTGGTTGTGAAAGTAAAAAAATGTTGGTAATTTGTTTTTTTTTTTGGTTGTGGAAGTTAAAAAAGTTGGTCTTTTTTTTTAAATTTTTTTTCTTTTTGAAAGTTATACCTAATTTGGTAGGGCATAGCATACTTTAGATACTTTATGTGGGGCACAGAACAAAAAAGGTTGGGAAACACTGCTCTAGATGGCAGTGAAGACCATCTTATATATGAAGAGGACAACGATGACGACGAAGAGGAAGAAGAAAGTTCAGATGACGATTTTCAGGGATTTTAAAGGTCAGTTCGGTTTTATAAACCAAGAATTTTTTTTTTTTAGTCTGGCTTTGCAATCTAATGATAAAAATGGTAAAAATGTTAATTTTTAAAAAAAAATTGCTTAAAAATTAAGGTGCGTCTTATAGTCCATAAAATACGGTATTAAACCACAAACCTTTGTACCACCTAATAAATGCAAATTTGTGTACTATCATTCATATTCTTGGTTTTCTTTGCTTCAATCTCTCACATATTAAAACATTTTCCAAATGTTATTGAAAGTAAACTAAAGATTTAAGTTACCATCAAGTAAAAGACTTAAAACTGTCAATACAAATTTTGTTGAATGAATTTTTATTAATACTATTAAATAATTATTAAAAATTATATGAACTCAGAATTTTCCTTGATTTCACAAATTCCTTTAGTTCTAGATCAAAAACGTAGAACAGATTTAAAAATATTCCCTAAACCTTGAAGAGTTAAGCTTTTAGATTAGAATCTTTTCTTGCAGCAAAAATTTAAACTTATGCTTGAAATAATCATAAGCTTGAAAAAAAAAAAAAAAACATTACTAAGGGCTACAGTGGATAAAGGATTTGCATAAATAAAAATCATTACTGAAGCTGATTTTGAGATATGATAGGGCAATAGAGCAAAGTTTATAAAGTTTAAGTTACATTTCAGAAGATAATAAAGATCATACATCAGCTGACGAGAGATGATTCTCAAACCAAATATATCCTAGGATGCTCAAAAGATTTGAAACTTAATATTTCTATGATAAGGAGTATCATAGTAAAGGAATTCAGGACAGAAAACTGAGAATTATTTAAAAGAAAAATTCTAGTCAAGTGGTACATTGAACTTTAAGGACTGAGGAAAATTAAATGTATTTAATACCAAAGTATATTAATTACATCCTTCTTTATGAATATTTAATTTTTTCAAGAGACTACAATATTGCTCAATTAAATTACTATATATATAACAAACAAACAACTCTCCCAGCAATTTAATAGTGATAGCAGTAATAAAGAATAAACTTAAAATATCTGCAAAAATTTTAACAAATTTTCATTAGTTCACAAAAATAAAGTGGGTCCAGTAGTCCAGTTGTATAGGGGCAATACAACTGAGTTATCCAGAGAAGCCACAATGGGCTGGGAAGTTGTATATTCTCCGACGATCTCAACATTAATTTGCTAAATAAATAAAGTTTTTTTTTTTTTAATGCTATGTATGCAAGGGTTCTGGAGCAAAGTGACGGTACCCAGCTATTGGTATTCTATTCTTAACGTAAGCAAGGTGGGATAAGAAAAATATTCAGAAACAACTAATCCCTAGCTGAAAATCCAAGAATTTAGAATGTACATCCTTGAATCAGAATAAGAAATTTTAAAGATTAACTGTAACCTCAAGTTAAGGTTTTCTCTCTTAACTTTTTAATGTCATTCAAGTCTTGCAGCAGAAGCAAAAGTCCCCAATTACTAAATGCTTAATTAAAAAAAAAAAAAAAAAAAATCCTAAAATTTTAATTTTCTTTATTTTTTTAAGGAAACAATTATCTTTAGTGTGAAGAAATATGGATATGCATCTCACAGCAGTTGAAGAATTGTTAGCCCATTTCAAATATAATAAAAACAAATAAGTTTATAGTCAGCAGTTTTTTTCCCTATGGTTGGATTAGGGCTAATCATTAGTAGTTTTTGGATTTGGGCCTCTGCTCCCAAAAATCTGAAAGTACAAAAAAAAGACGTACAAAGTATCTTTAGTTTTTTTGATTGAATGTTCAGAGCCTCTTTGATTTTTCCTGTTTGCTGTTGCGAGATCTTCGACACCATCTCTCCCCAGCAAAATACTATAACGAACCAGCATTCTAGAAAACGTATGAAAAATACTGGTTCACAGCTGGAAAATGTGCTTATATCATCCTAGCATTTAAAGCATATCAAAAAAAAAAAAAACTTGCTAGGAAAGTTCAACTCTACCAAAAATAAACTTTTAAAGCTGTGCACCGGAGGTTTAGGCTCATCAGTCAATTCTTGACTAATTGACTGACTAGTTGATGCCTGCCCATTTTTAATCTCCTCCTCCTCTCACCTCCAAATTTCTCTCATTTGACGGTGAAGAGAATTGTCAACGAGCGAAAACGAACGGAGCCACAGTTCACTTTTCTCGACTGGGTATTTCCTTTTTACTCGTCCGAAGCCACTTTTGGATATGGATGATATTTATAATAAACATGAATAATATAAAAATAATGATAACAGTATATAGGTAGGTTAAAGATGCAAAGAATAAAAATCGATAATCTTGTGGTCTTCTACTTTGCAGAAAAATAGAATGTATTACGATGCTTTGCGATAGATGTCACTGAGAATGCATGGAAGTACTAATCCATAACCTATGGCTTTTTCTTCTTTTTCTAATTGTTGTATAAAAGTTAAAGGGTCTCCACAACAGGCCTATGCATGCCCAAGGGCTCGCGGGAGGTAAGGCACCCGGTATTTCATGACCAACGGGACTAGTTTGAGGTCGGGAGGTCAGCCCAACATCCGTCCGCATTTAACTCCCGGGAAAGAAAACCGGTACTCATTCTACAGAGGGCTAGGTTTGGAGGAGAATGGAGCGTGGAAAAATTCCTGCCCTCCGCCGAGGCTGGGAATCGAACCCGCCACCTCCAACCTACAGCCAAGAGCCCTTACTCACTCGGCTACCAGGCCCATCAACTGTTGTATAACTTCCCTTAATATTATCTGGATAGTTTCACTTGGAAAAAACTTTTGCTAGATCATTGCAGAAGTTTTTGATTTGGAAATCCTGAAATTAGGAATAAATAAATCAAATTTGAGAGTTAGAATACCCTGTTGATTATTTAATTTTTAGCAAAGAATATTCATTTATATTCTTAACAATTTAGTGCAACATTAAAGAAAGTATCAATAAAATCGACAATACCAGATTAAGTATTCCTATTTAGAGCTCTCTCTTGTAGCTCTTAATTAATAAGCAGAGAGTCAGCAGAATTAGGGTAAGGCTATGCCAGTAATGGTGAGGAGGATTCCATGAAAAAAATGTTAATTCCAAAATCTCCCAAGATTGTGAAAAATGGCACTATACCAGAGGAAATGCATGACTAAGTATCAACGAATGAATATTAAGACAAAGCTAAGATGAATTTTTTTTTTGCTCTTTTCAAAAACTGATTTTTATTTATTAATTTAATTTTTTTTTTCAAAATAAAAGTGTCGCACTACACCTAAGAGATTAGAAATTTTACATTTTCTCAGCAGCAGAATATAAAGACACAGAATTTGCTTGCGATATTCACTCTATACTTAAAAGTTAAATTGAGTATCACACTGCCTGAACGTGTTTTAATTGTGAAGTTCTTTTACCTTTAAAGATCCAATGCAGCTACCGCTCCACATGAATTTTAACACTAAGAACTTATTTAAAGGTCCTTTATCGGCTGCAGCAGTTCAAATGACGATTAACAAGTTTGAAAGAACTGGATTCTTGTCAGTTAAAGGAATAAAGTCTGTATCAAGTGAGATAGCAAAGGAAGCTGCAACTGCTATAGTCGACCGATTCATAGATAATCCTGCTGGAGTTAACAGCACACAGCAAATATCGAGGCAAATGAATGTTCCTTATTCCAATATGTAAAATGTTTTTTGGAAAGTAATCCACTATTATCCATACAAGATCAGCCGCCAGCAGCAACTACAAGGAGATATCCTGAAAACAAGTGCCATTAGCTCTAATATTTGGCCAGAATCGAAGTGAACATTCTATGGGGAGACGAGATCTATATTTATCTCAACAGGATTGTCAACACTCAAATCTGCTGTATATGGGCTTCAGAAACATCACATTTTTTTCAGCAAATCCCACTGCAATCACCAAAACTCACCGTCTGGTGTGGCGTTACTTCAAATTTCATCTTACGGTCATTCTTTCGAAGATTGCATTCATCGGAACAGCCACTTGTTCCATTATGGCACTGCATGCTGCACAGGTTTATATCTCAACTACAGTAAAGGGGAAGCCTGGATGAGAGAACTTTTACACAAGTTGGAATTCCGCCTTGTATTGAACAACTAATACAGCAGCTGTTAAAATACCACTTTACTGAAGAGTCATTAGTCGCTTTTTGCCACTGTATGGCCTCTACTCGTATTATCTTATACAGTGTGATTTTTGGCTATGGAGTTCAAGCCCAATGCTATCGAGGAAGTATCCATAATCTAAGCTGTTGGTCTTAAAGGACAATACCACATAGCATGTGCAGAACATTACTCATGCAATGTCTCATTCTGCAGTTAAGCTATGTATTGAATGCAATTTCTGATCCACAACAATGTCCATTACATCAAAAATCAACTTCTTTTTGCATCACTGAGTGAATTTGGAGCTTTGACAGTATTTCCTTAGCCCGTAAGTTCAGTTTTTAAAAAGATAAAAATGTAAAAGTTCATCATAGCTTTGTATTAGTTATTAATGTTACTTTGTCATGCAATGCCGAAATCTGTTGCTTGCTGATGAACATTAAGCATGCGGTAACTGTAATGTTCACAATGTTTTGTTTTTTAATTTTATTCAGTTTTTAATACCAAAAAAAAAAAAAATAAAAAAAAAAATAGTAAAATTATTAAATGTGTGATACACTATTTTTTTTACTTTTAGAATTATTTAACTCTTGATTTGATGTGAAATAATCAAATTTTTATGTACAGGATTTGTAACAATATTTCTTAACTAAGTTAAACACCTTTGCATGCAGTCTTTCCTCCCTTAAACCATAATTTTTTGTTTGAATTCAATCATATTTGTATTTAGTTTTACGTGATTTCTCTTTGTTAAGAAGTAGATTCTTCATAAAAACGAAAATATCAGCCAGACACATTACTATTTAAAAGTTTTATACACATTAAAATATAAGAAGAACTACTGATTACACCTTCACCAGCAAGGCAAAATAAAGAGCTATTTAAGAACATTTTCCATCAATCAACGAATCAGGAAGCACATAGACCGAATGGAGCAACATCTAAATCGTCTTTTAAGTTATTTATATAACAGAACAGGATCGAAAGAATTGAAACCAGTTTGAGTCAAAATCTATTTTTTTTTAAAATTACCCACCTTATATAAGCACAAGTAATGTTTAGTTTAAAAAACAACAAGCTAAAAT
>JAFIDM010000003.1:12317056-12329767 GCA_023159025.1 Thereuonema tuberculata | reverse complement strand
ATCGAACCATAAAAATCATTACAATTAATAATAAAACTCACTACAATATATTCAACTTTTCATAAGTGCGTGCGTTTTATTTATTTCCATTTTATTCTATTTCATTCCACGCACGTTAAGCCTATTTAGTACTAAAGCACTTAATCTTTCCAAATTATCTTTACTTTCTCCTGGAAATTAATTTAGTGATAAATGTCATTAACCCATCTTTAATTATGGATTTGAAGATAAGAGAGTTGAACTTCCACTTTTTTTAAAGATGATGTAATTATTAAATCCCACAAAAAGAAGAAAACAGTATTATCTATTAATACAAACGAGGGAAGAAATGACACAGAAATTAAAATGTATCTGAGCTTTCATTGGTGAGAGTTTGGGATGGCCGTTTCGTCCTTTTTGTAGACTCGTCAGCCAAATCCACTCACCAGATGAAACACTCAGTGCAGAAATAAGGGAAAACATTCTCGCACCCAACAGCAGTCTCCTCCAAAAGATAACACAATAAAAAAAATCAAAACAAAAAAAAGCGAAGCTTGTTTCTTAGTACTATTTATTACTTTGTTGTACATCTTAAGTCAATATTATATGTGAACATTTTAAAATTGAAAGTAATAAAATCTGTAAAAATATTCCCGACAAATAATAGAGGAATAGTAACTTGAAATAAAGCAACAACCATAAAGTAATTTATTTAAACGTGACCAGCAGTGTAACTTGTGATAAACCATTATTGCAACAATAGTAAAAAGACAAATTTGTGATTATTTGTTACTCTTAACAGCAATAGGGAGTTCGGATCGATTCAACCAATTCTGAACTTAGACAATGTAAAGTTAAAATGTATTTCTCTGTAAAGGTTAATATATCAGAAATAAACGATGGCAAATAAAGTTCGTAAGTTCTACGCATTCAAATGAAGACATCGATAAATATGTCTAATATTGTCTACAAGAAGAATGGAGTAAAAGTCGTTCTCAAGATCACCAAGCAACATAATAAGGAGGGTTCCAGAACGATTTATGGACATGGCAAGGGATTTACTAAAGAAAAGTAAACTCTTAAGGAACTTCGATCGTGAAACTAATGCTAACCTGCATTTTGATAAAAGATAAAAACAAATTACATATATCTGTTTCAGGAAAAACTTTCTAAATCCAGACGAAGGATAATGAAGTTGGAAGAAGAAAACTGAAACCGTTTAATAATTTCAACATAAGGAAAAGAGGCTTTCATGCTGAATTAAAAGATTAAGGAAATGTATCAATGATTTAGTAACAAAGTCTAGAAATAGTTAATTTTCTATTATTCAACTAATTCTGTAAATATATAAGAATATATATTTATTATTTTTCTAAAGCAGGCAGCACACGATGCAGCTTTTGCTGTGCAACTCGATGCAATTAAGTTGCACAAAAAAAGTTGCAAACGACAGTCAGGCGCACACGATGCAACATTCTTTGTGCCGCCATTCGGACAACAAACGAAGCACACTACGAATTTGAATGACGTCACTTGACATTACGTCAAGGAGACTGCGGTGATGTCCTTCCAAATCTAATGTGTGTGATTTATATTAAACATATGAGAAATATTTTTATATTATTATTAGCCGGTATGTAATCACAGTTGATGGCAATAATGCGATTCACAAATAACTACCACCAACAGCCAATAAAAATCCATTGCTCACTGGAAACAATGACGTCACATGTCATGGCCTCGGCAGTTTCCGGAAATGGTGAATGAGCGACAAGCCGCTTCCGATGTGAAAAATTCAAAAAATCTAGGTTTTTCAAACGCTCTGATACATTCTGCCGCATTAAATTACTGCATTTACATATAAACTGTATTTATGTGTGAAAGAAACTCGCAATACTCTGATATTCAATGTGTATTCGCTAATCGCCCATCTGAAGCAAAGGAATTTGTTTAGACGCCATGTTTCCCCTTGAGCATGATGTCACGACTGACGTATTCCAACGCTGCACTGTGATTGGGTAATTCCATGCAGCTTCCTTGCAGCTTTCGGAGTTGCAATCCTCGCCTTTGCAGCTTTTTCTCCATGCAACTCCGGTTGCAACTTTGTCCATGCAGCTCCAAAAACGCTCTAGGCCAAAAGTTGCACATGCAACTCGGCCCAAAGCTGCATCGTGTGCGGGCTGCTTTAGAGTTACTGGCTTGAGAAAATTTATTTCAACTTAAAGAGTCCTATTTAAAAAGTAATTATGAATTTTCTTCGACTGCTACAAGCTTCTTTTTTATTTGTGTTGGGGAAGTTTATATATTCTAATATTATATAAGTATACCCAAAGTTAATTCAAATCAACACATTATATAATTTTTAAATACTAAAAATGTTATTTTTTTTTTAATTTACTGACCATTAACATTTGGGCAGAAAAAAATTTACTGTATTAATATCATTTACAAAAAAAGATAATTAAATCAAGAATTAAGTAAAGCAAATACATTTAAATTACATACAAGCAATACTTCCTTCATACAGAAGTAATTATTAAACTTGCATTCTTTAAATTATTATACTCCTAGAGTAATATATAAAATTATAAAGTACTTTCATGAAGTTTCTGTATACTAATTCCGATTTAAAAATACATTTATTTAAGTAAGACACTTCAGAAACCCACTGAATAAAAATAAATATCAATGAATATCAGCATATTTTTACCAAGAAACTAAATGTTTAACTTTCTGTTGACCACTTTGAATTAATATATAATGTTGCATGCAATATCTACAGCATCTACAGATGAAGATAGTTATGCTTTTGTTACATAACAGACGACAACTATTTTGTTTGGTTTCATTTTGTTTTGTTTGAATAAGGAAATGCTGTTGACCTACATCTGAAATTAAAAAATGAATGTGTAAAGGTAACCAATTGGGTTGCAGGAATTCAAAAACTGGCACTTGTAGTAGAGGTAGGTCAGTCATCACTGTAGGCTATATTATCCCATACAGCAGGTTAATTGTAAAGGAACTTGCTATCTGAACAGGACCTTTAAAATCAGCTTTATAAATGCCTGTTTCATAGATAGTTTTGTTCTTCATTACAACTTTTGTCCTTTTTTATGGATAGGAATCAATCACCCATAAACAAATCTAGACTGCAACTATCCTAAAACAAACAACAACAACAAATAGGGGCAAATGAGTTAACCTTTTGACATTTAAATCCTCTTTGACAATCTGTGGACAAAATCAAAACTAATTTCATATCAATAAGGAAAAGTGAAAAACTCAATACTTTACTGTACGCCTCAATTCTGAATTTTTGTGTAATTTAATATTTGACGTTTTAAGACTAATTTGATGAAAAACTTTTATCTGAGTAAATTTCATTTTTACAAAGTTACAGAATCGCTATGTTGAAGAATAGTTAAACAAGTGAATAAAAATATACACAATATCTTGTCAGAAACGAACAATTGATACCTTAATGAAATTTATTTAGAAAAACACCATCTCAAATACCAAAGAGGAAGTGGACAATTTAGGAAATTCCTGTAATTAATGGATATTTCAAAAACACTGAAAACTGCCGTCAAAAACATTGAATTCTGTGACCTTGTAGTTCCAATCCATGGGATGTTGAAAACTATTTCCTGTATTATTTGAAGTAAATTTAATAGTTCGATAATAAAAACATAAATTTTGATGAACATTCAGGTTAAGAAGTCTTCAGAAAATAAAAAAAAAAGAAGTAAACTGACAAATGACATTCACAATAAAACTAAAGCAATTAAGTACTACAAATTCTCTTTCAATTACGATAACCTTTGTTTTGAAATTGAAATTATATTACAGAACTTCCCGTTTCTTCATTTTTACGAAATAAGGAAGTAATTAACTGAAATTTGGTTTAAAATACCTAAACTAAATAAAAACAAATTAAGTTCTTAGCATTTCTTAAAGGCATATGGACTCACCTCTTAAACACCTCCTCTTCCAAGCATTTTCGACTTGACTTGCCTCATTAAAAGCTTTGCAAACCTTCGAAGCATTCGCAATATCTTTTCCGGATAAAAAGGATAAAATATAGGCCAACAATTCTGGAGGTAACTTCAATAACAAACTAGGACCTCTGGACTTGGAGCTGTCACTGTCCATCATAAGATCACGCCAACTAAAACCACCCATTGCAAAGTTTTCATGGACATAAATCCTAACACATAACAGGTCTTAACAATTTATCAGGTTTGCCAGTAATTAAAAATAGGTCCTAAAAATACTGTAAATATAATCATTAAGGTCTGGCTTGCCTTCAACTTCCCCAATACCACCTTAAGACCAGCCACAATTGCAATACAACTAGGAAGTTAGTTCATGTATATCCCGCAGTGTCTCGTTCTCAACGAGACCAAACGAGAATGCGTCTTTCGTCATTTTTGAAGTACCGAAATCAAGGTTTAACCCAATCACCCAAAGACCTAGAATAGAAGTGTATAAGTTAGCTGCGTGATATTTGTTGCTGACCTGTCTCTAGAAACATTATAATAAATAATACTTAATGATATTTAAAATGTAAAAGGGAGAATATTTTGGTATCTTCGTACGCTTTTCATTGAAGGTCTTATATTAAAAATTTCCTTGAGATCATATTTCTGTCAAGGGTACAGTTCCTTAATTTTGAAAAGGGTTTCTGATCGTAAATCATCTATAAATGGGCGGACAGTTTCAGTTTTAGCCTTCTGTCAATGTCAAAAAGATTTTTATGCTTAGTATATTATCGTTATTTACACTTATTAATCGGAATGGCATCCTCTGAAGTTTTGCGCCCGAAACTGATAGTATTTGATTTGGGTATGTTATAGACTTTTACAAAAAAAAAAAAAAACAACTTATTTTTTTGTCTCCCTTCCCAAGATATCATATAAAAACAAAATATTTATGTGTATATATATGTACAAACAATATTTAATAAAAAAAAATTAAAACAATTTCAATTAACAAGAAAGGAAACGTAGTACTTTGAAGCTTATAAATTACAATGTTATCAGTCTTGATTTAAAATAAAAATATCTTCCGAAGATGCTGCATTTGCATAACAAAACAAAACAGAATAATGGTAACAATACATTCTTGAGTTAGTAATAACTTTTAAGGAGAGAAAACAAAGATATAAAAATCTAAATGATCTTAATTTCGAAATGAAATACTATTACAGTCTAATTAAGTCACTGCTTTTGACTAATGTCATGAATTTAAGATTGCATTGCAGTTGGCATAGTAAATAACTTTCAGTAAGTTTTGGAGAAGAGTGACTGAATCAGCTGATTAGCTTGTCTCATAACCTGCCCTGTTTCTTGCTATCTGAATTGTCATCTGATAAAAGACGAATTTCATGAACTTGCAAGCAATGATAGATGCTCTACTTGAGGAATGGAGCTAAGGAATTATTAGCTCCATTTTTAAAGGAAAATTATTTTCGTATATTTTCAATAATTGCAATGATAGAATGAATACTGTGATCACATCCAATTTTATTTTTTTTTTTTATCTTCGTAATCAGCACTTTTTTTTTATTTTTATCATCCATAATCAGTACAAAAGCAATCTCTATCAGTAAAATTCAATTACAGTAATTTCTTTTTGTGTGTGTTGATAGAATGATAATTTTCATTCTAATGAATTATATTACTAACTGAGAGATGTTGAAGAAAAAAGATTGAGTAAAAATCCGAAATGTTTAGGGCCAAAAGAGTTTTGGGTTTCAGATTTTGGAATAATTTCTTATCAAACCAAAAAGCTTAATTAAAAGTGGAAAAAGTAAAATTTTACTTTTAATGCAATAATGATGTTGGTCATGTTATACACAGACATATACGCAGCTCCAAAGACGACAGCTATTAAGAAAGAAATAAGAAATAAAACAAGATCAATTCTGAGGAACATAAAGGGGAAGGAATATTATTCTTGACATCATTGAGAGGAGGAACACAAGAAGCAGTTCAGGGATCAATAAGCAGAAGATTTGGGGATGAGAGTCCCTTTGCGAGTGACTTTTTTAAATATTTCTTCCATTGTGATCTGCCTCATTAATGCTATATAAAAATCAGATGAGGGATGCTGAAACTTTATTACGATGAAGACTAATTGCATCACTGTTTAAAATATTCATATGATTAAACATCATTATTTCTGGTATCTGTTCATTTGTCTTTTTCACCTTTTAAATTTTGCATTGTTGTAATAGAAAACTTCTAAGTTGGTTCGTAATAGTCTATTTTCAGCACAATGGAAAATAATGTCATCGGTTATTTCAGGTCTTGGGCACCATCAGCAAGAGAGAGGCAGTGTACTTGACACTTAAATTCTATTCAATTAACATTTATCTTATTTTTTTTTATAACTTTTTTAGTCCTCTTATAAGAGAGAAAATTAAAAATATATAAAATTGAAAATTTTTTGGGCGGAGGGGGCAAGTAATCTCTTTCTCTTATTGCAGTACTCCTCAATCACAAAGCCAGTATTCAAGGTAAAACTTTTTTTATTTGGGCTCAGGGTCTTCTACATCAATTTTTGTCCTTTGAAAGAGTTTTTCATTGCAAAGTGCCAGTAGCCAATCAGATGCAAGATAACACTGTTACAGTTAGTGACCTCTGCAAACAATTCAACTACACCTTGCTGTTTCTATGCACATTTCTTAAATGTGTTCATTTTATAGTGGTTATACTATATTAGGAGCAAGTCATTTAAAGAACAAGTTGGCGAAACAAATAGAAATACTAACATCCAAGCCAATTTCAAGGTTTTAATGTAGGTTTAGGTACAACAGCTGTTTAGAAGGCTACAACTTCGAAGTTGAAAATGCCTTTCTATCTTAACTAATTGGATAGCTGTTGCATATTCCTCTACTTCTGTTTTGCCAACAAGTAAGCCAATTATTGAGCCACTAGACTGAATTTATGAACCAGTCGAGACTCGTGTATTGACCCAAACTTTAATGCTAAAATATCGTCAGTGTACTGAAAAGATAACACATAATATCGGTCCTCCTCTAGCGCGAAGAACAGCCTGTTCATATCAAGGCATTGACTCCATCTGATACTGGAAGACCACTCCTGTTGTATCACTGTCTACAACTTCACCCTAGACATCAGAAGTAGATTCATGGATCTGATATCTCGCTCAACGGCACCCTAGAGAGGTTCAATAGGGTTTAAATCTGGGAACCTTTTGGGCCACAAACTCAGATGAGTGTCACTCGAGCCATGTCTAGGTAGTAGCAGCCTGATGTCTTTTTCTCCTGCTGAAACACACCATTGGTTGCAGGATGTACGAAGACCATGAAAAGGTGTGAGTGATCAGACAGCTTTAAGGACCTCTTGCCATATAGTAAGGGGCCTCTTCTCCCTTGAGAAGACTCCCGCAATAATCACAGAGCCACTACCTCCTTGAACACAGCCAACCTGGCAAGATGAGACTGTGGCCTATTCTTTGACACCACACCCACTCATCAGATCAATATAGTTGATAATGGAATTCATCTTAGTACATGGCTTGGTACCATTCCACAGTGGTCCAGTTTTGACCCATCAGTCAAAAGCTGAATGCAGTGGCTGATGATAAGCAAGTCAGCAGGGGCAGATGAGTATAGATCATTGGCTCCCATAGCCTAGAATATGCAGCATGTTCACTTGTTGACATAGCTTGGTATTGTGACATTGAAATTAATTATGATCTGCACCGCATTTGCCCTTGGTTGGTTAGTATGAGCCTGTACAATCTATGCCGACCATGATCACCCATGGCATGTAAAAAACCCAGCTTGTTCACTAGATACTAGTACATTCGTCAATGGTATACTCATGTTAGACCTTTGATGTGGTTGCCTTCGAAAACCTAGGGTAGTTACCACTTGAGCAATAGAATGACCCATCCATCTTGTACCAAGAACCTTTACGATCAAAGCCACTGAGGTTGCAACTTTTACCCATATTCAACAGTTGTGATACCTTACTGGGAAACTCAGATGTCTACATATTTATCAACTTGTTTGGTTTGGGTATGTTCCACTATGTGCTAGGGATGCCAATTTCCACTTACCATTACCCAAACCTCAAATATTTTATCTATTCAGTGACAATAGAAGATTTAGTTGATGAGATAAGTCATTGGACATCTTTCACAGATATGTAAGTCTTCATCTGTATTCAGTGAAAATTCCTGTGCCTTCTGTTTCTGTGTGCAAAACAGAAAATTCAAGCTGAAAATTTTGATCCTTTAACTTCTCATTTAAGTTATCTTTGAATAATTCATACACCAATGAATATATTAAAGATTCAAATAATAGAAAAAAATATGTCGTCATATATTTAAATTGTCTGAATCTGACCTTCTGTAGATATTAACAAATATTGTTTGTATTTTTAATTTTTTTTCAGATTACACTTTATGGCCATTTTGGATTGATACTCATGTTTATCCTCCATTTAAAAAAAATAGGTAAGAAGCAATATATTGAGAATTAGCAGTTTGTTGTGCTTTCTTTTCACCTGGAAGAAAAGAAAAAAAGCTTTGTTATTCTAATTTATAAATTAAAAAAAGTCTCAAAAGGGCATTTAAAGAGCTAATTTACTTTCAAAGAACTTCATTCTAAACATCAATCTCCTAATAACATTTCTTAATAATGCAGGTCTTTAGGTTAATCCTGTTACTTTAAGTTTTTAGACAAAAAAGGGTGCAATTACAGCATAAATCAAGCTTGAGTATAAAATTTAAATCAAGCAAATAAACCATCATAACCGCCCTATAGTGATCCTGGAAATTTAAAACTCACAAATTTGCCAAACATTTAAAAGGCTTGAAGGTGGATATTGTTTTTTGCAACATGAAAAATATGTAGATTTTTATTCATAAATGAATTTGGCCTCTTTTCATGAATTTATATGCCAAATCATAAAATTTCTTATATTTTTGATGCTATTCAAAATAGAAAATATTAAATGCCAATGAATTTATGAGGTCAGCAATGAAATCACCATTTTTTTTTTCCATCTTAAAGTTTCCATCAAATATGCAGGCTTTAGTGCTTTGCATTAGTCAATAGATGTAATCTTTTTTATTGACGGTGTTATTAAACCAATTTGGAATTTTATGGACTAATATTTAAAAATAATAATAGTTTTATAAGCCTACAAACAAATTTGAAACTTTATTTTTCCCATGCATATGAATTGATTCAAGACTACAACACCTTTCATGTCTTTAAAGTTCTAGCATCTGCTATACGTAAATTCACTTTTACAGACTTTTTTTTCTTTTCAACTCATTATTTTTTTGTTTTGTACTCCTGCGTTTCAGTTAAGAATTTTGTTAATTGTTAAACAAAAGATTTCCAGGATTCCATATTGCATTTATCATAACATAATTATTACTTTCAGACTAAATCTAGATTTTTGCTGAGGTCCTTGCCCTTTTACATAAACTTACATAACAGATGTGTTTTATTTTTATATATAACATATGAAAAATAATCACCTTATGTACAGAAGACCTCATACAACCACAAATCTCTCTGAATAATTTTATTGCTATTCTAATACAACAGAAGATGGCCATAATTAAAGAGGATATACTCAGAGCCCTATTTTGAAACATTTAGTTCACAAAAATTCAACCATCTTGATGTAAGTACTCTGGAACATGGAGCTTCAATTTATTAAAAACAAAAAATAAAGCACAAAATTTTCTTACCAGGAGAAATTTAGCACTAGAAGCTCTTGATTTGAGACTATTGAAAGAACGAATAGAGGAGACTCTACAAATCAGTTTTGGTTTTTGTATAATTTACAGATATGATTCAATATGTCCTGCGTTCCAATATTTTAAGAACTACATTCTGTGAACATTTTCTCCAGTGAAATGCATCAAATCTGCATTGATTTGACTCACAAGCTGCGTTATTCTATCTTTTAAGGTTGCTAAAGTAGAAACATGTCCTTGATACATCAAGCTTTTGAGATCAGTGCTTTTGAGACCAGGGCCGGAACTAGGGGGGGGGTAGATGGGGCATGTGCCATGGGCATCGGCTAGTTTTAAATGGAGCGAGTATGGCGTGGAGGGGAAGGAGGGGGCACCGAAATATACCCTTGCCCCGGGTAAAAGGAGGGCTAGTTCTGACCCTGCTCCATCCTAAACAAATATGGTAGAGTCGAGGCATGCTCGCTGCAGTAGATGTGAAACAACAAAGTTGAGCAGTATCTCTCAATAGGCAATAGCAAATTTGTTACGAGTCACTGAGCCGTCCAGATAAAAATTACCCTTGTCACTCCATGAGATCTTTCAAGGCCATGTATCAGCCATCTCCATTCAAACTAAAAATGTAAGGGCAATCTGCAGTTGAGTTTCCACATCACCAGGAGCGAAGCTTGAGTATGGGAGATCTTGTAGGGGAAAAACTTCAACATTTGATGTAAGAGTTTCCACACAGTTGAGTATGGCATATCATTTGCCTTGATATTCTCAAGCACTGCTGGATCCTTGTGCATTATTAATTCTGTGTTCCATGACGGCAGTTACAACTTGTTCAGAAATAATCAGTTTGCACCCTCATCTGCTAAAGATCCAGTATTTTCAAGTTGTAAAATCATTTTTCTAAGATTTGTTATTGCTATTGGACCTCTTCTCCTTTGCTTCAACTGCCAGAATTCTTGAAACACTGTATTAGCATTACTGCTTTGTTGATAGTAAAACTTCACTAGCAATGCATGGCCAGGTAAGGTAAGAGCCATATCACTATAGTCTTATTAGAACGATGTGCATCAGTTTTAGTCTCCCTTACATCCTTCAACTCGTCAGTAGCAACACTGAGATTATGCAAATTTCTTGCACTTCTAGTACCAAATGTTCCCTGGTGGCAAAATTCTGCATCGTGAGATTATGCAGAACATCATTCACAGAATGCAGTTCTTAGAATACCTGAACGGAGGGCAAATTGTACCACATCTGTAACTTACACAAACAAGAAAATTGATTTGTAGTTTTTCTTCTAGCCGTTACTCTTTCAATAATCCCAAATCAAGCACTTCTAGTTCCAAATTTCCCCAGGTAATAAAATTCTGTTTTTTTTTCTTTTTTTTAATTAATCAAAAAATTCCATGTTCCAGAGTGTACTTACACTAAGTTTGGTTGAATTTCCTAAACTATATTTTTTTGCTACATAACTCTGAACATATCTTTAATTATGCTTGCATATTATAATCAATGTTTGAAATTCTCATAATTTATTGTAACTGAAGTTTAATACGACCAATTAATATTTTTTTTTTTTTTATTTCCAATGATTTCTTTCATTGAGTAAAAATAGTATTGTGATTAATAGCTGTAATAGCTTGAATGATGCAGGAGTTCTTGAAAAAAGCAGGGCTATTGATCTTTACTTTCAGTACTTAACATGGTATAGGAGGTACTTTAAAAGTCCCTTACACTGTGGCCTCAAAAGGCCTATTGTACTTAGTCAGTATTTACATTTTAGAATGGCTTCCAGTCTTCCTATTAATATACTGATAATAAAGATATTGTTATGTTAATTTGTATTAATATTTCTAATTTTAATCAGCAAACCACTGTTATTCAGAAAATGGTGTCTATGAATCCTTTAAAATAAGGGTTTTGTTTGTTTTTTTTTTTGTTTGCCTAGAATCAACATGTAGATGGATATAGTTTAATAATGTCATTGTTTTTTCTTTTTAATTATCAAAGAATTATTGACATTTAACAAATTGTGTTTATGAAGTTTTGTAGTATTTTAATTTTTTTAAAAATTAACATTTATTTTATAAAATTTTATAAATTTTATAGCATTTTATTTTATTTATTTATTTTTTACAGTGATGGAAAAATATTTGATAGCTATGGGAATAAAATTAAATGGTACAGAGATGTTCCAGAGATTTTGAATTCCTTGCATTCTGAAGGTTATTTGTTAGCAATTGCATCCAGGTAATGAATATTCTATTCATAAAAAAATTACATTATTTTTTACTTTTCTTCTTTTTTATGAAACTCTTTGATTGCAAGGCTATATTAACAACAACCTTTTGATTGGGGGGTGGCAAACTTCTCGATTGGGGGGGGGGGGGAGATCAAAAAATCTAATCACTTGCAAACCTTAAAGTATTTTAAATTACCATTGAAGGTAACTTGTAGATAATTTAATTCATGAGAAATTTATAGTTAAAAGTGAATAATGCTTGTCGACTTATATTTTTTTCCTCAAAATAAGGGAGCCCCTGCCCAAAAGTCCACCTATGACTACGTATATATAATATTTTAAAATATTTCATAAATGAATAATCAATGATTCAATCATGAACTGTAAATTTAAATCCTTTTTTTTCATTAAAATACTTACAGAACCTCATGCTTAGAAGAAGCCAAAGATTTGGTTAAGTTATTAGATTGGGATAAATATTTTAGTTTCAGGGAAATTTATCCTGGAACTAAAGTTAATCATTTTAATAGGTAAGATTTAAGACAGCTATTCTTAAATTTAATAAGCTAATTGCATAATACATTGCTATTTTTTTGTATTTTTTTAACTTAACTTTTTGTTTTTCCATAAAAAAATTTTCTCCATTGCCGTGAATTCAAGTTATCTTATAATGAGCATCAATCAGAGGTACTCAATCTAATGACACATCAAAACTAAAGAACCAAAGATTAAAAATAATAATTTTGAAGCAG
>JAFIDM010000003.1:12295777-12317046 GCA_023159025.1 Thereuonema tuberculata | reverse complement strand
ACTTCATTTGGTATGGGAACCTGCTCCCGCAGTTTGTTCCGCTATTTTGATTCACCTTGTATATCACTGGAATTTGAGAGTTTTTTTGTCATCTATCCTCTTACATGCACTTTATTTTAGCATTTCAGTATTAGTTAAAATAAAGTTATTTATTTTTTTAATTAAAGTATCTATTTTTGTGTAAATGATAGATTTGCAAATTTCAGCCATTGATTCTATAAATCTTCATTTAATCCCATCCATTAATCCTGTCTACTACTATGTTCCAACTTATCTCCACTAGTGAGAAAACAAAAAGTAATTTCCCATTTGAGATTGATAAGGAAAACAAAGAGAGGGATTCATCAAACCATTTCTTATATTCCTGTCCAAAAAGCACCATCTACAGATGCTTATAATCATTAAAAAAATCTTGAAAAAATTACTAATTTATCAAGTCATTGATTCTGTGCAGTGTAAATCCTCAAGAGGGTGCAAATGAATTTGGGAGGAAAAAGCAGAATAACTTTTAAAGAGATTTTCTGTCATCTGATTATTTTTTTTTGTAATAAAAAATTAATTTATTGTTTAAAAATTAATGGAACTTAGGAAACAACTTTAACATTGCTAAATGCCTCTCTCTTTTTTTTTTTTTTTTACAAATGATAACTTAATTTTTTTCATATCTTTTCATGTATAATTGTAAAGAACACAGCAATAATAATGCTTATTCTGTTATTATTTTATTAATATTCTATTATGTGTAGTGTATATAATTAATTTAGTTAATTTTCCTGTATAGTATTTTATTTTAAATTCATTTAGATTAATTGACAGTTATGCAATAAATACACACATGAATGAACACCGTAAATATCTATATTGAAATTTATTAATATATTAAATTTTGGACCGAAGACGTCTTTTTTTGATTGGGTTAATGTGGAGGGTGTGAATTTTGTAACGGAGAGGAAAGCTCACATTAGAAACTTTGAAAATCAGTACATTAAGTAAAATTCGCATATTTCTTTTTAAATAAATTGATACAATGGCATTTGGGATAGATATGAAATTACAGATTAGGTGAAAGAAGAAGGATTGGTTTTCTTATTGCCGAAGTCAGTTACATACAAATTTGATGCTTTGGAAATATATAGATTCCAAAATAAACAGCTAAGGTAAATAATCATATTGCATAAGATCTAAAAGTTTGTCTCAAAGATTCAAATGTTACTGAACAACTAGATATCACAAATTAAATGTAGTATGAATAAAATAGGAAATCGTGGAAATCAGTTATAGCAAAGAAGGGCTATTGAAAATCTTATCAAGGATATATTCAAAGTATAATGTCCAAGAATGTGATTGTAAAATACATTGAATTTTATATTTTTGTGAAGCATTTGTGATAAAAGATCAATATAGATAAATTTATATCAGTTGAAAAAACTTTATCCAGCAGTTAAAAGTTCTTTTACTTGAAAAAATCAGCTGATGATAAATTGAACGATAGTTCCAAAAGGCTACTGTATATTCTGTATATACAGAATACACAGTATATATTCAGAACTATGTTGTTCTGATTGGTGGTTGGGAAAAAAAATAAAAACATATAAATTTCAGCCAGTAGGATTACAGAAAGCTCAACATAACAATTAGAATGGCATTCAGTTTTGTATGTAAAGAAGCCAATATAGGGACAGTTCCAGACAGTAAACAAAAATAAAGCAAAAACTGCCATTTTGTTAGGAAAAAAAGAAATGACGTTTAGAGATTTTTATGATAGATTCTACAAGTTGATTTTGTAATCCAATAAGATAACTGAATTAATGGGAAGTTGAAAATATCCTCCATCCTGTTATTAAAAAATTAAAAAGCAAATGGAAGTCAAGCATCAGGTTTAAACAAAATGTAATTTTTCACCTTTATAACTTGTGAACGCATGGCAACACAAGCATGAGGCAAGTTTGTATTATTGTCAAGATTGTATTATTATTCTTCAAAAGTTGCTAAAATCATATATAGTCGGACCTTGATATAAGGTCACCCCTTGGGACCTCGCGAAAATGACCTTATAAGCGGGATGACCTTATAACCGATTAATATGCATTTGTCAATAAATAAGCATTATATAAATACAGTACAGTATAATTCTTTGTAAAATTTAATACATACAAAAATATGAGTTTATTAGGTTGTAATTAGGTTATAATTTTTTAATTTAGTTGAACCAATTAAAATTAATGGAATCAGAAAGAAATTATTTTTGAAAAATTTTAATTCGGAATAAAGTTGTATACAAATTAGAACTAGTATGCTCAAGCAAAGTACTGATGTACAACTGACCATACTTAAATTAATCCATAATGCAGGACTGTCGCGATTTTGGTTTCATCTTTTGTACAATGTTTTCTAAGTTTTGTAGTTTCTGAAAATGTTCTTCAGCTACCTCATGGCTCGTAAAAACAGTCTTACGACACTTAATGCTCTGAGTGCTTCTGCTTGTGTCACCGATTCACTTTTAGTATCACTGTCGTTATCCTTACTTTCTAATGCATTGCAATCTAAAACTTGCGAAACAGTTTTGGAAATCGAAGCTTGAGAAGTGGTAGCAATTTCATCATCAATTCCCTAATATTCACTTTCCCCTTCTATAGCCGTGATTTCTGAGATCTTGTATTAATACAGGTAATCATCATCTTCATCATCTTTTTTCTAGAATTTGAGGGGATGAAGTGCTTTGTGAAAAAAGCTGTCCCCTCTGTCAGTAGGAGAAATGGCACCGATAAAAGATCATACCCACGGAAAAATTCTTGGAATTGAATCAGTGTGGCACTGAAATCACATACAAAAGTGACCTTATATGCGATTACGGTATTTAAGACCTGACCTCTTTTAGCCCAATGATACGTCCTCTCTCAAACTCGCTCAACTGCTTTTAATGTGCAATGATTCATTGAGGCATTCTCACAGTCCATGGAGGCTAATGCAAACGCAGTCGGCTATGACATTTGTCCCCTGTCTGCTAGCTTTGCTCTTGATATACCTTCCTTGTTGCACAGTTCCGTAAGCTGTGGCGGACCACTATTTTAGTCATTGGCCATGACTTCCTATTCATTTGCATATTCAGCCCTGAGATATTTGCATGTTGAGCTTCACAGTGATCAGGCAATTTTTTCAGAGTGCTTAATTTCTTTTTTATCAAAGAGTATATTTGTTCTTTACTGTGTAATATCATTTACACTCTGGACACAAAAACTGCAACATCATAAGGTAATCTTTGGATTTGAATCAAATGTAGCACAATATGAAAGGTAGTCATAACATATCTATTTCACATCAGGATGATGATTTTGTGATGCTGTTTCTAAGCCTCTCAGTGAAGGGCATATCCCTTATTAGTATGCAGAAAATTCCAAATAGAACTTTGTGAAACATTCCATATATTTTAAAAATCAATAACGTTACTGACATTGCTACCTACATCTCCATTGTAAACTTGTTGGGACTGCATTTGTAGTATAATGTTAGCGGATCACATATACTTTCAGATATATCTCATAACAGGTGTTTCAGTTTCCGTGTCCACGAGTGATTAAATATTAATTTGATCATTATGCCGTTGTATATTTGACAAAAAATTTATTACTTTTTCTAGGAGTTACATGTATTCTTGCAGAAGGTGGAATGTCTAACAAACTTCTAGAAGAAGGATTTAGGCAGTTTAAATTAAAAAAGGCAGATTGAGTAATTGAGTAATCTTTGCTTGTAAAATTGTTTGTTTGTTTTTACTGTAGAAAATATATCACAGCTATTGCAATCATTACAAATAATATTTAATGTATGAAATTATGCTGCTAAGTTATATCCCTTTTTTTGAATTAAACATATTGTATTATTGGAAATTAAAATATTTTTTTTAACTAATGTGAGTGTGTTTTTTTTTAACTAGTAATAATACAGCATTTTTAAGGTCTTTTTATTTAAAAAAAAAATGTTGATTTTTTTTTTATTATTATTTAATAATACCGTGATATACAGATTTATATTTCATAGACAGGATTTTTTATGATTTTCTCTTTATTAAGTTACACTTCATGTTTAATTTTCTTGCTATTAAATCATTTTCTTTCCCTACCAGTTCACAATTGTTGGCTCCATAGTCCATTGATGACCCCCTGGGCTGCAGTGAAACTGTAAGGTTCAATTCCCAGTGGAGGTCAAGGATTTCACCCTAGATGTTTCTCCTCCAACTGGGTTCTTGGTTTCGCCCACCTCTGTAAACAGAGAATGCATTTCTTTCTAGGAGTTAAAGATCTATCTCAACTGACAAGGAGAGGACATGGGTTGTATAATACGGATTTTAATGCCCTTTTGTGAGATGAAAGTACTCATGAAGTATTTCAAAAATATACCAGGGTTTGGAGTACAACAACCTACCATTTTCGAGATATTGATGTTTTTAGGAGTGTTTTTCCCATGCTAGCTTAATAGTGTCGGATGCAATTGCAGTGGTAGCGCTGTGGGTAGACTACTCAGCTTCTGAGGAGAAGATCCCAAGTTCAAGATCCCAAACTAATAAGCAGAGTAAGAAAAATTACTTTACTTTAACTCATTTTACTGACATAAAGGAACCGAGTCAACAACAAACAGCGAGTGATGACAACAAAGGGATGTGTGCTTCATTCACAATAAACACTTTCATTGATGAAACAATTGCTTGTTTATATAACAAACCCTCGCTAATTATTAGTCAGTACAGGTTAATAATTCTCATGTATATGCAATTGGTTCACTTTAGTCTCATATCTTAACCAGACAAGCTTTTGTTAATATATCAGCAAGATTTCCAATCCATACGAACGTATTATAAGTTCAATTCACCACATCCTAAATGATCAGTACCCGATGATTCATTTTCGCTGAAGGTAACTTCATGACTTTCAATCACTTTCTTGAGATCACGTAGCTATACTCGTCACCCTGCTCCTTGTAGTGAGTAGCCTATTAAATGCATGATTGTGGATCGAGTTTGTTTAGGTTCTGCTTTGGAATTTTCATATAAGCTTTACAACCGATCGTTCGAATACTTGATAATGTTTGATACTTGGTTTGTAGTTGTTCCAAATTTCACTTGAAGTCTTCATTGTCATATCATTGATGATCTTGGAACAGTTGTATACATATGTTGCTGCTGTTGCTATCTCTGCCCATGCTTCTCAGGGAAGGTGTGATTCAGCAAGTGTTACCACCACTGCATTGAATATTGTTCTATTTCAGCACTCAATGAAGCCATTTTGTTCAGGAATATACATCATCTTTACGCCGTGTTGTATTTTTTGTTTTGTGCAATATTCGTGCATGAGTGCATTATTGAACTCTTTTCCATTATCAGTGATAATCTTAACTAGTTGTTTATTTGTTTCATATTCTGCACAGCGATGCCATTCAACAAATTTTTAGAAAACATCTGCTTTACTTTTAATAGCTATTGCTGTGGTAAAATGCAAATATTGATCAGCGATGACTAATAAATAACGATTTCCTCCCCAACTAACTGGTGTGATGGGACCACAAACATCAAGATTGACTATCTCTAACACTTGTGTAGATCCGTGTTTAATGTTCTTTTGGAATGGACAACTCATCTGTTTTCCCAATATGCATGGTTCACAAGGTGCTTTTGTTATGGATGTTATAATGGCAGTCCTTTGACAATGTTTTTTTTTTTTTTTTGACAATTGTTGAATTATCTATATAGCTTATGCCACATTTGACTGATATTGTCTGTTTTCTTTATCGTTAGAACGCTTTCAGAATTAGGTGGTATTGCTAGTTTATAAAGCCTTTTTATTCTTGATCCTTCTGCAATAATTTTTCCTTTGACTATCACCTTGTCTGCGATAAGAATTTTTTCTTTATCAAATACAACATAAAGTCCTTTGTCAGTTGAGCTTACTGATAGAATACTTCTGGTAAAATTAGGAACTTGAAAACATGCATGATTAAATTTTGTCCTTGAAATCTACCAGTCGTCATGACAGGCATGTATTCTCCATTGCTATCCTGTACTTTTTTTTTCATTCTGTTTGGACATTCGTTAGTGGAACTGTTTTTCCAACCATGTGATGAGTACCTACAGAATCAATAATCAACTCCACTCCTTGATCTGGGGGTTTATCAAATTTTTGTGCCACTAATGTGGTTTTCTTCACATTAGGTTGTCTTTGAAATTTCTCAGTTCTTCAGGTTTTGTTAATTTCGTTTCTTTACTTCAGCAGTTAAGGGCAAAATGACCACCTTTCCCACATTTGTAACACTTTATAATTTTCTTTTCAGTTGGGAAAGTGGTTGTCGATGATTATCTGTCTTCAGCGATAAATGTCTTCTGTTAAAAGTCTCTGCATTACATAAATTTAGTAAACTCAGTTATTTGACTTATGTTGTTCATGCTACTGACCAATTGGGACCATGAATCTGATAAACCACATAAGAGAACCGGAGCGATATTTTTATCAATTACATGTTGTCTACAGTTTTCAAAGTCTCTCACGATGTCATTCATCGAAGCTAAGTACATGTCCATTGATTCACATTTGTCAAGAATAGTTGTATGTATCGGAGTAGATCATTTTTAGGAATATACATGGTTTCTAGTGTATCCCATACTTGCTTGGCATAGGTAAATGTTATGTGTGTTTTATTTGAATAGGTGATATTCTCAAACACAACTTACCCATTGCCCGTTGCATTTTTGATTCACGTTTCGCTTTTTCCATTGGATTAGTTGGCACTTCAATTTCTCTTGAAACATGACTTCATAGATCTGACTCCATCAAAATGCTCTGCATTTTAAGCTTCCACGATGGATAATAATTATGGTCGTTAAGTTTTTCTGTTAATAGTCCTTTTTCAGTCATCATGTCTTTTTCAGTATCCAATGTTATTACTGTTAGGCCTCGCAAGAAAAAGAGTTGACGTTACAGCAATCTTCTTCACACTGTAAACAATAAATAGTATTTGCCTGGACTCATAACCTTTATTAGCAGAGTGTTTTACTGTGATATAAATACTAAAACTAATAAGCAGAGTAAGAAAAATTACTTTATTTTAGTTAAATTTAAGTAAACTAATTTTTCTGACCATTTGTTATATCTTTCAGGGTCTGTAAAATACACACAAGTGCTGGTTTGTAAAGTGTTCACTAAATGCTTTTAACATTGTGCTTTGTGAATTCAGCATTCTATGTGTTTTGGGAGATTAGAGCTCCTGATTCAAGTTTAGTATCTAACTAGTATTTTTTGCTATATAATTTTTACTGTGGAACGTCCCAGTCATCATGGTCTTGTAAAAAAAAATCAGCCTAACAGCTTCTGCTACATATTTGGAGAAGTCACCTTAAAAGCTCAGAGAAAGGCACTGATAGCACATGTACAGAAGGCTTATCATGTCTATTTTAGCTTCAAGATTGGTGATCAAGATAAACTTTGGGTCATAAAAATGTGCGTAACACATGTTCGAGAACACTGACTGGCTGATTAAAGCTATTTAAACACTGACAGTGGATATTCTTCATTGATTCTTCCAAGGTAAGTTTGACAGCAATTCTATTACACAGTGCTAATGAACACCATTCGATACTGATTGGTGCACGATCTAGATGAAAGAAACCTACCAAAGCATGGTTATTCTGCTTAAAAAAAAAAAAAATCAGTATGAGGAATATGGGTGGATTGTATGTGCAGACTTAAAAGTAATTGCTTTGTTGTCAGGTTTACAAGGAGAATATACGATATATTACTAATTTTTGAGTTTTTGGAACAGCCCTGCAAAAGACCCACATGATATGGTGAAAGCATAATCTGATCGAACTGAAGGTATGCCTGGTGGAAAGAGCTCAGCACATTTGGCATTAGTGGATAACACAAAAATCTTGTTGCTGCATCTACTTATTAAAATTAATTAATATTAGGATTAATGAAGAATTTTGTGAAAGTAATGAATAGATATGTGCTAAAGCTTTTTAGGCACTGTAAGGGCAGACAACTAGAAGAAATCATCGAAGAACTACTTTCTTCATAAAGGGTTTAGGATGTAATATGTCGCTAAAGCTGCATTTGTTACATTCACACCTGAATTTTTCTTCCACAATTAATGTCAGCAGCCTCAGATGAAATTGGAGAAAACTTCCATTAAAACATATTCCTGATGAAAAACGATAAAGCGGAAAATAGAACGAGAATATCTTGGCAGACTACTGTTCGGCCCTGCAGTGAAACGCTTCAGGGATAAAATATGAGAGAAAGAAGAAGACAAAATAAGTTTTTGTATAAGTTTTACATGTATTGGGATTTATTTGTTTCAGATTAAACTTTTTGCAGTGTAAATAAATACTTGGTGAAATATATTTATCTTTTCTGTGTAAAATAGCATTTTTCTTTATTAAATCCATAATTCTCGAAAACTGTGAGTGAAAGAACAAAATAGCTGTTAGGTTCAGATTCAGAGTCCTCAAAAATATGAAAATCAGACAAAATTTTGGGAGTGAGGGAAAAAAAGGTATTTTTGCAAACCAGTGTTGTTAGAGCTTACCAAAACAAAATTTGTAACACTGTGCCCTCTTTGCAGTCTTGTTCAATCTGAAATGAACAAGCTTTTTGTAATTGAAGAGTTGTTCAGTTCAGCTAATCTGTGGATTGCTTGTTCTTACCTGTTAGATGACTTCATTTCAACAGGCTAACAAGAATACTAGAACTCTACTTAACCATGATACCACTTTTCCATGCGCAAGATGTCTTGGTGAAATTGCTCACTATGTTCATCGCTAACTGCTCTGGGATTCTCAAGAAGAACTCTCAAGTGAGAGTCCAAGAAATGAATTTTAAGGAACGTATTACATCCCATAACTGAATAAATATAAGAGTTCAGCCACAATAGTTCTGTGCTTCAAAAATTTCCAAAAAGTTTTTGGTAACATTGTTGAATGATCTCCACACTGTTCATTAAACTTAGTTAACAGATTTTTGAATTTTCTATCTCGAATCAAGCTCTTATTTGACGGCACACAAAATACCACTGTTAATTTTAGCACCCCTAGAAGTTTTCCTTCAAACTAAGCAAAACCAGCACCATTTTTAAGCATGGCCTTAAAAAGTTTTTAAAATTCCTAACTTTGTTTGGAGTGGAGTTAAAAATAAAAGAAGGTTTTCAGGGTTGACCAATAAGGGTTGTGCAACATTTTCTTTTTTTGTTTTCTGGCAGTAAATGACTTATGTTCTGACCAGTTCTTCTTGATATAACGATATTTCTTGCCTTGACTGTCCCATTCATACAAAACAACAAAATTAATATAACTGAGCTGCAAACCAAATAACAGTGTCAAATTACTTTAAATCGCCATAGATGTTCTGATTGTACTTGGCACACTGAATTTTTCTAAAAGGAATTTCATATTTTCATATGATTCTTTCATATTATCAGCATAGATAATGACACAGAAGGAAATTTGTTTCCACTATGCAAAAGGTCACCTTTCAAACTATTTTACAGGAGTCAATGAAGGGTCACCATTCTGTTTCATATTCTTCTCTAATAATATCCATCATAGAGCAAATATTGTTACAGTAAACTAAATCATTTCCTTGCAAGTAAAAGGTTCATCTTGGCGGTTTCAGAAAACGCACACTTTAGTGTCTCACTGAAGGAGATTCCAACATCTTACATGCAAAAGCTTTTTGGACAAGTTTAAATTCCAAACAAAGATTGTCTAATCACCTTGAGTTAATAGATAGGGAGTCAGAAGAAGATGTAAGTGCTTCAAAAGTAGGTCTTGTTACTCCTCATGTTGAGCTGGGCTAGATTATCGTTTTCTGAGTCTTCATCGGCTAGAGTTACAGTTTTTGGAGGCTGTGGTACAGGTCTTCACTGTGAGCAGTTGGTCTTGTAGCAGATGGCAAATTTGAATATTTCACAGTATGTTTGGATTTAGATGTTATGTCTGCAATGTTTGTTAGGCACAAATAACATTTTGATAAATGATCTTTGGGTTCCTTCCAAACCATGAGAACCCAATATATGGCGAGAACCATTTACCCATCTTGTCGATGAGAAACCTAATACAGGTGACACAGCAAATACAAGTGGAGGGGCCCAGTTCTTATCTTAGTTATTTACATCATAACCAAAATGTAGCTCAAAACATTTTTAATAAGTTGAAATTTCGCCATACAGCTTTAAATATAAATTCCCCACTTATAACAGGTATCTGGAGGATTAAAACATGTACTTGGCATAATAACATAGTATCAACCACAACAAAGTCCACAGTAATCGAATCACTGCGACCGAAGCTTCTCAATTGGTGTGTCATGAGGATGTCTTTGTTGTGCTGCAAAAATAAATCCGTAATAATATTTAGCTTTACTAATGAGATGTTTGTATTTAGAATAAAATGTAGACATCAGATAATCAGGGCGATTTAGTGTGTTTAGTTTAGTGTGCAATAGGTTTTATGCAAATATAAATGTGTTCCAAGAAGCAAAAAATGCTGAGAAGCACTGCACTAGACAAAACAAAACCAAAGCTATTACAATCTGTACAGAGTGAATGTCAGCTTAATACTGGCATAGGTTTCTCAGACTAGTACTGTGTTCATGATGTGAAATGATGCATCACACATCTGCCAGTCTGTCTGCCTTCCAATTGCCTGCAGATGCATAAAATATCATAATGAGGAAAAAAAAAATTATTTAACTAATTGCAACAAAATAGACTGAATCTTTCAATATATTTATTAAAAAAAAGTCATCAAAAAAAAAAAAAAAACCAACTGGGTGAGAGCAAAACTCTGATTGCATATTTGAATTTTGTGTGAAAAGTTATTGTCGAAACACCTTCATTTTTCCATGTGACAAAAATTGTTTAGCAGTGTAATGGATTATTCCCGCAGGAGTTCCAAAATCTGTGTTTTTGAGAATGGCAGATAGAAAATAATCCTTACCAGTGACACTGACAAATTACATCTTTCTCCTAAACAATCTAATTTTAAAAGTAAAATCAAATTCCTTTGCATAAGAAAAGCTTTATTCATATTACTTTAGAAAAATAATGATCATCTGATCTTGCACTGTCATTTAGTGTAAGTTTTAATACTAACTAGCAACCCAGGAAAAGTGGATTCTCCCAACATGCGACTGCTTTCTCACAACTACCCGATAAAAGTGGATTCTTCCAACCCACAACTGCTTTTAGAACCAGCGAGTGCATCTATGATATATTTTTATTTTTATAGAGATTAGAATGTAGTCCCCGTGGCCTAATGGATAAGACGTCTAACTTCGGATCAGAAAGTTGCAGGTTCGATTCCCGTAGCGAACTTGTAGAAATTATTTCTATTTTCACAAATCACAACAATTGCGCCAAACAGACAGACAGACTGAAAAATAAAAGATTTTAGTAATATAGATTAAATAACAATAAAAAATTATCAAAAGTAATTGTTTTCTTTTTCAAGAATTCTGAAGATGACCAAATAAATTCCCATATTCTCAAGATTTTTTCTTTTTATTATTTTTTTTTTTTTTTTTTAGGAAATGAAATCTTAAATCTCTTAAACTGAAAAATTCTCTAGAAATCACGGTCACTAATTGTATCTGTGTGGAACTGTTTTTTTTGGAGAAGGAGTCGGAGCTTCTTGTTATACTTCCATAATCTAATTCATTTGCTTGGCTTCTTGTTACTGGCATGCTATGAAATTAGCCGTCTTATTTCAATTCATATACCAATTTAATTTCATATCCGGTAAAGCACACTAACTCTCAACTAGCAATTAAATAAAAATTTAATCATTGCAAAATATTATCTTCACAAGCATATTACCAAATATTTTTTATTACCAAATTACCATCACTAGAACCCTTCTCATGAAACATTAACTGTCCTATTTCTTAACACTATGGGGCCATTCAAGTATTACGTAAACATTTACGGGGGTGGTGGTAAGGTTCAAGCTTTGCTTATTTTTGCTGACGAGGGGGAGAATTTGATATTCACTGACTGCTGAATTGAAAGTGGACACCTACCGTAGTGGAACAACCCATGCAAATTCGGGCAATAATTTGAATATAAAAGTTATAAAACAACACGATCATGTGTAATTGGAGTCATTTGGTGTCTAACCATGTGCTGAGGTAAAATGCCACCATTAAAGCAGCTGAGCGATTTTCAAAGTTGAGTAGTCATAGGCTGCCACAAATTGAGCAAATATTATGGACCATTTTTCATGGCATTCACCCATCACCAAACAGTATTATCAGCCTAAGTTTGTCTAACAAATCATGAAATGTTATTAATGTCCTTATATTCATTTTCGAAAAACTTACTTGTAGTCTTTCATGATCCACAGCTCAAAAGACATTTAATGAAACTAGCTCAAGAGACAGTAACACAATCTCTGCAACAGCATCACACACCATTTAAGTCATACAAAACATTGCAGAATGTGCCACCATACACACAACTTACAAAATCATCCTCATATAATACTTAATCTTCATAAATGTAATTTTAGAATCTTTATCTTGGTAATATCACTAATTAGACAATGGCATAATGTGACCTAGGTGTGTTAAAGCACATAGGGGCCATTCAAGTATATCAACTACATTGCCTGCTCAATTGAAAGTGGACACCTGTGGTATAGAACAGACGCTTTATTTACAGCGTGTCTAATAGCGTGTACCGTGGCTTTTTGCCCTAAGCACAGCATCCACACGCCATGGCATGCTCTCCACCAGTTTCTGATAGCAAGCCACCAGTATTTTTGCCCACTCCTACTTCAATGCCTGCACAAGTTGGATGTGTGTTTGCGGTCGCATCGGATGTGCACGAATCCGGCGCTCTAATTCATCCCACAGATGTTCAATAGGGTTGATGTCCGGTCTCTGAGCGGGCCACTGAAGTTCCTGAACATTATTCACCGGAAACCAGGCGTTGACAACACGGGCCTTATGGCATGGCGCATTGTCATGCTGGAACATACAAATGGCCCTTCACCAAACTGCGACCACAATATAAGAAGCATGGAATTGTCTAGAACTTCCAGATAAGTGTGGATGCCATGTTCCCCTCGATCACAACCAACGGACCACATCCAAACCAGGAGAAACATGACCACACCATCATACCACCGCCACCAAACATCATTGTTGGCATGACACACTCAGGTAGCAGCCGCTCCCCTGGCAAATGCCACCACACACAGGTGCACACATCCGATTGGTAGTACGCGAAGTGTGATTCGTCGCTTCACATAATGCTCTTCCAGCGGTTCATCGACCAAGACCGTCACTCTACACCAGGCCACACGACGCTGGGCGTTTACAGGGGTGATGTTAGACTTGTGGGCAGCAGCCCGACCGGTGTATCGTAAGGCATGGAGCTCCCAACGAATCGTCATGGTACTGACAGTTGTTCCCGTTGCCTGCTGGAAGTCCTGCCACTGTTGTTCTGCTGAAACAACCCTGTTGTGCTGTACCAACAGCTTCAGAGCCCTCCGGTCAGCATGGGAGCTCGACCACCTACATGACGTCGTATTTCCACTTCGTGATAACAGCACCCACGGTCAACTTTGGCAGGTTCAGTGTCGCTCCTTTGGCTCGCGCTCACTGGCCACTAATGTAGCAGCCTATGACTTCTGCACGTTGAAAATCGCTCAGCTGCTTTGATGGTGGAATTTTACCTCAGCACATGGTTAGACACCAAATGATTCCAACTACACATGATCGTGTTGTTTTATAACAAATATATTGAAATTATTGCCTGAATTTGCATGGGTTGTTCCACTACTGCAGGTGTCCACTTTCTATTGAGCCGTCAGTGTACTAAACAACACCAAACAAGGCCATAGGCTTACCTCAGGCAATGACACCATACAAAACCACTTATTGTAATGACTTGAAATTATATACCACAACCTACACAATTCACCAAAGACAGTGGAATGGAATTTGGAATTGACAAATGATGCAAGCTACATATAGCATGCAGGAAGACCTCGAATTTGGACGGTTTTGAACTGGATTGTGGGTTATCCACAATGGAAGACTGAGAGCCTACAAGTATTTGGGCTTTCAGCAAGCGTGCATCACGGACAATTACACTGAAGAACACATACAGTGCTCGCGTTCACATCATCCTCAAAACACAATTCAACACCAAAAATAAAATTAAAGCCATCAACACTTTTACCATCCCCACACTCCTTCAGCATAGCATACTCCTTTTGCATAATCTCATGGACTCACACAGAACTTGAAGCACTACAATGCACAACATGCATCATCCCAAGTCTGCGATGGAAGGATGACGCTCCCCCGCTAAGAGGGAGCCAGAGGACTCATCAAACTACATGAAAAACAAGTACATATGCAAGTACATGAACACTTCCACCAAAGAGCACAACACACCTCACTCCACTTAGCCTTTGTTAAGGCTGACACACCTCATCCCCCTGGACCTTGAAAGCCTTTGTCCAACACATACCACCCGACACCCACACTCAGCAGCTACACTAATCATGGGCTCACAAGGAACTCCACGGCAGACATTGCGACGAACTCAGCCAGCCTCATGTCAACATGGAAGCATTGATCAGATGGCAGACGAATGGTGAGCTGTTCAAGAAGACTGAAGGGTTCATGATCACAATTTACAGGACCAAGTCATCCCCACACGCAACTACAAGAAACACATTCTACATGACGACACATGCAGGAAATGCAACATTACACGAGATGATCGACCATATAATATCAGGCTGTCCCCATCTCTCTCAAACTGACTACCTTCATCGACATATCAACAAGCATAATTAGGAAATTTATGGACATAACCACACATCCTAGCCCTCCTTGCACACTATTTTACACTTAGCAATATTTTCTTTGGTCCTTGACCCGCCATGTTGTCTTTCCTGGGGAAACTGAAGAATTGAACATTACATAATAATGATAATCCAGAAGCAGTAGAGGCAGGACCGAGTACATGTTGTACCCATCGTCCTGTCTGCCACTTCCACACTTCTTTACACTTGGCAATATGTGCTTTGGTCCTTGACCCGCCATGTTGTCTTTGCTGCGGAAACCCAAGGTTTGAAACTTTTACATAATAATAATAATAATAAAGAAGGTTTAACGTGCATAAAGTAATATGAAAAGGGTAAGAAAAATCTGAAAATGCACAAATTCGTAAGAATTGTTTGCTTTTAATGCATTGAGTCATTATCAAAAGCAATCTGGGATAGCTATTTCGTCCTTATTAGGACTCATCAGCCAGATTTAGCTTTGATAATGGAACTCGGAATGCGTCGGAACCTATGATCCCGCCTCCCCATTAGGAAAACGGTACCCGGTTGAAAGCAAACAACTAAAGAAAAAACGCTGCAACCATTACAGCAAAATTACCTCGGCCAGCATTCAGCTCGGCTCGAAAGGCATTTAAAAAAGGCATAAGGCCCAACGCATAATAATAATAATAATTTCTAAAATTATTGCTAGTATGGACATTCTTTATGATTATTCTCCCTAAGTTTTGGATGGCATTCAAAATCTACATTATCTGTTCCACTGTTACTAAAAAAAAATCCTGGCAATGAAATCTTAACTACTATCTTTACTATCCACTTCAAATTGTGACGCTAATCAGCTGTATGTTAGTGACTAAAGAGAGAGCAGACTTTCAAATTATCAGTATAAGTCAGTAGTACTATTAATGAAATCTATCTTAACAATGGTACTTTTAATTTACAGTGCTGATGTTAGACTTTAGCATTAAGTAAAAGATATAAACAAAGCTGGTTTGAAAAGCAATTTCAATTTCCCTAATTTGAATGTTTTTAGGTTTTTTTTTTTTTTTTTTTTTAAGGATAACAGCTATAAACAAAAATAAATTTAAATATATTTGATTTCTGGCTGAAATGCATTAGTGACTATACATCTGTAAGATTATATTTTAGTTGTTGGCAAAACAACGAAAAAAAATTCAATCTCTGAACAATTTTATTCTGTGATATTTATTTAATGATCAATGATCTAAAATGGAAAAAAAAAATCTTTTTATTAAACGAAACATTCCAAATAAATCGGCAGCACACAAAATAAGACAAATCTGGAAGAAGCGAAAAGATGGAAGTTTGTGTTTCCAATATGGATGTATCCATTGTTGAGAATCTGATAATTTGAATTTTAGCTCAAGTCTTTTTAAAAATATTTTGCAGAAATTGCTAAAGCAGATACGGCTACTATTCGGTAACGATAGACTTCAAGAAATTCTATATAATTTCACTTTTCCCATAGTTATCCTACTTAAATTTTGAAGTGCATCTTATTAAACTACTTATAACAAAACGAGTGACAATTTCATAGGAACCAAATCAATCATGACCAGGACAAGAAAGTTTTTTTGGGGGGAATATAACAAACTTTTAGGGAAAATACATAACAAAATAATTATTAGAATATCAACTTTTAATAATATTTTTACCATTCATAAATATAGAGAATTTAAGATTTATAAGTTGCACCCCACAGTCATATTAGTGGCTAGCCTATCTACAATATGAATGTGGATACATAAAATGGGCAAGATTTAATTTGAAATTTTAAAATGTAAATGAATTTGTTTCAAACTATAAATTTTATAATTTGAAATATAATTTGAATAATTTAAAAGTAGTTTGACAAAGTATTAGCTTGATGCCACGTTAAGTTGTATTCTACTGGTTCAGCCCACGTAAGCTTCAGGTGATAGAGCACAAGCTATAGGAGCACCATTAGCTTTATTCTTATAAACAACCTGACTGGATCAAATTTCTTTCACCTCCTTACTGCACATCTTATTGAATATCTACTTTTTTTGCTGAGAGTCTTAATGCTGAAATCAGAATGGTTCAAGATGCCAAAAAAACTTAATCCACACCTTTTTATTTCATTTTAGTTAATAGGGGAAAAATTCAACAAAAGCAGCTCAAATGCTAACACAATAATTACAGCAGAAAGATTTAATGAAGCCCAAAACTAAAGAACTTGAAAAGACAGATTTTGAAATCAATATTGAAATGTCAGAGGCTATCACAGTAGAATGGTACAGCATTGGGAAATGGGAATTTTTAGTTTGTAAAGGAAGGTGAATAAATAAAGTAGTAGAATAAAATTAAGTATTTTTGACTGACAATGTAAATGCAGGAATTTGTAAATATATATAGCAACTTTTCAGAATAAAGCCTGCTAATTAGAAGAAATCATTTTAACTTATACCATAGTCACTGTTTTTTAGTTTTATAATTATTTTTTTTTAATTCCTAAATTTGTTGAACCTTTAATTTCAAATGGAAACATAAATAAAAGTTTCCCAGTCATTACAAAATAATCCTGTTGGATTTCAATTCAGAAATAAGTGTTACAATAGAGGATTTACCCAAGACCTCTCTAATATAAGGAGATTGTGAAAGTTGGGTTTTCATCAATCTTCATTGAAGACTATTACATCTTTCAATAATGCATTTCATATATTCATTACAAATTGTATAAATATTCATTCAAATTTAAAAAGTCGCCTTATAGTTCCTTTTCTAAGACTTTATAAATGTTACATTTCTATATGTAAAGTGATTGATTCACAAGTAGACTACATTGCGTAGAAAATACATTTTTGATATGAAATTATAAGACAAAAATCTAAATCCTAATATTCAAGATTTTTTTTTTATATAATTAAAAATAAATACAAAAAAGCTTTCGAGTAAAATATTCACGGAAATCTTTGTCAAGAATAAAATAAAAAAAACAAACATGAAACTAAAAAAGTCTAGATAAAATGTCAACGAAATTAAGATATGAGGAAAAATCTTTCAACTTTTTAATAATTTAAAATTGAAATCTCAAAAACAAAAACAAAAAAAAAATTAGTTTCTAATATATAGGGTGTTTTTGTTTATTTAAAATGTTGCTTTTTATTTTGTATTAAAGTGTTATCCCGATTTCTTTCTGGTTCATGGTTTAGGCGCCCTCTTTTAGCGCCATCTGTGGATGCTTTTTGTTATTAATACCGGAAATTAAATTTGATGATTGTACAATGGTTAACTCCATCGCCCATTGACTCGGCAACCCGGCTACCTTATCTCTTTATAGGGTATTTTCCAAGTTTATTGGCAATAAACGATTGGAAATCGTGTCTACTTTTGCTACAGCGAATAACTTTCCTTCATGGTAAAAAAACTTACGAATTTTTATCCAATTTAAGCATGCAACAGTTAAACATGCATGCGATAAGTTTGTCTGTTGTGCATCGTTACTACATACTTTGTAGTTAAGTTGATAGTTAGGCTTAAAATCATTTCATTGTATAATTCTTTAAAATAACATTAAGAGGCTTTCAGACGATTCAAATCGATGAATTATGTTGTTCTCGTTGCTGTTAATGTTTGACATGTCTGTTTCCCGCTATTTTTCAGCGGGTTTCTCAAAAACGGATTGAAGGGATTAGTATTTTGCTGTTGATCGTAAAAGCAACGATGGGATGACAAATCGACCAACATACGGCAGGACCCCTTTCTTCATACAAAACATCGATAAATTCATTCAGTTACTCGCGATTGCACAGAATTTCCTCTGTTGAACGATTTCGTATCATTCCTATTGAGGAATAATTCCTAGTTAATCACAAAAGAATTCGGTTAAGCTTGGTTAATTATCTTCACCACGTCCCAATGGCTGAGATTAGTAATTTAACATAGCGATGCGTAATTGCCCCATTTTCAATGTTTCCTTAACAAAGAACGAAGATGACCAAAACCAGTTGTGAATTTTAACGTATATCGTGTATGAGCCTCGATTATTGTTTGCTTTATTGCTTCTTTACAGATGGCGCGTAATTGTAACAGTTTGAATGACGGAGATATTGTTTTACACTGAATATATTACATTCCGAATACACTCCGCCTGGGTAGATTTTATTAGTAAGAAAATTACTTTTTTTTTAATAGACTGCTAAGGTGCTTCCTTTTATAAATCCTTACAGTAATTGTAATGTATTTTATCCCATAATTATTATTTTCAATATTTTGTTAAAAACGCATCTACAACATCAACTTGCTTTTTTTTTTTTAAGGGATTTTAGACTCGGCTGAGATGTATCTCGACTGCCTTTGTTAAAGGATTTTAGGAATTATTAGGAAGAGCATAATTTTGTTTTCATTTATTTATTAAATATTTGCAACATAATATCCTGTATTTGATTCATGTGCTGATACTTAATTATGACAGCTGTTAGATAGGTCAGTTTTAAATAAGAAGTTTCTTTTCCGAACTTTTATTGATCTTCCCCCCCCCCCCCTCCAATTTTTATGTGGGATATGCATTTGCAACCATCTATCCCTAAGATGGATTTGTTGATGCCAATTTAAATAAATTAGGAATACTCGCAGTTTTAAGCTACTATGAAGTTATTACTATAGTTCAACCCCTTCTACTGTCAAATAATCGTAAAACTATTTTGGGTGTTTCATTTTCTTACAAAAATTATTCATATTTTATTTAGGAACTTTTATTCTTTGGTTATTTTTATCTCAAATTTGGACAACAATTGAAAATGTAAATTCTTTGAGTTTTATAAGAAATAATAATAATAAAGATTCTTAAGAAAAATATTAATTGAAATTTTCTTGAAAAATTTAGCAAGTATAGCTGTAGTACAAGTTTTTAATTTTTTTCTGATGTTTTAATGTTTTCTAATGTTCACTTTCTATTAAGGTTCTTCAAAAATCTTGAAGCCACTGAAACTTAAAAAAAAGAAAGAAGAAAGAGTGATGTAACACAAAGATATATTGGTTATGGCAGGACGTCATAATGTCTCTTATGTAAAGCCACCTGAACCAAGTTTTTTAACAAAATTAAAAGAACAAGTGGGATTCAAAGAAGGACCAACAGTTGACACTAAGGTAACATATTATCTTTTATTTCTCTAGTCAGCATTTTAATAAGGATTTACGCCATTATTAATAAAATCTGAGAATGATTTTAAAGAAGAAGAAAAAAAAGTTTAAAACTGAAAGCATTAATTGAAAAGCAAATTTGAAAGTAGTTGCAACAACAGGTCAAGTCATTTATTTTAAATTTTCACTTTCAATGGATCTACAGTGTTTAGTTGGGTCTGCATTTACTGTGAAAAAAACCAGCTAATCAGATCAGCCACCACGATATATAGCTAAATGGCTGATCTGACTTACAGATCTTGTTAGCTGGTTTTTTCACAGTAAATGCGGACCCAAATGAACACTGTAGATCCATTGAAAGCGAAAAATTAAAAAAAATAACTTAACCTGCTTTTGCAACTACTGATTCAATTTATACATTTGAGGGATCCAGACAAGATTGTATGACTCTCTATTTTTTTTAGTACTGAAAAGTAGGGCAAATAAATTATTAATTGTTTAAAAATCATGCCAGTACTAAACTATGATTAAAGTATTCTGTAATGATAGTTTGAATAGGCAATTTCCGACCCAAAAAATTTTTAATTTTTTTATTTTTACAATAGATTTTTTTGCAATTCTTTTTAACTTTCCTTTTTCACAGTTTTCAGTGTTCTTGGGCTGCAGCTTGTCCCTGTCTTGTCTAGAACCTTTCATGTAAATGGTGTTTGTATATTGCTGTGCATCAAAATATATTTTTCTATGAGTTACTTACTTATTACAGAATACAAAACGTTTTATGTTGCTCATGAGTTTAATAGCAATTCTGATGCCTCATCACAATAGCAGTAATAAATGGTATCAGTTCCCCTCCACCCCTTAATAAGTTTTCTAGCAAGCTCGTTATAAATTGATTAATAAAATAATTGGCAAATCCTGATTTTAATATTCAGTTCTATTTCTATAAAAGTTATCTTTGAAATAAATCAGCTAACACAATTGCGTAACTTTGTTTACCAGAAATATTAAAATGTGCCTAAAATGTAAACTTAATCTTCAAGTGTTCTAACCCACGATCCTAGATATGTCGGTAATGGAAGTAAGTTTTCCTGAATGATTTTGTAGCAATTTTATGGTATTGAATAATATTAGAAGCTTGACCATTGATAAAATATACATTATGCTATATAAACAAGTAATATATTACTAATTAATAATAAATTAGTGACTTGCTCCTATGTTTAATACATTTTATGTTACTAGGCAACATAATCATCTCATGATAGCAATCTTTATTGCTTGTAACAATACTATTATTTACATT
>JAFIDM010000003.1:12244432-12258415 GCA_023159025.1 Thereuonema tuberculata | reverse complement strand
TCCTTTTATAGTTCATTGATACATTACTTTCTTCATTGAAAACTTAATATTGAAACTCTGTCTCATTTGCTCTCAAAGAAACAGTTAACTTAGATATATCATCCTTGCACACAAAAATCAAAAAAAATCAAAGACCTTGTAAAAAACTAGGACAATGAGTAACCAGGACAAGACAATTAGGCCTTGCATGAATAGGATAGTGATTTGACTGTGCCATGTAATCTCTGCTAGCATATAATAGAACTTGAGTTAGAAAAGTGGTATCATTGAAGCAAAGGAAATTTGTGTATTATTGCAAATTCACTACTGTTTCTGTTTTATTAAGTAGATTTCTGTAGGTTTTTAGTGATATGTTTATAAAGTTTTCTTGTATTATGCCAGTACTTTACTGCAGAGCTTTTAACAACTGGATTTAAGCAAACACTCTAAATCAGCGTTTCCCAACTGGAAGGGTTACAGGTGGGTCGCAACTTGATCCTAAAACTATCAGAAACCATCGAATAAACCATCAGAAAAATCGAAAATCGATCATATATAAGGAAGGGATATGATACAAATATGCTTTTATTCTATATTCTTCTATTCCTATATATGTGGAGGTATTCCGATAGGGAAGGGTGGGTGCCAGCTGAAAAACGATAAGGAAAGGTGGGTCGCCAGCTGAAAAAGGTTGGGAACCGCTGCTCTAAATCATAGATTGAGAAAAAAGCTTATTTATAATAAAAACAAAATCATCAATCTAAAGGCATAACTATTTGTTGATTACAAGTTTATATTATACTTGTAGCTTTGTTTTTAATAATAGACTACTTATAGACCTTATGCTTTTTAAGTATGTTAGGCCATTTTATAATAAATAAAATATATGTGTATAAAATATTTTTATAAAATTGTTGACTTATACTGAAAACTTGGTAAATTCAGTTAATTTTTCTGAAATTTCCAGCCTTCAGGAATCTTATATAGTGAATGTAGACATTAAAATCATTAGATACTTTACCAACTTCAATAATAAAAATATACAGGGTGTGTGGGAAAGTCCTAAGTCACCCAAATAACTTTTGAGCGAAGATAGTTAAGAGTTAGGTATTGGTATTGTAAATTGACCATGTGCTATCAGATGAGACTGATTGCAGTTCCCGTAATGGCAAAATATGGAAGTTAGTAATCCTATCTCAGGAACTATGAAAGATAAGGAAAAAAAAATAAATGAGAAAGTTGTAGAGCATCACCCAAATTAGTAGGAAATGACATTTTACAGAAAAGAATTGTGCAAATAGAAGGCAGGAGATGTCGCAAGCATATGTCTTTGTGTGCAATAACAAATGATGGCTGTGATGTGACACCACTCCTGCAGATGTAACTCGTTATTTGCAGTCTACTAAGAATCCACATTGATTCCGATGACTATGTAGTATCTTCTAAGCAAAAGATCATGGTAGGTTATTTGAATGAAGAGTATTGTGAGATGGTACTGCTGTATGGCAAAGTTGGCTGGAACTTGATGGAAGCTGCTCAGCAATATGCCTTCCTACTGCTCCACATCCGACTGCATCGACCATCAGTCATTCTGTTCAAAGGCTCAGAGAGACTGGCAGTACTGCAGTTCATTATTGCTGGGCTGACCCAACATAATAGGTATGCATGTGCAATAAGTCGATGTTGTGGCATAGCTCTTAGCCAACCCACACAGTAGTACAACAGAAGTTAGTTTGGAATGTGGCTTGTCACCATCTGGTGTGGAGAAAATTTTACAGCAGCATGGTGCTCACCCTTACCTTCCAGTAACAGTGCAAGTGTTTCTGATGCTTTGATTTGTGCAATTTTGAAGTGAACACTCTAGATGGAAATCTGGCCTTTTTATCAAACATTCTTTGGACTGATGAGGTGCAATTTATATGTAATGGAGTGCTTAACAAACAAAACACCCATTTGTTGGGTGCTTATGAATCCATTATTTGTACGGAGCTGAAATATCTGTCCTGCTGGTCGATCAATATTTGGTATGAAATTTGGAAGGACTGACTTGTTGGGCCTGTGTTTTACAAAGGAACATTAACTGGATCTACATACTTGGGACTATTACAGGATACATTGACTGGTTAGATCATGTTTCTCTGGACAACCTACAATTGTTGTGGTTCCAACATTAAGGTACTCCACCACTGAAGCTAGCAGCAGTGCAGCACTTACTGTTTGACACCTTCAGAGAAAAGGTGATAGGATATGATGGTCGAGAAGAGTAGCCTCCACACTCACCCAACCTGACTCCAATGAATTTCTTTCTCTGGGGTTATCTGAAAGAGAAAGTGTACACAGTGAAAACAACAACTCTCCAAGATCTGCGACGTAGAATAGTTGCTGCCTGTGAGAGTTTGACACCCACAATCCTGGCAAACGTACAACAGGAAGTTCTTCCCCACATACAAATATGTATTGCAGTAGATGTTGAACATATTGAACATACTTTATGTTAAATTGAAGGTTATGTACATATCCCTTTTGCATTAAATGACATTCCAAAAACTTAGTGTCTCCCACCTTCTATTTGCACGAATCTTTTCTGAAAACAGTCATTCCCTACTAATTCGATGATGCTGTCATTTATTTACTTTCTCATTTATTTATTATTATTTTTTTTTCGTATCTCTTATAGTTTCCAAGATAGGGTTACTAACTTCCACATTTTGCCATTAGGGGCACTGCTGTCAGTCTGATCTGATAGCGCATGGTCGCTTTCTTATACCAACACCTAACTTCCCTAACTCTAGCTATCTTCTTTAGTTATTTGGATGGCTTAGGACTTTCCCGTGCACCCTGTATAGCCTCTCACATACATATAATCAAAAATTTAATGAATGACTTATTTAAATAGCAGTTATTACAATTTCACAATGATTTATTAGAATCATTCAGATGCTAATCCGCGTTAATTTTCTTTGTTTTTTATCACAGTGTGCAGCCTGTCTAAAATACCTATTCTTAGTCTCAGTGACTGTAATTTATGGAAAGTATTTTATATGAAATGAGATAATGTGCAACATTCTAAGAAGCCAAAACGATTTGACTGCTGTACCCTATTATGATTAAATTTGACTATGTAATGACATAATAAATCATTAACCTTAATATTTAAAGTACAGTAAAACCTCGTTAAGTCGTCACTCAAGGGACCAAACATTTTTGACGACTTAGGCGGAGTGAAAATTTTTGAAAAAAACAAAAAAAAAAAAACCCACTGAATTACAGTATTTTCATGAATTGCTGTAGGATTCGGTGAGAAAAACAAGATTTTCAGAAATCAATACATGCAAATGAATGAGTGGAAAATAAAAAAAAAAATACTTTTTATACTTACCACATTTTAATCGTTTTAAAAGAAAGGCAATGTCTGTCTTTGAAATGTTCCAGCCAGCCATTGCTGCCGCCGAAATCTTCAGTGTTCAACTCTTTAGCAATTTCCTTGGCTTTTCTTTCAGAATAACAGCACAAATCGGCACATTTTGCGATCTGGCATGTTTTAGCCATAGAACTAAAATCTCCTCGATCTCGTCAAACTTCGATTTCCTCATTCTCTTTCATTTGTCTTTGCAGTCAGCTTCTTCAATTACTTGTTTCGATGAAAGAATATCGTTTAATGTAGTCCTGGGACTATGGTATTCTTTGGCAAAAGCTGTTCTCAAAACATTTGATTTTTCAAAAAGTGCAATTAAGTCTTTTTTTTCTTTAAAAGATAACGAGGTAAGTTTTCATTTCCCTGGCATGTTAAAAACGTAATCGAACCACGAAATTGCAGGAGGAAAAAATAGCCCTTATAGCGGAGTTTACTCGCTATGAAATGAAGTCACACTCATGAGCGGTCAAGAAAAATGTCTACACTCGACAGAATCGCAGCGAGAAGTGTGCTTTGAATGATTAGCAGCGATATTCCAAGAACCCAAAACCTCCGAAGAGGTAGGAAAGGAATGAAGTGACAGGCGCGATTGAAAATTCCCCGTAAAGGATTGGCTTTCCTAAAATGAAGGGGCGGGGCTGAAAAGACAACACGATGGCATGCAAAATGGAGAAGAAAGATGCTTTTGGCCATTTTTGAGGGTGACGAGTTATCCGGAGTAGAATTAAATTTGGTGACGGGTAAAGGAGGGTTATTTTACATTATTGTGTGTGAGACCTTGTCGGGACCAAAGGAAAACACGACTTAAACAGAGTGACGACTTATCCGGGTGACGACTTAACGAGGTATAACTGTAGTAAATAACTTGAACAATAAATATTTTTGAGCGTAAATACTGTAAAAACCCCATCATATAATTTAAACATAATAGGTATTTTCAGGGGAAAAATGTTTATTAAATTTAAACTGTTACATGTTTCGTAAAATTCCTGTTACATTTTTAAAAGAGAAAAATGGATTTTTAAAAGTTTTAAAGAATTGTTTTAATAAATTGATTTTAAAACATAAAAATGATAAATATTTATTAGAATGATGACTGTTAAAATATATAAATGCCAAAAACAACATCCAGCCAAAATACAATTTGCAGTGTTTATTCTGTGTACTGCCAACTTGTTTTGGTATAAAGTTATTAATAAACACTCAAATTCTAATTTGACTGAATGCTGTTTTTGGCATTTATAATGATAGTCATTAACCAAAAGAGCATAGTTAAAAATCTTCATTATAAATAATTCAAGATTTCCAAGAAGAAAAAAAATCATCAGGTCATTTTATCAGTTTAAAAACGGCTACAAAACATACACAAAAAATACAGCGGAAAATTAATTATCTAATTGAAAACATAACGGCTACATTCTGTTTGAAAACAAAGAAAATTTATGGAAATCTTTAAAAAGTATTCTGTAGTTGACTAATTAAAACTATAACATTGGATAAATCCATACTCAGAATAGTTGTTGGCAGTGTTTTGACAGGATCAGAACACAATGAGATCAAGTATAAAGCTACATAGAGATCAAGTAAAACTAGTTAAAGTGAAGTATCTTAGACTTAGTGATGATCTTCAAGAAGACAGCAAGATTATTGCACTTTACATTACTGCTACTAATGCAGTCGGAATTTTAGGCACAGTATATTCACTATCTTTAATGGTTACACAGTCTTGGAATTCAAGGTAACCTGAAGTTGCCATATTGAGCCATTGCATGTCCAAACATTTTGTTCATTGTTAACTTCCAGTTTCATGTGAGCCTATAAAACATCAAATCATACTATCCAGTTCCTGATTGCAAGAATGTGAATTGATGTAGAAATGCTTCCTACCAAAGTGAACATTCAAACGTTGAGTTTAAATTAGATAGCATCTTTTCCGATTTCAAAATTGTCAATTCTGTTGTGTGCAGAATCATTGATGCAATAATTTTTGATATTTCCATGTTTAGCTACATGAATACACTTCTGGCTGTATTCAATGATAATGCACCTTTATCAAAAGGCATACATTTTGGAATCTGGCTGTAGAGCTTTTTTATAAGTAATTAGGGCAAGGGCAGCTATGCCTTTCTCAATTAGGATAGTGGTTCTTGACTGTAATCATTCAATCTCTGTTGCCACACAGTAGAACTAGAGCTAACTGATGTCATTGAAGAAAAAGAGGTTATGTACTAGATTTTTAAAGGTTTTTAGTGGTATGATTATAAAACCCAGTTTTATTCTATTCTGTGCTTTACAGCAGAACCCCTTGCAACTGGATTTAAGCCAACACTCTGAATCATTCATTTGTAAGAAAAACCTGAATTATAATTATAAGAAAATCATCAACCATGTGGCATAAATATTTGCTGAATAAAGTTTATGTTTATTCTTCTCTTTTTACTTTCATTCTTTTTTTTTTCTTTTTTTTTTAATAATGAACTATTTATGAGGCTTTATGCTGTTTTAAGCAGGTCAGGTCATTCTACAATATTACTGATTAGTATGAAAGAATTCAACATGTCGCAGAACTTAAAAAAAATTTTTTTTTTTAAATCTTGGAATATGATACAAGGTTGCCTCAATAAACCATTAATTGTTTAAAGTGACTATTATCAATTCCATGGGTTCTAAGATTGCTGTTCAGTGTTATTTTCATTACACCAGAAACAGTTATTTCAATCATTGAATCGTCCAGCTGGATCTACAACTTATAAAATATGGTTATAAATACAAATAAAAAAAATATGGTTATAAATTAGGTGTCCCAAATTGAAGTATACACTCTTTGAAATGTTATAACTCAGCAACGAAATGAGATAGAAATATAAGGTGTGTTGTGTATGATCCAGACGGCGCTGGAAAAGCATAGCAACACGCTCATTGTTGTTCATTTGTTCAGAAACTAAAATGGCGGTGAGACTTTCATTCGATGAACCTAAGTGGATACTCAAGTGTTATTGGAAAGTGGAGAATGTTGTTGAGGTTCAATGACATTGGAGGGTTGAATTTGGTACACCACCGCCAACAAGGGTAACAATAACAAAACTCCGAGACAAGTTTGAAGCCAAAGGAACGGTGAAAGATGTGTTGAAAGGTCGGTGCAGGAGAAAGAGAAATTCCACTGATAACGAGAGTGTTGATGCCGTCATGGAGGTTTTTGCACGATCCCCAAAGAATTCAGTGAGGCAATGCTCTCGTGAAATTGGTATCGCCAAATCCTGTGTTCATTGAATTTTGTTAGGTCAAAAATGGAAGTCTTACATTCTGCGACTTGTCCCCGCACTAAATGAGGACGACCAATTTTGTGATCTTCCAGGGATAACGGTATGGTGCGGTCTGTCCTCCAGAGGATTACTTGGGCCATACATTTTCAAACGTACTGTCACGGGTCAGACTTACCTGCAGATGTTGGAACTCATGATTCCATGTCTTAATGATCTCTTCGAGAATGGAAATAAGGTTTACTTCCAACTTGACAGGGCTCCACCTCACTTTCATATCGATGTGAGAACTTTCCTTGATCACACATTCAATCACAGATGGATAGGACGAAGAGGAAGTGCGACGGAGTTCCCGCCTCGATCTCCTGATTTAACCCCTCTCTATCTTTGGGAACTTTAAAGAACACGGTGTAAGCCACAAACCCACAAACACTGATGGAATTAAGAGATCAGATTGAACATTCCATCAATGACATTCCATTGGCTCCAATCCAGTCGGTACTTCGCTCTGTTCGACGTCGGTGTTGGGAGTGTACTGTGGCAGAAGGTGGACATTACGAACATGTACGGGCTTAAGGAAGTTTACGGAATAAAATACAACACACCTTATATTTCTATCTCATTTCGTTGCTGAGTTATAACGTTTCAAAGAGTGTATACTTCAATTTGGAACACCCTGTATTTCTACATACATAGATAAATAACCATTGCCATTGTGCTTGTAATATAAGATTTTTTTTCCAGTACATTTATATTCTCTACCCATCATCATCTTTAGCGTTACAGCTCGATCCGAACCCCAGCTTCCCATTGGACTTTTCTCCATAATATTCAATTTTAGCTAATTTCCACCAGTTCTTGAGCCCAGGTATTTTTACATCTTCAATCACACCATCCAGCCAACATAGTTTTGGTCTCCCAATATTTCTCCTTTCTCCTGAATTTTCCTTGTCATCTCATTACTGCAGATTCTGTGGATGTGTCCTGCCCATTACAATCTAGTAATTTTAATAGTGGTAATTATTATAGGCTCTACTTAATAATAATTCTCTATCAGTAAAAAATTGTCATTTTGTCAACATTCAACAACATTTTGTACATTCCAACTCAACAATATTGCTATAACTTCAAGTTTCCACACATACATTCCAGTTGTACTTCTTGTATTTTATTTTGTCTAAGTACATTTTTCACATAAAAGGAAGAAATCATTTGCATGGCGTTACTGACAGGCAGGGATTGAAGTTTGTTGCCATTGTGAAGAACAGCAGCTTTATGACTGCATATAGATGAATTCTAAGAACTTCGAATTCATCAGAATTGTGATTGTGTCCTTATGAAGCCATGATTTCTTCAATAAATAAAATTGTCAACTGAAGCAAAATACAGAGTTAGATCTTTCTGTTGGAAACAAAAGATTGACATGTTAACATTCTGCTAAAGTACGTACAGCTTCAGAAGAATGTTAACATGTAAACTTAACTCTAAAACTTCAGCTTGATACTTAGACAAGTGTAAGTCTCCAACTAGATCATAAACCTCACTTTAAAGATGAGATGACTCTCATTTGATGTTGAAGGTTCAAAGTCTGGGTCATTGATGTCCTGATCTAACGTCATTAACCAAAGTCACAGTCGTCGTCATCTAACGTCCATTTTTCAGGTGGTGAAGGAACTGGAAGATCTTCACTCTGAGGCACTGATGGCAGAGGGTGTTAATATACATTGCACAATATATTTTGATTTTAAGGATAATCCCCACATTTTCGTTAGACAGTAGTAACAAAGAGACGCATGATCTTTTTGCTGTCTTCAGATCATTGGAACAGGAAATGGCAATGATTTTAAGATCCATTCAACATCCTAGTAAGTAAACAGCACAAGTGGTACAGATAATACTAGTTGGCCACACTTTATCTTGGTCATCTATTATGCAACCAAAGTAGAGTTCATGTTTTTTTAATTAATTGTGTTATATGGTCTTAAATTTGCTGTGCCGGCGTGGTCTAGTGGATTAGATGGCGGTCTCCCACGAGGCTGATATACCGGCACCTGGGTTCGAATCCCGGCGTCGGCTTGGACGTTTACTTTCTTTCCTGTGTTTGTCTTCTTCTTCTCTTTCTCTTCCGCCATCTATGGCAATGTAGAATTGTGAAACTTTAAAATGGAAAACAACAATTTCACCATTTCTGACCTTCGTAGGATTAGAGCGAGAAATCCAGAAGGATAAAAGCTTGCATAGGGTGTGCCCATAGCCCTACGCCTCCCCCAAAAAAATAGTCTTACAGTTAGATTTTATTGTACATTTAGTATACACGCATAGCAAAAACTGCTATGTGTTTACATCATTAAATCACTTTTGAGACATAATGAAATGTTCTGGTTTATGTGTGGAAGCAGCTGAAGTGTTACAAAGGAATAGCAGATCTAGAAGCAGTGCTGGAGTATGTATGATTTGCACAAATCTGTATGAGCATGTGCAAGTTATTATTCTTTAGGAAACTTGTGTAGATTCAAACATCAATAAGTACTTCACAGTTCAGTCATACTTATGTTACATTTTTAAAGTGTTATCTATTTAATAAATGAATTATTAGATGATTTAAAACCATTCAAATGCAGTAGCATTAAAAGCAACCATTGCTACTATACGAGCTCATTTAAACCCTTTTTTTTTCTTAAAATTTCTTAAAACCTGAGGATGATAGAACAATTTTGTTTTTAGATTTGTCTATCAACTAGAAAAAAATTGCACTAAAATCATATATCACACTTTAGGAAACAAAAACTGTATATAAAAATGGTATATAAAATGAATTGCTTCAGTTCAGTTATTGTTTTTTTTCATAACTATTGTGATTGCATTATGATTATTTTTCCTTCTCCAGAATGCCAGTGCAGATCTTAATTATCTGACGGAAAATGTGGACAGCAATTGCTGTTACTTGTAGCAATGGGCTTCTTGCTGAAATCATTCAGAAAGGTATGTTTTTCTACAATTAAACCAAAAATTTAATGATGCAATAATATTATAGATAGATTTAATCAAAACCTCATCAAGTTTTTAAAAGGTACAACTTCATTACAGTTTCAAAGCAGTACAGAATTTCTTCATCATCATTAATAATGCACTGCTCTCAAAAAATTGTATTAAGTTTTATTTCTTTTTAATCAAAGCTATTTTTCATCTGTTGTAATTCACTTTAATATCAAATTTCGTAAATGTTAAAATAATATAGTCATATTTAAACAAGACCAAGTGTTTATTAGGTGACATCCCAGGACAGCTGTTTCGCTCTCATTAGTTGTCATCGGCTGGTGACAACCAGTCAACTTTAACAAGGTCTCAATACGGAAGTCAGTAAACTAAACTTCAAAAAGAGAATGGCTGCTCTAAAATTAAAATAAGAAACAACAAATACATAATAAAAAATAAATTGGGAAACTCATGTACCAACATTTACAGATCACAAATAGTCACATTGTTGTTGTTGTTGTTGTTGTCGTGTGACAAATGCAATACAGTTTTTGGATCAAATTTGGCCGAAGGAATGCAGCACTGCTTTAGCCAAGTCTTCAGCTTTGTCTGAGTAGAGAGTCTCCCTGGTGCAGTTTGTGTCAATCTTGAAAAGAGCTGCTTGGATGGAAGGGCAGCTCAGAATATGCGCGGGATCTTGCTGAGTGTGGGGGCAGTGCTTGCACTCTGGGTACAGTCTGGTTCCGTCTGCTAGGATCTTCATCCCCTTGAGGTGTCCCGTCCTTAAGCGGGCAATGGTTGACGTAACCATTCTGTCATAGTTAAGCTCAGGGAGAGACAAATTCTTTTGGGAAATTTGACAGAGTTTTTGTTTGGCCACGACATTAGCATCGAAGAATGATGTTGTTAACGGTGACGGGTCAATTCCTCTGGCCTCTTTTGCTAGTAGATCAGCTTCTTCGTTACCTTGGATGTCGACGTGTGCCGGGATCCATTGTAAGGTGCACTGTTTGTTCTTTTCACTTATTTCATGCAGGAGGGTGTTTATTGTTTGTACTAGGTTTGTTTTTCCTGTTTTCAATGCTTCAAGAGCAGATTTGCAATCTGAGAAAATAACTATGCCATCGAATAGTCACATTACTTATTACTTATGATAACCAAAAGAAATTTGGAACGATAGAATGAGCACATAAGAAAGTGAGTGAGAACTAAAAATATGAAATTCATATCATTAAAAATAATAATAATAATTATTTATTACCTTTCTGTTTTTTCTTACAATATATAGCAATTTACAGATACGACACTCAGTTGCCGTAATGTTGATTCCATCATGAAGCAGGTTGACTGTCTATTGATAAATCCATTCAAATGAATATGGCTTTCATCAGAAAACCAGACATTTGGACGGGAAAGGTTCATCATCATATGACGAACATCATCTCACAGTAATTGATCTTCGCATCCTTGTGGGGATTGCTGAGACATTGTCCGGTCTGCATCTTATAGGCAAAAACCAACAATTTCCTTGAACATTCATCTCGTAGAGGTTTGACTAAGATTCATCTTTAAGACGTTCGCTGGAGACTTTGTTTAGGTGATTGAAAACTTGCTTGAGGAACCTTCCTCAATTCACATTTGTTGTCACTGTAACTGGATGTCCAATGCAGCCTTTGTACTTTGTCAGAACTCTGCCCGTCGATCGAAATATTTTAATGACAGCTAACATAACCATATTTGTGAGTGGTGGTTTTGAAATAGTTCTCAAAATGCATTTCCAATGTATAGCAAACTTGATCTCTTTGAACGTCCAACTCCGTATGACCGAAAATAATGCTCCACAATAAAAAAATTTTTCTCTGAAAATATTTAACTACTCTAGTAGCTTTTTTATGTAGCATATTTACTTGAGGATTTTTTTCATTTTGCTGCTAGTTCCATTTATGAGACACATTTTTCTGTTATAAAATAATTTCTGATTATATCCAATATTAAACCTATAATAATAATAAATTTTAGTTATTTATTTATTTATTTATTTATTTATTTATTATTATTATTATGTTGTTATTGTTGTTGTAAATAATAATTAAATTATTTATATTTTATAAATAAAATATAGATAAACTTTATATTATATGAAAATATGTTATGTACAAAATCATAAATTCTTAGCCAAAAATATCGCAAAAATACCACATGATTTCATACTTCTACACCAGGGGTGGACAGACTTTTGTAAGGTAAGGGCTACCTCAAGTATACTCCAAGTGCCGCGGTCAGCTTAAGACTAAAAAAAAACATCTTCAGACTTTTGAAATCTTACATGCGGTCACCCCAAAATGCGCGATCGATGTCTTGCCCACTCCTGTTCTATCTATAAACATACTGTAGATCTCAGCTCGGACCCCGGTGCTGAGGGACCAACTGACCCCCCCTTGTGGGGCCCTGTGTAGATAATATAAATTTTTGGAATTTTTTTTTTTATCTGTTCATAATGTAATGTAACAACAAAGGAGAAGAAAAGTTGATTTCTAATTCAAATTTATTACAAAGTACTGTACTGAAACTGAGTAGTTATAGAAAGAAAAATAGAAAAATTAAAAAAAATTGAAAAATTACTAAATATCTTAAAAATAAGCCTACACTGAATATATGATTAAAATGTTGTTGTGCTGTTTAAAATGTTTTAGCTTTGACTGAACTATCTTCTCTATTACCTTGTTATTTTTTTTTCCCATGATTTGAAGATTGAAAACAATTTGGAAAAAAAAAAAAATAAACAAATGTGCATTATTTAATTTTGACTTGAATTAATTGCAACCAGTATCATTTTATATAATTCTTACTAACTCGAATTTGGAACTTACATTAATTGAAACCTAGCTTTATAGATATAAAGACTAACACACACATGAGGATATCAATTGCTATTTATGCAAGAATGCTGTTCTTATCTCAAAAGGTTCGGGGAGGAGGGATGAGAGCAGCAAACTCATCTTTCAAGAGTAACTCGTGCTTGATCAGTTGAAACCAGATCATGAAAACAGCTGGTCAATCCATTTGATAAAGTTTCCTGTTCATCAACATATAGGCTATAAAATGGTGAATCCTCGGCCCAGTGTACCTGCATATGGAAAACATATTGTTCAAGGATTTTCTTTTTGTAACATTGTGCAGTCAAAGTATCTCCCTCATAGATGAGAGATTTGTGTTGCCATTAATAGTGATTATTGCCCACACTAATAGATTTCTATCCTGAAAGTGGTTAATTTCTTTAATGTTTGGTGACTAACATCTTGTATCATGTTATCTATAGATAAAGGTACTTCTAGAATCAGATTGCAGAGTAAATCTTGACTCATCTGTGAATAGAACTCCAAACGTTTACTTTATCCCAGGTTTCATGTTAATGACACCATTCTAAACACACCCTTCTCTAAACTGGTAATAGACTGTTGATCATCTACCAGAAAAGCATACTTCATGAAGCCTTCTAGTTACAGTTTCCCCTGAAATTCTCTTACCATTGGCTTCACTAGTTGGAAAACAAGCTGAGAACAGGTCAGATTCTAATGCCGATAAGGAACAGTTTTATTTTTATTTTTTTTATGCACTCTATGATTAAAAAAAATTGAACCACTACAAAGGAAGCTTTTCATTGAATGAACTTTTTACGTGGCATTTGGATAAAGAGAATTGGAAAAAAAGTATTGAATAATAGCAGCTGCATACAAAAATAACTATAGCTGCCACACTTGGTTAAAAAATGAAAAAAATATTTATATTTAAAAGCTCCCTATTAGTTGCATCCAAATTGCAGATTGGACATCACCTCCGATATCCAATCCGCAATTTGGATTGCAACTAGTAGGGAGATTTTAAATGTAAATATTTTTTTCATTTTTTAACCAAGTGCTGCAACTGTAGTAATTTTTATATGAAACAAATTCATGCACATTAAATTATTATGCTACTGATAGCAGCTTCATTGTTACATTATTGGTATTGTGCTAAGCACGTGCTGTGCATGGTGATATAAGGGTTGGCATGGAGTGAAAGAAAGACCTGATATTGTCTTGTGGAAACTGCTTGCTGAAACAGCTTTTCCAAATGTCGGATGTTTGTTGATGGATTTAGGTGATGTCCTAGCATGTCCCAGATATGTTCAATGAAGAATAATTTGGAAGTGCAGACCAAGTATAATTCTGAGGGCTTTTATATGGACCACAAGATGGGCACTTCCATTGAGCCATGGGGTTGATGATGACATTTCTTGACAAATAAACTTTAATCATTTGTATATCCTTCGACGCTGGCGTCTGGGGGTCTTTGTTTGGAGCTCTCTTCGCG
>JAFIDM010000003.1:12220976-12238420 GCA_023159025.1 Thereuonema tuberculata | reverse complement strand
CTTAAATGTACGGGAATTGTCCTTAAATTTTTTGTTGGAGATTCAGTAGACACCCTGATGAATTACCTTTGCATTCTTTGAGGCTCTTCCTCATTTGCAAGTCAGTAATCAGCAACAGATTTCCTTATACCATTCAGTATCCCATTATCCTGTGACTTCCTCTCTTGAACTGTGTGTTCCCTATTATCACATTCTTTCCTTTATATGAGTCCTACTAACAACTTCTCTCCCTGTAGCTATAGATACAGCTACTCTTTGTTAGCTGTATCTCCTCACATCCTATCTCCTCAAGTTTTAAAGGCTCCATAGAAATTAAAGTCCTCATCTGACAATCTCATTTCATCCATTACTTGTTTTGGTAGGATTTCTACAAATTCTTCCTTCTCTTTCACTTCCATCCCACCTGTGGAACTTACAATTGCATTTTCTTGTCTTTCACTCCAGTTTTTATCGTGTTTAATTTCTTCAGCTCCTCCTATTGTCATTTCTCGCTCCATGTTTTTTCCTACCTCATTCCTACTCGAGTATAATCTATATCCTTTTCTCAAATCCCTTCTTTTTTTTTGCCTTTCTGTCATCCATTTGCCAGCCTTAATCAGTCTAACCCATAAGTCAGAACCTTTTTCTACTTTACTAGAAATTTAACATGTACCAATTTTTAATCTTCCTCGCACTTTTTTTCCCTTCATTGTGAAATTAATATAAAAATGAATAATGGAAGTAAAAAACAAAATTTCAAAATTTTCACTGTATTCCATAGTCAGAATTAGTTTCTCAGAATAACATAATAAAGAAAATTATGCCTTTGCATCTTAATCCATTTATCTCCCTTATTAAATTAAAATGTATGGATATAATTGTATAGTTTTGTGAGTACCATTTAGATGCTTCATTAGTTTACTTATATTTCCTTTATCTTTCAGAAGTCTCTTATTTGACAAGAGTTGAAGTGACAGTGCACCCAGATAATTTGCAACGTATGTATTAAGAATATTATTCTTTAATTAATTTAAATAATATTCTTTTAAATTCTAATAAATTATTGCCCACTTTCATTGGAATTTAAATAAAAATAAATAGTATTTATAGTTTATAAATACATATATAAGAGGTCACTAGTTGAAAAAGAACTCGAGGTTTGACACATCCTTCTGTCGAAGACCTGATAGAGGATACCCAATTGAACAGCTTGTTGTGTAGCATATTGGTTGCCTAATCAGGAGATAATGAGGCCCCGGACAGAAATAAAGAGAATCCGTTTGTATAATGCCTGTTGTTATATATACAACAGAAGAAAGATGACTACTACATGATTGTTTATTACAGTTCTACAAATTTTAATTTTTTTTTTTTTTTTTTTAGAAAATTCAAAATGAAATCCTAAGTGTGCAGGCCTCAAACTCTTATCCCCACTCCCCTCCCTTCTCAAAGACCAAAAAAATACTGGGAGCTACAGATCATACTGAAAGAGCTGTGATTTTCCCAATCCATGGTTTGATTGAAACCTTTAATCCATATTTGGATGATTGAAGGACAAACTGTTATAATGACTTGAAGTCACTTTTTATTGCTTCAGTTATTGAAGAAGTCATTTTGAATGTCAACGACAGAATCATGAAATTATCTGAATTGAACAGAATTGATTTTGCATATTTTCCAGCAGAAAAATGTAGATGTTAGGTGAACAATAGAAAGCTTAACCAAGAGCTTTCCTCCTTTTCAACTAACTAGAAGAAAAATTGATTTATAAAATAAGTAAATAAAAAATAAGTGCCGAATCCAGAGTTGTTAAGGTTTCTAAACTAGTATTTTCAAGGAAACAAAATATGTGGTTTAGAATGTTTTAATATGTTTGGTCCAAACAGAAAGGGCAAGATCAGGAATTGCTATGTCTAAAGGTAAATTTGCCTAGATTTTGGAGGACATTCATTTGGAATGTTTAATAATGTTAGTTTAGACTTTTAAACTAGCATATTGGGGGGGGGGGGGACCATTTTAAAGAGCTGAGTAACTTGATGCCTCAACATCAATCTACAGTAAATTGTTCAAAAACTGCAAATCAGATTTTTATAAAAGCAGTTCTATTGCTTCTATCTAATTCAGACAATCTGTTCTTCTTTAATATAGAAAAATCAGCAATGGCACCCACCCTATGAAGTGAAATTTTTAGTTTTTTTCTCAGTGTTTACTCCAACTTTGTATTATTGTAAAAACAAAGATAGTGAATGAATATGAAAATAATATAGGATTTCATTTTTTTAAATTAATTTTTTAATATATTAATCTATAGCTAAAATTATTGTTTGTGTGATAATCTTATAATACTAAAAAATTTTATTTGTCTGTCTGTCCGGCTCAATTCTTAATTATTAGTTTCCCTTGCTGAGAAAGTCAGATTATAAAATTTTCTTTTTTTTTTTTCCACCTTGCATGGGATTCGAACCTTCGAACTTTCGTCCTCACAGTCAGGAACGCTAACCATTGGACTACTGCTGGTCCCCCAATATCCAATCCTGCTTTTATTCTATTTGTTCGTGCGCTATCAAATAATCAGTTCATTCAAAAAGGAATGAAATATCACTTTTTGCCATAACGACTTGGAATCGATTCTTCTTGGATTATCTCATACTTACCAGGAGGAGACAGGGGGATGGCCTAGTTACAACTAAGATAGAAAGAGGATGGGATAGAAAAGGTAGTTTTCACCTTTTATCCACCTTCTTTGTATTTTAGTTGTAATTATCACACAAACAATAATTTTAGCTATTCTCCTAAGAATATTCAGTATCTTATATTGATTTAGTTATATTTTATTTTTAATTTTCTTAGGAGGTATTTTAGTCCTTTTTATTTACTCTGGTGGTGTCACCATTTTTAGACTACAATGATTTGCACATTTGTTTCTTGCTTCATATATAAGCTTCTGATGTTTTGAATGATACCAATATTCCAACATGGTCCTTTGTACACTTTAGCAGCAGCACTATCACTAACTGCATGAACTGTTATAAATATGCAGATCCAAATAGCTTTGTTTATTTAAATGTAATATGAGGCTTAGTTTCTACTTGCAGTGGATCAAAGAAATGTCATTGTGCTTAAACAGCATATTATATGAAACTCTTGATTGGAGATGCTGGTTAGTTTGCAGTAGTAGTTTAAATTCTATTGCAATTAACATACTGGGGGAATAAATATCAGTTCTGTGCTAAAATTTGGAATAATGTGATTTGTAGGTTAAAAACCGATTTAAAAAGCTCAATTAATCAATTGATTCAGTAACCATCAGTTTCCATGGAAAACCTTGTTTTGATTGTTTTTATCTTTTATTTCCTTAAGTTAGGCAAACATCAGCCAACATTTGTCATGCAGTTCCATCAAACACGCTTGATAAAAAATACCTCATACAACTAAGATGGTAGAATACTTTTGAATATTGCTTGCCATGAATCCAACCAATTAAGAGTGAAGGATTGAAACATGTTGCCGATGATACCATTCATATGTCGCTGCTATGTTACAATGATAATTCTCAATTCAACTGCACTTTAACTACCATAAATTTATTATTGCAATAATAAGATCATCATTTGAAAGGAAACAATCTTTACACTGAAATATACTTATTCTCTGCATTAGAATATGTCAGAAACATTTTGGAAAAAGAGTTTCAAATGATATCGAGTGATCTTGTGCTTGTTTCAACTCTCTGAATCGGCCATCCAAAAAAAATTTTAAATTTTTGAATTTGATAATTATTGAAGCCTTTAATATGACTAAATTCACATTCAGAAATTAAGAGAAATTTAGGAAGATCCAACTTGTGACATTTTATTTTTGAATTTTTTCCATTTGTTTAGGAATAATTCTTCAATTCTTAACTAGTGAACGATTAGCAATCCCAGAATCCCATGCAAATAACATGATGCTGTGAAATTTTGGATTTTTTTTAAAAAATAAACTCTGATATACTCTGACATAAAATTTATACATCTGAATGTAAACTTTATTTCCTTTTGAAAGATAATCTCAATACTGTGATAATAATTGCTCTCCCGTTCAGCTAAAGTGAAAACCAATAGTGCAACGAATGTGCTTGACAGTTGTGGCAGACATAAAGATATTTTTCTCTGTGATTGTCGTATGCAACCAGAGTTGAATCAACAAGTGTCTTGTCTTACTATGTCCGCTGACCTTACTGAAAACTGACAAGTAGGGAAAATGTTAATGTAATTATCTAAATAAATTGTAAGTTTTTTGTTTTGTTTTTATTTAGCTAAAGATGCTGTTTTTTGTAATTATATAAGATAATTTTTATTTTTTTAAGTACAAAGGCTTGTCTTTAATGTTTTTATTAAAGGCCACTTGTAAAGTTGTTGTACTAATTGAAATCTTTATCACTTCTTCAACATATTCATCAAATAACTTAATTCTATTAATAAGCAGCCATGATCATGATAACCAAGTTCTTCCTCCACAAATTGCCATGAGAATTTACTGAATAAATCTCACAAATAGTGAGCTTTTAGATTAATGAAGAAAACTTTTTCCCTTGTTTTTGAAATGAATCTTGACTTGTCAGCCTTGTTTGATGTCTTGTGAAACTGGAGTTGAGTGTCTGAATGGGTTATTTCTTAACGTTGATTATGTATTTGGTCGATTATGTATTTGGTCGTTGTTCATCTCTTACGGTACTGCAGCATTAAAACTGAACTTTGTTTCGTTGTTTTATGTGAATTTTGTTCAACTACCAATTTTGACCATAAAATTTTGTTTTAAGGATTTGATTGTTGACTATTTTCTTCTTTTAATTAGTCTTTGAAGTAAAATAATATGATAATTAAATCATTAATTAAAATATTCTGTAATTTGTTATTGCTTACATTGGAGTTGCCTTGATATCGTAGATAAAGCATGAAGGGATAGTAAAGTTGTAAGACACTTTACTAGTCTTACAATAAGCTGTGTATGATAAGTTATCCTCATTATCAAGAAATGAGGATTTTCCATCATTATCAGTATTTATTTACATTGATTTTTCATTGTTTACCGAAAAAATTCAGAGTTGCTGTAGAGTGTTGTTGATTCTATTAATCTTCAGACATAACTAAACCTTACAGTTAAAAAATCTACTCTATTTTCGTATTGATATTCATCATGTAACAAATTTGTAAGTTATTCCTGAAATTCATAAATTTTATTGCACATTCTTAGTGTGTAATTTCTCATAGGTTTTAATTTTGAAATCTAATTTTTACAAATTAAAATACACAGCACTAAATATTGATATGACTTAACCAGTATCATTCCATTATTGTGGCAATAATCTTCAGGAAGCAATTGCTCCTTCATTATTACAATTTATATTCTGTTAATCTCTTTACATTTTATTTGAATTATTTATTTCATAATTAAGTTCTTGAGAGTAGGGGAAGGTGGTGTACCTTGGACATAAGTGTACCTTGAACCTATGCCGATTTTAGCACCATCTGTATAGATGTACAGAAAGCGCTATATTTTTTTTGGCACACTTGCCACCAGAGGTCCTAGTGAACTTGAACTTATTTGTCAAGCTGCTGATTTGAATGAATCAATCCTGAAAAAGGAAATTGACCCATCAAAAGTAATTTTTTTCTGTTGAATTTTGTGTTAATAGTTCCTAAACATACATAGTTTACTTTATAGTAAAAAGCATAACTTATAAAGCACAGTTTTAGCTATAATAACATGTGTTAGAAGCTATGAAGTTTTTCCAGGAAGGCAAAAAAAAAAATGCGAATTGGAATATATTTTCTACAGATGTTCTACTATAAAGTAAGGTTATAAGTTCAAGCCATTTCTTCTAAGTGCTTTTTTGTTATCTTTAAAACTGCAATCCCAATATCTTAAATTAAAATATCCCCCTAGTATGGGTGCTTATATGTGGTGAGGGAATCATCCATGCAGGTACTGTTTTCTAAATGATCACCTTCACATATCATAAATGCCCTCCATTATTTGCCATGCATAGAGACCAGTAACCTAGGAAAGGATCTTGGAGTTGAGCAACTCAGCTTTTGGTTTGTTTGTTTCATCTTTTTTGCAGTTGCAAGATACTGTTTTGAGCTATGCTTCTGGTACATGACTGAAGTGTTTCTAACAGCTTTACGTTCTCTGCATCAAAGACTCACTCAACATCAATGGATTTTTCCTGAACCCAACCTGATACATGGTGGCCTCTAACTTCCTTCTACATCTCAATATAAATTTCTTAACCTCATTTTTGGCAAGAAATTGAATTTTTAACAACAATAACAAAATCTTAAGCTACGCGAACACCATGCAACTTTTCAGCAACTCTAGACGACCGACTTCGAGTTGGCCAACTTTTGTCAACCGCGAACATCATGCAACTCGCAAATGAGTCGGCCGTGATAGAAGGAATCCCATAATGCAATGCATTTCCACAGCCGATGTGGAAAATCCGAAAAAATCGAGAGGTTTTGAAACCTCTGATAAATTCTGCCGCATACAATTACTGCATTTCAGTATAAACTTTATTTATGCATGAAAGAAACTCGCAATACTCTGATATTAATTGTTTATGCGCTTGTCTTCGAATCGAATCAGCAAATATCATGTTCGGACGCCATATCTTCCATGGGCGTGACGTCACGACTGACTTGTTCCAACGCCGCCCTGTGATTGATAATTCCCAGCGACTTTGATGCAGCTTTTCGAGTTGCTGGTGTAGGAACAACTAGAGTCGGATGACAAAAGTTGCTGCCAAGTTGCTGAAACGGGCTCAAGACTGTCTATATCAGTGGTGGCCAACCTTAAGCATACCATGCGCCAATTTTTTCACAGAAGAGTACAGTTGCACCATACAACTCAATTTTAACAACCAAAAAAAAAAAAAAGACAATCCTATTTTAACAACCCCCCCAAAAAAAGCACAATCTTATTTTGACAACCAAAAGGATGCAATGTGCCACTTGTTATCATCCAATGCGCCACGGTTTGGCCACCCCTGGTCTATATCAACTCGTGACGTCAAAATCGGCCGACTAAGTTGCTGAAAAGTTGCATGGTGTTCGCAGGGCTTTAGGAAAAGGTGTATTCTAAAATTAAATTCCTAAAAGTGCTCTCTCATACCATATGGATAATGATCTTGCTATACATTTACAAAGCCCCTATCAGATCACAATTGAATAGGCTCTTTTATGTATGGTTCTGCAGAGCAGTCTGATGTTTGCATACTTGATCCTGTCCATCATCAGGCCATCCGTTTATTGCTCATTGTTTTCTGTATTTCACCTGTTCAAAGCTTGTATGCAGAGATACTCGAGCCGTCACTAAGGTGGGCTTTAGATGGGTGAGAATTAGGTAGTTCTGTGCAGGATGATGGCTAAGAATTTGCTGGTCTTCGCATATTTAACCGGTTTGCCATCAAGGTATTTTGAGTGTATTACATGACCAGCAAGAATACATCCACCCATCTAAAAATCATGTGAAGGTCTCGTTGACGAGATCGCAATTTGGTGCACCCGAAGGAATCGATTGAAGCTTAGCACTTGGCAATCACCTTCACACCTATATTTTATTTATGAAAATAAACATTGATATATATATATATATATAAAGCATTTATTCAATGCCTCAAATAGGCGAGAGACTGTTGTCAATTAATTAAAACAGGAAGTATTTCATTTTATCATCTTTTTGTATTTCTTTGTTTTCAGTTTCGATATTTCTTGTTAAATCTCGACAAACAACCATATGTTTTCGAGATTTTAAGTCTAGCCGCTTCAAATTTTCAGGGCGGAATTCTATTATGAATTTGATTAATAATGTGGCTTTTTCTGGAAACATCCACAAAAAAATAGGGAAAAGATGACCTGTTTTACCAATTGTCCTTCTGTTTTACCACCATTTGGTTACCTGGTGAAGAATTTGACAAATACACTTCAACATTTAGGCAAAAAAAGTGTTCATGACAACTTTACCTAATTCACAATCTGCACACTGGAAATATAAAACGCTAAACTGTGATTTATTTTACTTTATTTTATTTCACTTTATAAATACAGTTCACAAATCTTTAGTCTTTCAGTCTGCATATGACATTCGTTGTCATAATGGACTTAAAGGAGAGTTACGTTGCAGTAGCATTTTACACTGAGAACTTTAGTAATGCTATTCATCTTTCTTGTGAAGTTTCAGTGTTCACTTAAAAATAGAACTTTATGCTATTTTTATGACTTTAAAATATATGCTCGAATAAAATTATGGAAGATTTTTATCTACAATGATTCTGAGAATGCTTAGCAGCCACTTTGCAGTCATACCCTGGATTCACTTGATTCTTTTATTCATTTAGATTTATTACAGCATTTTAAATGCAGCACAGCCATTTTCTGCTTGATTTCTGGTCACATCTTAATAGTGGCATTGAACTCACTGATTCTCTTGCCAAGTGTGCTGCATGTCTGCACTGCAGTGAATCTTATCCATCATTCCAAAGTTTATGTAGTTATTCGTCTTGAGAACTGCCTGGCAAGAACAGTGGGATCAGTTTTATAATTTTGTCTGTATATATTTATATCTTAACCTTGCACTTTTTAGTTCACTACTTACATTTCTTGGTAAAGTTTAGCCAAAGATGCTTTTGCTCCATTAAAATTAAATAACCAACCAACCACGCTAAAATAGGAACTAGTAATCATGTTCTTCTTTAGAAAATCCTTTTAACTGTTTTAAAGAAAATTTTAGACTGATGGATTTAAAAACTTGCAGATACCAATTTGCATCTACGATAGTTTATTTTGAACCTAGTTTCCTTCTGAAATAATATCACTGCTCTTATAAATGAATTATCCAAATAAGGTTGAGGAATTTAAGACAAAAACACTAAATTGTTGTCATGGCTTTAGATGTTACTATCCATTATAATATATTAAGTGAAAGATCAGGAAGAAAAGTCAATATTCAAGGAGGTCAAAGTATCAGTCATTCTAAAAAAAGGCAAAAAAACTATACATATGAACACATGTCCTTATTATGAACAGTTTCTAAAATAGAGCTATTTGAATGTACTGTTGCAAAATGATTGATAAGAAAGATATTATATACTATTTCTAATATTTATTGTTCAAATGACAAATTCACTTTGCAACTAGTCGAAAACATCATATGTTGCGTACTTGAATGCATCTTTACATTCCTTTCTGCTGATACTAAAATCTGTTATACAATCGAGCGGTTCATCTCATTTTATTCACTCTTCTGTAACTCATCACTCTTCATGCAACCTCATAAACAAAAAATCTAATGGGATTAGATTTGCCGATCTTGGTGGACATGATACATACTGGCACAATTGATCTATTGATTAGGGAAATTGTCATTATCATTACACCAGATCACAAGTCTGGTGTAATGAAAAGATGTCCCTCATTCTGAAAGTATGTAGCAATCCGCGGAGCCAAAGGAACTTCCTCTATTTGTTTTAGTACTCCATTTTGCAGAAATTCTAGGTAATTTAGTCCTATCTTGTTGTCTTCTAAAATAACAGGACCAATCATTTGCCACCGATCATACCGAAACAATACATAGATAGAGAAACGAAGTTGAAAATTTGTTTCCGCAGTATCCTATAGATTTTCATGGGACTGTTGAGAGTTAAGTTTGTTGTTGCTTCTGTCATGAATGAAAAATAGCTTCATCAGTGAATAGTATTAATAGAAGCAATTGGCAATTAATATATAATCAGTGACAAAATTCTAGATGCCTGGCATTGTCTCCTGGGTGAAGATTTGCATACACTGTGGGTGAAATCAGTACGAGCCATCGTCATGCAATGTGAAACAGTGAGACGTAGAAAAGCTTCTTTTACTAGTAACAGAGCTATGCTGTATCATTTGAAGGCCCTCAACAGCGACGAGATACCTGAATTACCCATTGCTTAGGGATACAATTCGGCCACTTCCTATGGGGCACGTAAATGCAGAGGCCTGATCCTCCAGGTTTGGTGTAGGTTGGCTATCATACCCTGTAAAACAAGGTTATTATGTATCTGCTAGAAGCACTTTAGATTGTATGCATGATAAAACAAAATGCAAAAGACAGAAATTTTTAGCTGTTTTCATGGAATGTAAGGACTTTATATAGACCATATGCTCTAACTATGCTTATTAATACATTATCTGTATATGCCTCAGAAATCAGTGCATTACAAAAAATACAGTGGAAAGGAATAGGAAAAAATACAAAGACCATGTTCGGGTTTATATTAAGCTGTAATGAATACATATATACATGCAAACTTTTGAATCGTATTTTTGGTGGCATATAAAATGAGAAACAAAGTTATAGAATTTAGTCTTGATATGGACATTTGTATAAATAGTGAAAGAGCTCACCTTTTTCTCGACAGGGTGTGGAGGAGTGAACCCATCTCACTCTTTTCTTCAATGAATATTTGATCTGCTTGTGTACTGATGCTCACTTCTTAATTAACTCAATTAAAATATATAATGAATTAAGTAAATTATTTGATAGTTTAACTGATTTTGACATCCAGTCAAATAATATATTTAATTACAAAACTACTAATTTTGTTTTGTTTTTCTGCAGTGAATGTGGATGATATTTGTACTGGTCAAATATACAAAGTTTTACTGTCCATAAACATGTTCTTTCCACTGAAACTAATAAACAAATTTGGGTGTCGATCAGTTAACACTGCAGGTAATCCCTGGATTACGAATGAGATACGTTCCTGAGAATGTTCGGAAGTCTGATTTTTATTAACTCAAATCCCCCTATGAACAGTGCATATATGGTAATAATAATAATAATACTAGGCAACATGTGCTTTGGTCCTTTACCTGCCATGTTGCCTTAGCTATGAAAACTTAAGAATATAAACATGTATATAATAATAATAATATCCCAGTACTATAATAATAAGTTACAGAAACTATTGCTTGGTCATAAGAGTAAACAATAGACTCACAAAATCAAATAAAAAAGTTGAAGACGAAAGTGATATTTGCATAAGCAACCATATAAACAATGAGACTAGCCGCTAGCATAAAGATGCTGCACCAACGAACCGTTTACACCAAGTGAGTTTGATTACATGCATGGAAGAAACTAGTTCCTGTATTATTAATTTTTTAATTATAAATTATCCTTATGGGGAGCCTGGAAGCTTGCTTATAAGTATGGATGTTCGTAAGTTGGGTCATTCGTAACACTAGTAGTCCGGGAATCGCCTGAATTTTTTTTTTCCAATAGCAGATTAGAGTGGATGGAGCACTTTCAATAAAAATAATGTGATATTTCAAATGATATTCATGTTAAGTTCATTTAATACGAAAAATAATCTTCTTGTTTCTTCCAAAATATTAATTGTGCTGATAACTGTTTTATTGTTTGTAGAAAAATCTTTATTAGTATACAGAATTATATACCCTTATAGCTTTGTAGACATGGGGTTTTCAGTGGTAATGGTATCACTTGCCTAATGCTATTGAAAATTTCTGGAACAGTGTATTCATTTCCCAAAAGCATTGTGATGTGGATATTAACAAATTATCATAACGGATAAAACTAGTGTTAGTAGGAATTCATATCTCTATAGCATTGAAAGACAGATTTAAACAAAAGATTGGTAGAATTTTACTGAAATATGATACATTGATCTGTTGCATTTCCTCTTGAGTGTTCCCATCAATGCAAACCTTTCCCTTCATTAAGTGCAATAGATACCATCAAAGCACAGAAGCTAGTGTTATGTATTTGCTATTAAATTGCATTTAAGAATTAATAACACCCTTGATCAGCGTCAAAATCAGCTTTCCAGTTATAGTGTGTCACTTTTTCTTAGTATTTTCAAGTAGAAATCTTGCTTGGTGCTATCCAAGTTCACAGTTTGTAATTCTAGGGGCATGTTGAAATTCAATTATTGCTTGTTGCATATTCTTTTAAAACTATGAACATCTTAGGAAGATAATATGTATACAAATGTTTTGTAGTATTTGCAGTAATCAATAATAATATGGAGGTATAAGTTTTCTCATTCGTTGGTTATTTAATATTAATAATATTGCAAGATTTTTCTCTGTATACAAGTAATTCCAAACAGTTTTGGAATAAAATGTTTCTTTTTTAGCGACTCATTTTCAGCCAGAACGTTTGTACCTAACAGTTGTAATGTAACGGCATTAGACACATTAAAATCTAACCAAGGCAGACAAAGAAAATTTAATACAGTAATGTCTTCAGATACAAGCATAATCTGTTCCGGGACCGAGCTCGTAACTCGAGGTGCTCGTATCTCAAATCATTTTTTCTCTTAAGAATTAACAGAAAAAAAAAAATTAATCCGTTCCGGCCTTCTTATAATAACGGAAAAAAACATGTTTTTAATTGCTGCAGAGACATACACACACAAAAGAAATTATAGTATATAAGGATTCCTATGATTTAAAATAGAATGTGGTTTTAATTATGAGTTCTTACTGACAGACGATGCAGTAGTGGCTAATGGCGACATGTGCGGAGGAGGGAAGAGAGTTGTCCCGTATGTAGACACTTGATTCTGCACTGTACCTTACACGTACACTACGTTACTTACATAAACTTAGGATTAACTTAGCTTACATATTTTTTTTTTTTTTATCTTCCAACACAGTAGGATCGGATTCAGGCTAGAACCCTTCAAAATCTCTTTCAGCTATAGAATCAGGCAACAGTTTTTTCCATGCTGAATTTAAGGTTCTTCATGTTTCACCCTGCCATGCCTCATTGATAATTTTTGGTCAGTTATCTAAGTTGAAGTGGTCCTTCCAAAATTCACAAAGGGTGAGGTTGGTATTGTCCGTAATGTTTTTTTAAACAAATGCTTCTTGTAGAGCTTCTTAAAATTTGAGGTGACCTGTTGAAGCATGCTCATATCTCAAAGCAAAAATTTGCTCGAAGGCTTGCTGGTATCTCGGAATACTCGTATGTCGAGACACTCGTATCTCAAGGTATTTCTGTAGTTATTGTTGATCAGTACTATATTCTATGTTTCTTCATTGTTCAGTATTTTTTTCCGAAAAATTGCCAATAAAATGGTTTACCGATATCAGAATCTAATTATATTTAAACAATTAAACTTTTAAAACTTCAAGTTTATGTAAAGTAAAGATTAGTTTTGAAATTTTCGTGCCCGAAAGATTGTTATCACTGACATCGCTTGAGAAACGATGTTCTATAGGAATCGGAAAACGTGAAGTTCTGCAAAGTCAGACGTTACTATTTTGCAAGATTACTACAATTTCGTATATGGTAGTTTTGAAAAATAAAAATGATTATTTAAAATAATAAATTTTAAATCTGAATAATTATTGTACTTTTAACAATACTGTTATATAGAAAAGTAAAAAAATAAGTACACTGGGAATCCTTAAAGGTGATAAGTTTACAACAGTACATAAAAAATATAACTATTAAGTTAATAAAAGAAAACACCAATCCTTAACTCTTCAAATAAACATCTTTATCTCTTCAATATTTCAATTCTCTGAATGAGAATTTTCTTCAGGAAATTTACAAATGAGAAAAATAACATCTTCCATTTCTAACAGAAATGAAGTATAACAATCAATCAAAAGAATACAACAACGTTACAAATAAATTTCTTCCTTTCATTATTACAGACAATGAAAATAATCAAGCAAATGAAATTACACCTTTACAAATAATTTTCTTCTTTTCACTATTAAAGACAATGATACAATCTTTTCTCTATATCGATAAAGCACACAATAACGTTACAATACAAATTCGGTTAAATTTAGTTTTAACTTAACGTTCTTATTATTGTTAATAACCTTTACAAATAATCCAAAAGAAATTGTACTCATTTTCAATGATCTATCTCGGTTCATATATTTTGCCATATTAATAAACCCAGATTTCAACATATACCGTTCCGTTTCATCTTTGAATTCGTAAATAACCTCTACTATTGGATCCGGATCATGAGACATTTTTATCACATGATCTGCCCAATCTGATATTCCTAACCGATTATGCTGAAAAGCTTTTAGGTGCTCTTTCAGGCGTTTCTCAACTGCTCTTCGTGTACTTCCTATGTATATCTCATGACATGTTTTACATTCCAGTTTATAAATCACACCCATCCTATAAAGAATATTTCCTTCATTCTCTTTATGTTTCCTTTTCTTGAATAAACTGTTACCTTTGTAAAAAAAATCACTTTCATTTTATTTTCTTCAAACACTTCTTTTTTTCTTTATCTATTTTGAAATACATGGGAAATTGAACATATTTATATTGATTTACTTATTACTATCTTTTTTCATATTTCTTTTATGAAAAAACTTATTAAAATTCACATTGATGTATCTTTGTGGATATCGTTTATCTTCAATTTATTACGAAAAATATTTATTTTTCCTTTCCATAATTTTCTATCTTCTGTATATCAAGTTATTCTCCTTAAGTTATTAAATATAATTTCTTTCTTCGCTGATATTTTGTGATTAGATTCACAATTAAGTAAGTGGTTACTTTGAAATCCTTTTTGACAATATTCATAAGTAATGGAGTTGTCTTTATTAATCAATAAAACATCAAGAAAATTCTCGTTCAGAGAATTGAAATATTGAAGAGATAAGATGCTTATTTGATGAGTTAAGGATTGGTGTTTCCTTTTATTAACTTAATAGTAGAAGATTTAGGATGTTACGCTTTATAATTTTATTGTATCAGTACTGCCAGGAAATGAAAGAAAGTATATAATTTAAAGGGTAATTAATATTAGAAATTAAGAAATGCTATTTTTAAATGGATTTCAAGAAACTCTTTTGGAAGGCTGATTTTCTGATTGGAGCTTCATAAAGAAATTGTAACCTTTGTTAAAACACGCTGAAAAATGCATTGTATAAAAAATCCTATGACTTCCTGACTGCTGTCTGGAATCCATAGGCTGAAATGTTGGATTTTATCCTACTTAATTAATTTCTATTTTAATAAGTTTTAAATTTTCAATTGCAAATTCACAATGCAATTTGAAATGTTTTATTGAATTTATTTCAAAGGTTACCTTTCAAAGGAGATGTCCCACAGCCCATAGGCTTGCCCCCACCCACTTCTAGCCATGGGGGGATTACGAAATTTACAGCAATTAATACCCTTATCAATAGATATTTATAGCCGAAAAAACGAACCGATTCGACCACATACTCTACGAGTTATTTTAACATGGGGTCCTATGGAAAAAACTGGTTTTTCCCCTCCCCTCCTAAGGAGGCAAAAGGGAACCAGAATTTGATTACTCGAATTTATAGCCCTACCTAAGAGCTATCGAATGACACCTATCTTAAGTGAAGGAAAGTGCGGGAAAAAAAGATATGAGTAAAAAATGAGGAAAGTCAAACCGGAAGTGGCCATTGTTTGCCTTCCTATGAAGGATTAACCGGTTAGGTATGCATCTCTAAGAAAAACTCTGACTAAATATCTATAACTAAGCAGCTAGAGCACGCCGAAACCATTAATAAAACAATAGTTATAATTATTATTGTATTAGGAAAGGGTTCTTTTGGGGGTAGGTCAAAGGAAAGGGGGCTTGGTCCATCGTGGAACCAATTAAATAGTCACCAAAGTGTCATTGCACAGATATCTTCACACTGTTGAAGTATTCACTGATCTGAAATAAAACTGAAAAAAACAAACGATTAATAACATCAAGATAAATAGATTTAGGCTGCATTGTTGGCGTTCGTAATGTTGTTATCTGATAGCGTCAGGACGCGGCGTTCGCGTCTGTTTCCATATTGACATTAATCATTAATTAGCTTGATTTTATTAATCGTTTGTTTTTGTTTTGTTTTTTCAGTTTTCTTTCATACGAGTGAATATTTCAACAGTGTGAAGATATCTGTGCAGTGACACTTTTGTGACTATTTAATTGGTTCCACGAAGAACCAAGCCCCCTTTCCTTTGACCTACCCCCAAAAGAACCCTTTCCTAATACAATAATAATTATAACTATTGTTTTATTAATGGTTTCGGCGTGCTTAGTTATAGATATTTAGTCAGAGTTTTTCTTAGAGATGCATACCTAATCGGTTAATCCTTCATAGGAAGGCAAACAATGGCCACTTCCGGTTTGACTTTCCTCATTTTTTACTCATATCTTTTTTTCCCGCACTTTCCTTCACTTAAGATAGGTGTCATTCGATAGCTCTTAGGTAGGGCTATAAATTCGAGTAATCAAATTCTGGTTCCCTTTTGCCTCTTTAGGAGGGGAGGGGAAAAACCAGTTTTTTCCATAGGACCCCATGTTAAAATAACTCATAGAGTATGTGGTCGAATCGGTTCGTTTTTTCGGCTATAAATATCTATTGATAAGGGTATTAATTGCTATAAATTTCGTAATCCCCCCATGGCTAGAAGTGGGTGGGGGCAAACGCCCATATATCGTGGGACATCTCCTTTCTCTATAAATTCGCTAATTAACACGTAAGAGCCGTAATGTGTGTGTTTGTTGGTTTTCTTTCGTATATTTTGTTAATGCAAGCCATTCTGATATATTTGCATATCAAAATTAATACGAAGTTTATTAATATGAAAGTTAGATTTTGCAATTGGAGATTTGGAATTTTATTTGAATGATATAAAAAGTTAGTATATTACAAGATGTACAACTCACGATCAACGTCGTTATTTTTTGACAGAGTTATAAGCTCCTCTCTTTGTTCTCTTCCCTCTCCAATTTTAAAGTTGCCTGTGGTTTATCGAAAACTCGTTATTTTTGTTTGGTAATCAATATTTATCTCTTTCCAAATTGGGGAAAAAAAAAAAAAAATGCTGAATTTTTCATTACGTATCTATTGCAAAAGAATCACGTTTGCAATCAATAGCAGTGAGATTAGATGTTTAGGGAATATTAACGAGATTAACCGAAAGCCTCATAGGCCCCTTTTTTTAGATTAAAGGAGTGATAGTGTGGGAATGCTTCCGTCGGCATTTTTCATTTTCAGAACTAAACGATGCTTCGGGTTTCGTATGGTTACAGAGCTTCCTCGGCTTTGTTTAGATCTATGTGATGGATTAGGCTTGATTGCGTTTTGTTGTTCAAGGAAGTTTTGATGGACGTCAAAGTGTTGATTCCTCGGCTAAACCTAATCATTGTATTAAAATAGTAAGTTTTTAAAAGAACTTGAAACATTCTTTAAAATGTGTATTCTATTTTTTAAGTCGTGACAGCTATACAAAGAAAATGCCAGTGTGTAATTTACTCAGGGCCGCCCGGGGGGCAAAAAGGGCAGATTGCCCCGGGGCCCACAAAAAAAGGGGCCACATCAGGCCCGAGTTTTTTTTTGTTGTTAAAATAGGATTGTCCTTTTTTTTTTTTGGTTGTAGATTTTCAGGAGGGGGGGGGGGGG
>JAFIDM010000003.1:12136537-12220876 GCA_023159025.1 Thereuonema tuberculata | reverse complement strand
GGGGGGGGGGGGGGGGCACAAATCCAAATGTTGCCTCGGGGCCACCAAAAATCTCTGGGCGGCCCTGAATTTACCCGTCGAATATAACTTATCAAATTTTCCATTGCTATAAACTGATTCAATAAATCCCATTAATTTTTAATCAAAGCAAACATCGTTGGACATCGGAGTAAAAGGCTGTTGTTTCGTTCCTAATTCTTTTCTATTGGAAATTTTTGTCTCCTTCTTGCACAACTTAATTTACAAGGATCAATACTGAGAAATTTTCATAAAATGTAGAATATCTCTTACCTGCAAAAATATGAACGACAAGATTCAAGAAAACCCATTCGCTAATTCACAAGAAATTATGTGAAGGCATGTATATATATTGGAAAGAGGCGATTTTGTGAGGAATTTTCCTCAGGAAACTAGGCTAATAATAATAACGAGGATCTATTAAAGAATCTTGGAATTTCGCGATTTCATACAGTGCTTAAATAGTAAACTCCCGATTATCCGCGGACCACTCCTATTTTCATTTTTTTTTTTACTGTACAATAAATTACGGAATTAAAAGAAAATTAAATCTAGAATAAGGTAAACAATGAAAGAGGCTAACAAAGTAAGTGACGACAATTATAGACAAACAATTTAAAGAACGACCTTTGGGCGGAGCTTAGGCTGGCAGGTTACACTAAATTACGGGAGAGCCTTTCCCTTCTATATACACGTAGAACTGTAACTGTAAGTATTGCCATTTTAATGTAAATAAAACATGTTAAAAGCATTTTTGTGTTGATTTTCTTCCTTTTTATCGATTATCCGCGAATTCGCTTGTCCGTGGTCGCCGCGCCACCCAATTCCGCGGATAATCGGGAGTTTACTGTACTTTTTTTTTTTTCCTTTCTTTCTTAAATCAGTTGGTAACGAAATTCACATTTTCTCAATATTTATTTGCCGATATGTTTTTGTGCTGGATTGTTAGCTGCTAAATAAAGTTCTCATCTAAAGCTCAAGAAATTGCACAGGTTTCCCAATTTAAAATCTTCTAAATTTACTCCGCATTTCTTAACTAGAAAGTATATTTATGTGCTTATGTAACTTCTTAACTATTACTATTTTTTATTAAGTAGCGTTTTAATTAAAATTTCCTTTGAAAGTAATATGTAATCAGATAGCCAACATATACTTGCGTAGACCTTATAAAGTATATATATTTTAAAATCGAATTGCATTTTCTCAACAGTGATCTTAAATATGCATTGTGTATAATTGATCGAGCAAATTTGTTGAAATGCTGAGTTGCATTAGACATGTTGTACCTGGTGATCGTAATTAAAGTACCCATATTAGTCTAGAATGATATGTAACAGTCCAAATGTAACAAAATTTGGTAGGGTGATATTTCCGAAAAAAAAAAATAAATAAATAAATACCAAAAATCACCACTATGTTACTGGTGGCGCTAAATGCAACGCAAACTCCGCAGCCAAGTTCACGTGTTGGTTAAAATGACCACAACTGCTCTGTGTCATTTGTATCAGCTATGGTTCCCACGACTTTGCCAGAACGCACATTGCTTGTGAATCTGTTTTATGAAAACAACGAAAATGTCGTGGCTTTACTTCAGAAACTCGGTCGTCGTAAGCAAATACGCGTAGGACCTTTGACTCCACAAGCTCTCCAGGAGAATGATCACTCGATTCGAGGAAACTGGACATTTAGGAGTTCAACCTGGTCCATGAGAAAACCTATCCCTTCACAAGACGTTGAAGATGTTACCATAGCTATTGTTGAACAGTCAATGAATAATGTACCAGACTCCATTAGTGAACGTGTAGTGTCAGAGCAGTAGGAGTATTGTATAACACAGTGTGGAAAATACTGAGAAAGGTAGTGCATTATTATTTGTAAAAGATCAATCACAACCCAGGGGATGAAAAGGAGTTAAATCCATGAAATAACGCTACATATGTACCTAAACAAATATCGTTGTGCAAAAATTGGAACTAAAATATTGTTCTGCACAAAAACGCCTGGTGGCGACACTGGAAACTACACAAATGATGTGCAACAGTTGGAATTAAAATATTGCTGTACATGATAGCGCTATAAAGCAATCTGGAAGAGGCAATTGGAAGTGAACTATTGTTGTGCGTAGTAGCGCAACATTTGCACCTGGTGGCGGCCATGAAAACTACAGAACTGATGTGCAACAATTGGAACTAAAACATTGTTGTGCATAACAGCGACCGGGTTTTCGGGATAGAAATAGATTTGTAAGATTTATCAAATGAATTTTTACGAACTGGAGAAGGTTTAAAGTGATAGGGTTATGACGTTACATCTTACAAAATTCGAATAATCTGGAACTAGAGGTTTAAATCGGAGGGAGAAAGGAGTGGGAAGTCTTGTATTCTCCGATCTCGATATTAATTTCATATCCTGGAATCTCGAAAAAGTATCCCGTAAGATTGGTTTAGAAACCTCAAAATGCAATCAGATATGTTTTGATTACAACTTTGAATTCTTTCAGTTAAGGGCACAGTGTTAGACCATATTACTCGACTGGACTCCCGAACTTAGATTTGAGATAACTTCATAATTCTTTGAAATAAATAATGATATAATATTTACTAGTATTGTTTTAAGTGTTCCATAAATGAGACAATAAACATTAAAAATGTAATCAGAATTTTATAATAATATCCCAAGTCTTCACTTTGTTGAATGGCGATTAGTGCACTATATTTTGGAAATGTTCATGGTTTTGGTCCTTAAGTAAAATAACTCCAAAAATGGGTATACAAATATTAAAATCTGCAGACTGCTTAAGGTAACGAAACAGTTAACCAGTTAGATTTGTTCGAATATTACCTAGTAAATTACCCCACCTTATGCACTCTGGGAATGCCCGTTGCGTTCATTGGTGATGAAATTTTAATCATTTGAATATCTGGCAGAGTTCGCGGCTCTCCCAAAACTTTCTTATTTCAGAGCTTGTTCTTACGATCTAAATTAGATTATATTTGGTATTTGTAGATATATTTTATGGGCCATTTTACATAAGGGCCAAAACATACAAACATTTAGTAACTTGAATTAGTTTCATATTTATGAAGTCTTATTGTCCATGTCTATTACTTTTATTGTTCGCAATCCCATGTTTTATAGGCTTCATTGTAACATGGGGCAAAATTCCTTAAATAATGCAAAGAAAAAGGCAGTAATTTACATCAAGAGGCACATTGGTGTTTCGTTTAGCTGTAAACCTGTGATTAGATTTCGATGAATTTGTATCGACTTCTAGATCGGTTTTTGAATATGGACCAAAATAATATCCGCCTTAAAGTTACAAGTGTCCCACCCATGCCTATATGACCCTTGGGATCATTTCATGACCAATGGGGCTAAGTTGAGGTCGTGTGGTCAGCCTGACACCCCGCCCAACTTTAACCCCCGGGGAAAAAGCCCGGTACCCATTCAACAGAAGACTCGATAGACCCTAGGACCCGTGTGGAGGAGAATGGAGCTTGGGAAAAAAAAAAACCTCCCTGGGATCGAATCCGCCACCTCCAACCCACAGCCAAGCGCCTTAGCCACTCGGCTACCCGCCCGAAGTAATTTAGAAAATCAGGTACTATATGTCTCCGTCTAGAATTGATTAGATCTTTTTTGCTTCTGTTTTAAAAGTCAGTTTACTTAAGGATACAACATTTATTTTTTCTTCTTGTTACTTTAGTAATGCACATTAAATTTATAGATACAAATGAAACGTTAAATTGTGTGGATATGATTAGATTTTGTTTATGCCCAAAGCTTTGCTGCTGAATAAGTAAAACTATTTGTTCTGAAACTGCTCGAAATTTCAAAAAGTATGGAGTTAGACTTGGAATTGGCATTGCTATTTAGTAGTAACATTTTTCTCCCCTATTCATTTCTTGATACTACATTTCATTATTATTGAAAGTGGAGAAGTGAGAGCAATCGATAATTAAAATGTAAATTTTGATTCATTTCATTTTCTTCCATTTACACAGCAGGCTTTTATTTAAGAAAATAAGAGTAATAAAAATTTACCCCAAAAAATAAAACAGACAATATGACGGTAGACATTGGATCCTTATATCATCACACTGATTGCCGTGTTCTCTTTGGTATTCCGTTTTTTATTATGTAACAAATATCGAAAAGCATGCTAGAGGAGAATACAATAAAAGTAAACCTACAGGGATCATATTTCCTAAAAAAAAAATTATTACCAATATGTAAAGGAATTAATTTTACTTAAGACTATTCATTATTACGACCTATTATTAAAAAAAAGAAAAGCATACATCAGTTTATTGTTAGTCCTTTTCCTCTGTGTTGTATTAGTTTATCATTGTTACGGAAATCGCAGCTTCTCTTAACTGAGAAATAATCGTGGATTATTAAATGTGGGGGAAAAAAAAAAAAAAAATGTCTCCTCACTCTGAAACAAATATTTTTTTAATTAAAATGCAATTACGTTGTTGTTATATATTCTTTTTACAATTTATTTTTTGTAGAGAAGAAATGTTGTAGATGAACACATTATAAATCTTTGAAATATATTTCTATTTAAAAATACGTTTTTTAATGTTGCAATCTGCCTTAAGACTGCAAATTTAACAAAACTTAACGAGTTTTTTCCCTCGTAATTTTTGGAACCAGTTCACTTTATTTACCAACACTCCCTCTTTCCACTACCATCATCATCATTGTTATCATTACAAATTAAATGGATTTGTGTGTAGAATCTTATAGATTGAAAGTTGAATAATTCCTATTATAATTATGAACTTCTTATTTGATTACAGGAATCCTTGATTATATGCGATTTCATTCGACCATTTTCGCTATAACATGAAAACAAATTAGCTCGTAATAAAAACTTTTTGTGGCCCAGATATGAGTTATTTAGATTTCATAGGAGGGCAGTTTAGCAACAAAGATCTTGAATTTGGGAAGGTATTAACTGAAGACTACGATCAAAAACTCTGTTGTTGAACTTGATTAACACTTTCGACAAAGTAAGTGGGCTCAATTTTGTACATGACATTCTAACAGAGAAAGAGAAGTAGGTAAGTTTCTAGGTTGGTTCAAAACTAGAGAGAGAAAATATGCTGTTCTCAGTTCTTTCTTGCCCATTCGTAATAGAAATAAAAATGAATTGGGGGCCATCAAAGGTTCAACAATGAACAAGGCCCGCTTATATCCTTTAATTCACTTATGTCATTGTGCTGTTTTGAAGAAAAACAAAACATGATGTATGTAATTCTTTCCAAATATCTGATTATTTTTATTTTGGAAGCATCCTATTTAGTCCAGTCGACAGGTTGGAAAAAGTGGGATTAGGTGGAAAAAGGTCACAAGTTAATGAAACTTTGGGATGTTGTTCAGGGATGGTTAATTAACATTTTCTCAAGTTTTGGACCTCGAGAACCCTGTGCGAAAAGGGAGGGGGGGGGGAAGAAAACTGCAAAAGTTTCGACCTTCCTCCGGTTTTTCCTCAATAACTTTTTTCCCTAATGTCCTACGGCAAAAGTATACCTATACTTTTTTGTAGAGCGTTAAATTTCCTACAATTCTGACTAATCAAACATGTTTGTATGTCAATTCGTTACCGAGATATGGCGCTTCGAAAAAATGTCATTTTTCAAAATTTGCTAAAAAATGCAGAATTCCACCTTATTTCTTCTGTTATACCCGAATTATGATGAAATGTTGTAATTATGGTTCCTGGTTACTTAGCTTTTGTGAATTGGGGTTGGGTGGGGAAAGGGGAAGAGCGGTGGTGGGGGTGTCCAAAGTTGGTGATTGTAACCAGGAACCATACAACATTTCATCATAATTCGGGTATAACAGAAGAAATAAGGTGGAATTCTGCATTTTTGGGCATTTTTTAGCGAATTTTGAAAAATGACATTTTTTTCGAAGCGCCATATCTCGGGAACGAATTGACATACAAACATGTTTGATTAGTCAAAGTTGTAGGAAATTTATCGCTCTACAAAAAAGTATAGGTATGCTTTTGCCGTAGGACGTTAGGGAAAAAAGTTATTGAGGAAAAACCGGAGGAAGGTCGAAACTTTTGCAGTTTTCTTCCCCCCCCCCCCTCCCTTTTCGCACAGGGTTCTCGAGGTCCAAAACTTGAGAAAATGTTAATTAACCATCCCTGAACAACATCCCAAAGTTTCATTAACTTCTGACCTTTTTTCACCTAATCCCACTTTTTCCAACCTGTCGACTGGACTAAATAGGATGCTTCCAAAATAAAAATAATCTGAAATTGGGAAAGAATTACATACATCATGTTTTGTTTTTTTTCAAAACAGCACAATGACATAAGTGAATTAAAGGATATAAGCGGGCCTTGTTCATTGTTGAACCTGTGATGGCCCCCAATTCATTTTTATTTCTATTACGAATGGGCAAGAAAGAACTGAGAACAGCATATTTTCTCTCTCTAGTTTTGAACCAACCTAGAAACTTACCCTACTTCTCTTTCTCTGTTAGAATGTCATGTACAAAATTGAGCCCACTTTCACGAAATCTAGAATTTTATCATGCCCGTGATTGTTGCACAATTTGTTAAAAAAAATATAGTTTTTATTTAAATAAACCTAATACAAAATTTATTTTTGTGTACGGTTTTCTATTTCAAATTTAAATTTTTCTGTGTGGACCGGTATTGCAGCACCCATTTTAGAAATTCTGAGTTATCCAATAAGTAAGGGGCCGTCCATTAATGATGTGAGGTGTTTTTTAAAAAATTTGGACCCTCCCATTGGTGAGATGTGGTGGGACCCCCCTCCCCCTCCCTCACGTGATATTTCAAAAAGTCAAAAAATCAAAAAGTTCAAAAGTCAATGCTACAAAATGTTGTAATCTATTATAATACGTATATTCTCTGAATGAAAAAGTTGACGTGAGATTTTCGTTGAAACCCCCCCCCCCTTTTGACCAACGAAATTAATGGACGACCCCTAATTCGTGATTAAACTATCTAATAGAATACTGTATTAGATAATCTGCGCCTCACCTAAAGTATCTAAAGTATGCTATGCCCCACTTACCAGCATTTTGTACTTTCACAAGCAAAAAAAAGATATTATCAGTATTTTTACTTTCACAACCAAAAACAAAAAAAAAAAACATAGCTCCATTTCAGAATTGCCTCCCTAAACAATCAAATTGCCCCTCTGTTGGGAAACGGGGCACTACATAGTCGCACAAAAAGAAGCAAAGCTACTATGCGGGTGTTGGACAAAAATCCCCTTAGCACAAAATCTTTCATGGCAAATAATAAACGAAATTCTCAAATAATAATTTTTTCTTATGAGATTTAAAACACTACATTTATTATTATAAGGATTGCACTATAGCATGCATTAATTCTTTTATAAATTTTTAGCTCAGTTAAAAGTTTGGTGGGTTTTTTTTTACAGAAAAAAATGTTCAAACAAACATTTTCACAAACATAAATATTAGCATAATAAAAAGAACATCATATTCTGATGGTCGAATCCAATTTGTAAACAAAAGGGTTTTACAAAAACATTATCGGAAAAAAAAGGTTAATATTAAAAATAAAGCTAAATATATTTATAAAGTAAAATAATGATCACAAGGTTTGTGCTTTTTAAAAATTAAAATAGAAAAAAAAAATTTACAATTTTAATCATGTCAGAATATATAGCCTATATTCTCGATTTTTATTAAAAAAGTTAACGAATTAATTATTTCTTTATTAAAGTGAACTTGTCTAGATATACAGTATATATTGATAATGTATGAAATAAAGAAATAATCAATTTATTATTAATTTCTTCAATGCAAAGAAAACGTTTTCAAAACCTTATTATTTCTACTAAAATTGTAAAAAAAAAAAAAAATGAAATAATAAATAATTTATTTACAAATGTACTTTAGTTCTTACTATTTTGTGCAAAGTTATGTTTTAAATATAACAAATTCTAGAGAACAAGTGTTAAGGAAAGATGAACTTATGAAATAATAAAAATAACTGCTTTGAAAATTTAGGGAAAAAGAAATATGAATGAAATATGAAATATTCATAGAAATTCATAAATATCTTCTTCAAATCACTATTTTTCATCTCTGCGAGGGACTTCTTTAGGTAATAAAATGAGGACAAGAACAATTTTCTTCTTCTTCTACAAATTCGTTAGGATTTAAAATAAGAACTACATCCAGCCATTACAATTCAAATGAAATATTATACTCATTATTGATGATAATTTAACAATTCAAATCAAACTTTACGCTCCTGTATTATTAACAATTTTATTCTACTTAACAATGTTTTAAACCAATCATCATTTTTTCATAAATTGCTTAATATATCCAAATGATACTTCGCTAATTTCAAGATATTCAATCTCTTTTGATACATTTTTTTTTTTCCAATTGAGTAAACATGTCTTTCTTTTTCATTCGGAATTTTAACTATTGGGTCCGGGTTAGGTTTTTGTTCTTGGCAATTGTCTGCCCAGTCCCAAACTATCCTTCTTTTAAATTGTAACAGTTTGTATGTAAATATTTTTAGAAATCATTTATTTGTATTTTTGTAGAAATTATTTATCTGTATTTTATTCATTTTAATCGTTAACCGTTATTTATTTTAAAACATTCCTTTCCTAATTACTGATGTTCTGTTTATTTTTAAATTCTTTTTCGTTGCAGCCGTTGAATCAAATTTAATTAATCTTCCAATCAAATTCTTCTATGTAAAATCTATATATATATAAAAAAAGCATTGTTTTTCATTTAATAAATTAATTCAGCTCAGTTTCAGAACTTGTTCTTTTTTCCATCTCAACGACTCTCTCCCACAAACACCCTTACAATATATTATACACTCTCACATGTTCTGACACACGTTCCTTTAAAGAAGTAAGAGTTTCAGGCTGGGCAGACCATTGCCAAGAATAAAAACATGACCGGGGCCCAATAGTTAAAATTCCGAATGAAAAAGAAAGACTCATGATTGAATCATATTTAATTGGGGAAAAAAAATATATCAACAGAGATAAATATCTTAAAATTAGCGAAGCATCATATTTTAAGGAATTTAAAAAGAAACTAGCTGTAGCCGGCAGGCGTTGCAATGCCACTCAAAGAAAGAAAGGGCTCGGCGAGAAGGGGCCCTAAATATAAGGTCCGGGTGTCGATCAGGGGTGGAAACTTAGGCCCTTGTGTTGCCATCCCACCACCCAAGTGTGGTGTCCCTGCCCCCCGTAGGAGAGCTAATTTTTCCTTATTTGCAATTGACTTAGGGGGCCCTAAATATAAGGTCCCGGTGTCGGTCGGGTGTGGGACACTTAAGCCCTTGTGTCGCCTTCCCCCCACCAAAGTGTGATGTCCCTGCCTCTCGTAGGAGAGCGAATTTTTCCCTTTTTGCAATTGACTTGGGGGGGCGAGAAGGGGCCCTAAATATAAGGACCCGGTGTCAATCGGGGGTGGGACACTTAGGCCCTTGTGTCGCTATCCCCCCACCCAAGTGTGGTGTCCCTGCCCCCGTAGGAGAGCGAATTTTTCCTTATTTGCAATTGACTGGGGGGGGGGCAAAGAGGGGCCCTAAATATAAGGTCCCGGTGTCGGTCGGGGTGGGACACTTCAGCCTTTGTGTTGCGTTCCTCCCACCCAAGTGTGGTGCCGCTCCCCCCAACAGAGAGCTAATTTTTCCCTTTCTGCAAGTGACTTGGGAGGTCCGAGAAGGGGCCCTAAATATAAGGTCCCGGTGTCGATCGGTGGTGGGACACTTTAGGCCCTTGTGTCGCCATCCCCCCACCCCAGTGTGGTGTTTCTGCCCCCCATAGGAGAGCGAATTTTTCACTTTACACAATATTTGTGTAGTTCTCATTTTCACCACCAGGTGGATATTGGGTATTTCAGGGATTTTACCCCTTTTTAACCCTTTGGAGGGGGGGAGTCCAGGTTCTAAGGTAGCCTATCTTTTCCGCAGGGTCCTAAAGAGTAATTCTGCAAAGTTTGGTCCAGATAGGTCAAAGGGCCTAGGAGTGTATAAAGGACAAAGAAAGAAAGAAAGATACATTCATTTTTATATATACAGTATAGATGATTATTGGTTTTAACATTGTTAAGTAGGATAAAATTGTTAATAATATATGCGTACAAAAGTTTTGTTTGAATTGTTAAATTGTTATTAATAATGAGTGTAAAATTTGATTTGATTTGAATTTGTAATGTTTTGGTTAGTTCTTATTTTTAATCCTAACGAAATTGTAGAGGCAGAAGAAAAATTTTCTTGTCCTCATTTTATCACCTGAAGAAGTTCATCGCTGATGAGGAAATATATAGTGATAAAAGAAGATATTATTTGTGAATTTATAGGAATATAATATTATTTACAAGATATGTTAAGGAAATAGGAATTAAATTTTCGAATTAAACAGCACATAGAATAATATTATAATGTAATATGAATTGTATGTTGTTGTTTTTTTTGTCTGACTCCCCTACAATGCAATTCAAAAGTTAATTAAAACAAAAACAGAACGTTATTCTTGGCTTTTACTTATTTCTTCGTATTGGCGAAGGTTATTTTCTTAAAATTTTCATCAAAAGGCAAGAGAAGATTAAAAAATAATTTGCATATCCCATATAAAAAAAATCAACCAAAAATCGACCCCACAACGACTGTGCATCGTTTTTTTACCCAGAATTTACGGTGCCCCGTAGTTTCATAACAGAAAAGGGAAAAAGCTCTTAATTAGTGGTCTTTAGGAACGATCCTTTAAGGCGATTTACTCCCAGTCTATAAGATTTCAAGATAATTCTTCGAAAAATGCAAAAAACGCATTTTTCGAAGAAAAGAATCACAATTATGGAGTCGTGGGGTTAAGGTCGTTACCCCTAAGCTTAGTAGTTAATTTCTTAAAAGTTTTTATTAATTAAAAAAAAATAATAAAACAGATACAGGTACTTCTGTCTTTCACGCTAGTTTCAGAGAGCGACGATTTAAGAAAATCTGCTCAATCCAGATTTATTGTTTTTAGCATGCTCGCTAAGAAATACAGTGGAGCACCGTTTATACGTTTCTCAAGGGACTGAGAAAAAAAAAACGTGTAAATGAAAAAACGTATAAACGAAATTCACAAAAGTTACGAACAATTTCGTAATAACCAACAATAAAAAGTCGGAGGTAAATTAAAATATTACATGAAAATGAAATACAAGAGGTATGTAATACAAAACTTCTTATTCCGGATTTAATGTACAACTGGTATTACTATTCATCCAGCATTTACAAAATATTTTGTTATTTTGGGTTGTAGGGCTTTTTTGGAATGCACTGTTAAAAGTGCCATCTTAACTTTATCATTAACTCACTGCTAATGAGGTATTCTTTCTTGCTGTTAAAACCCGCCAAAGCTTGTTGAAAACTTGGAAGAGGTTTTTGTAAGACTGCGTGCCTTTTCTAAGACTGGACAATCGTCAGATAGGAATCTGAAGTTGAAATGCGCATTTTCTCTCTTCTTGAGTTCTTAAAAAAAAAAAAAACGTATAAAGGAAATTTGTGATTTCAGGAAAACGTATAAATGAAATTATTTAACGTTAATATGCATTGGGTTTTGCCGGGATCATTCAAAAAAACGTATAAACGGTGCTCCACTGTAATAATAATAAAGGGCTTTGCAGTAAGGGAAACAAAATAAAAATAATTCTAACTGAAGCAAAGTTAATTGGAAGATTTGAAACTAACCCTGAAACTGATATGCAAATCAACATCTTTATTTGGAAGAGGAAAAAAAATAAGATCAATAGTGGTTAAGATTATTTCCAGTGCAGCGAATTTTATGGGACAAGTTTAGCCGTGAGATTGAACAAAAAGAATAGAAATTATGTAATTAATGTATTTCATTGTTTTTAAATTTCTAAAAATAAATACACGAACAGCTTTATTTAAATATAATTTCATATTTTCTTTTAAAAGTGCTATTCATTAAAAATATATTTATAAATTTTTAAGTAGAATCTAATTAGAAATTTTTGTGTAATATTTAATTGTAATAGAGATAATAAATAAGCCCATCAAAGGGATATTTACGCATTTTTACGGCAAATGTGGATTAAAACTTGATAAATTCAGCTGAAACCTTGTAAGATGCAGTAATAATTATTTTTCAACATATTAGCTACCGTAATTTATTTTGGAATTACAAGTGAATTTGACTGATTTAGGAAAACTTTTTTTCAGCAGATATTTCTCGGAACAATGGTTTCAAAAACTGATGTATTTGGTGCAGAACAGCCTAGGTAAATGAAGTCGTTCGTAATAAAATTTAAAACTACGGCAAGAACTAAGGTGAGATTCGTAATAAGATCTCAAGTGAGGACTATATATCCACAGTAGTTAATTTAATTATAAATACTTTTCACGTAAATTGTGTAGATCAAAAGTGAAATAATCAGAAACCATAGGTACATGCTTTCACAATTACTCACCGGTCGGGGTTACAGTAATCCCTGACTCCATTTTACCCGCTTTTGACCTTAATGTTTGATTTTCGTTGTTAAAAGATCCAGTAACCATTTATTTAATTATGCATTGTTTGTGTTTATCAGAATGAAAGCAAGACTTTTCCTCCAAGGCGTTAATTCATTACTTATATAAGCAGACGTCAGAAGTGGATTTCAATAATTGCGCATTTTAATCATTAAAGAAATAATAATATCCATGATTTTTTTGTTTTTTAATCAACTATCTTTAATAATTACTACATGTTTGATCATAAAATATAGATAATCACATAACCTAACAGGATAAAAAAAAAATATTTTATTTTGCTTCTTAAACCTTATTTGTTAATTACTGAAATTAAAATTTAAAGGTTGAGAAGTTGATTTGAATAAAAATTTTTATTATGGATAGTTTCTTTCCTATAATTCTAGAAATTGCTATAATATCAAGAGCGTAGGCGATGTATTGATTATTTCTCTGTAGTGACTGCAATTCGTGGAAGGGAGCGTTGAAGTCTTCCATCGTTCTTCGCATAGTAAATAAATAAGCGTTTAATTTTTTAGAATACTAATATGTGCTTTAAATGAGGCAGTGGCATCAAATGCCAAAAGTAGTTCAGAGATATACTACGGAGCATTTGAAAGAACCTGGAGGTAATAGTGATATCTCTATTTGTTTTCATTTTTTTTTTTTTTTCATTGACATATCTGAAAGCCAATTATTGTTTTTAGTTTTGGCTCTTCTCGTTTAATGCGTAATGCAATATTTAAAGAATACATTTTTTAAAATTTTATATTTTATTTCATCATTGGTAAGGTAGTCGTCCAGAATAAAAAATTAACTGTGTTTCTTTTTAAGATTAAAATAGACAGAGTTATACATATGATGTTTACGTTTATTTATCTTCGAAAGCTATTTGTAGAAGAACAGAAAAAATTAAACTAGTACAAAGAAAGTCAGGTAACTGCTTGAAAGTTTTCAAATGGATTATGAATTTGTTGACAAATACATACGGCAATAATAGCGGGAATTTCTGTATTCGAGTGAAAGGATCTTACACATTGTTAAATAAGTACGATATATCTGTTACTGACAAATTTAAATTCATGAATTACGAAAAGGCGCAAGGGACTTGGATAATGACAAGTAGGAGCTGTTTTTGCTTCAACAATCTTACTAAATTTCAGTAGTAGTTTAACAAAAATTTGTCTGAGGACTTAAAGTAGTGCTTTTTTTTTTTCTTTTTTTTTACGTCAGCCTTGTGAAGTAAAATGTGACGATGCCGTGTATATATCATTTTAAGATATTGCCAAGGAATTTGGTGGAATTGAACGAGATAAACGAAATTGACGTTATTTCCACTAAATCTCATTGCTGAGATTGTTAATATCATCGAGACATTTTATAATTAAAATACCGAATTAAAAACAAAAATTCCTTATTTAAAGGTGTGGTTTTACAGTTTTTGTAAGATTTTTTATTTATTAATATTCAGTAGTAAAATAATAATTGCATTACAATTGGTGAAGAACAACATTATCTTTGCTGTCCTTAAAGTTATAAAATATTGGGTCTCAAGTAGCAGTGATTTTTGATTAATGTCCAACTACCGTTTTAGATATTCACACTATTTGATGGAGGTGAATATTAGCACAGACACTATAAAGTTCTTCCAATAATGTTATTGATAAAGTCTCATGACTTTTAGAGAAATCGCTTGATGCAGCAAACAGAAAAGAAAAACAAAAAAATATACTAAACACTCAGAGCAGTCATTAATTAACAACAAGCGTAATCTAAAGAATCGTTGCTTTCTTGAAGCAGTGTAGATTGCAATGACAAGTTACGACAATTGACAAACCCACCACTGTGCACTCTCGTTTTATTGTTCTATAGAAATTTTCCCGTATTGCTGTTCATACATTGTTAAGAGCCTCGCAATGAAATGCAGCCATCGATCGTCATCCCCGGACGCACATCACATATGGATTGAATTTATAATCTTATAGAAATTCAGTAAGCTCATGAACAGTTACAATGCTAAAATCCTTGTTGCAACTCATATCTATGGAGCTTCATTTTACTCACTCAACTAACATGGTTTATATTTGAAAGAATGAAATGTGATTATTGCTAAAAGCATCTTTGGATGATGTTATAATCATATTCTTTAGATATTTTCGGGTTAAAAATGATAAATGAATAGTGGTCACCAAGGCGAAAATGAAAATAATTCCTACACATTTTTTTTCCCGCTTGGTTATTCAAACAAAATAAATCGTCCATTTCAACTTTTATTTGAATGATTTTACGCTAAAAATTAAATATTCAATATAAATATTCTCTAAAATAGATTTTTTTTTTTAATAAGAAAGAAAAAATTATAATTGTCACGTTATGGTGAAATATGAAAATATTTTCTTTTCGTTTTTTCTCTTGACCGTTTTGATTTCCAGATTTTAAAGAGCAATATTTTTCGATTAAGGAAATTCAGTTGCTGTAAACTTCAGCCAAGTATAAAAATAGCTTAAAATTCCTTCTAAGCTCTTTTCTTCTCTCTTACAAAATAAATTTATTAATAAGGAATTAAGACATTCACTTTGAATATAATCAAGTCAGAATACTGAATAGGATAAACTAGATAAATATATTACATAATTAAAACCACATTATGACCCCTTCCTCGGATAGTCACTTAATAATTGTAATTTGGTTATTTAAATCGTTTGTAAACATTTTAATTTAAGCATAAAGGATTTTTATTCGCGAAGAAACAGGACTATATTTTGCATTACAACTTACGTATTTCTTCTTATCATCATATATATAAAAATTGACTCAACAAATCTTACATTTCTCTTTCTCTATATTTCGTCCTGAATTAGAGGACTTCTTCAGGAATCTTCATTAAATACAAAACATAATATAAAAATATAAAAATAAGCAAGAGAAAACCTTTCTCTTCTTACGAACACAAATCATTATAACAAAGTAATTTGTAAGAAACAAATCATATTACATAAGTTATACAAATCATATTACTTAAGTTTGTTCAAAAAATCCTTGATTAAAAACAAAAAACTTAAAGAATTTTTAACATTTAAGTGAAATATTTATAAAAGAATGTACATGTCTGTTCAATTTAGATATGATATTAATTCATATTGTATTAACAATAGTATTTATTTATGATATGATGCGATTGTTAATTTTGTAATATGATTTGCTTGTTACATTCACTTTGTTAATATGATTTGTAATATGATTTGTTTCTTACAAATTACTTTGTTATAATGATTTCTGTTCGTAAGAAGAGAAAGGTTTTCTCTTGCTTATTTTTATATTTTTATATTATGTTTTGTATTTAATGAAGATTCCTGAAGAAGTCCTCTAATTCAGGACGAAATATAGAATGCTGAGAAAGAGAAATGTAAGATTTGTTGAGTCAATTTTTATATATAGGACTATATTTTGATAATTCTAGCTTTGTCAATCAATTATCATCTACGCTCATGAAGCAGATTTTTTTTATATTGTTAAAATTTAAATCGTCCTGTCTAACGATGAAGTAGTTTCTGGCTTTCTTTGATTTTTTTTTACGAGATCCGGTGGCGTAGCTAGATTTTTGACGACCGGGGCGAATGATCAAAATGATCCCGAGGGATTTTTTTAACAGCCCCCCCCCCCCAATACATATAAAGTTTATTTTATTTATAAAATCAAGGATACATTTATTGCTGTGAAAATCGAGAGCTATGGTTTTGTTGTGTTGTTTTCTCCAATATTAAAAAACTAATCTACTTATATTGAAAATTTATATAAAGCTGAGTTTATTGTTAGTGATTTTTTCATTTTGCGATTGGAATATAAAAGTGGGTCTCATCTCTCGAACAAAAAAGAAAAAAAAAAATAGCAATACCCCATTGTGTCTTCCTCTTTTTAAGTCGCCCTCCTCTCAGCTACATTACTGATGGGATCTTCTCGAATATTCGAGAATATTGTGCATAATAATTCATGCTTTAATTAAAGTTGGCTAAATGCAGAAGAGGTGCGTGATTTGGATATTTTCAAGGTTTCCTATTTGTAAAGAATTACATTTTATCAAGTAGAAGATAATTCAGTATCTAAAAATGAAACTAAAAAAAAAAAAAGTGTTTTAAATCGAAAAAGTTTTTAGCAGTTTTTGAGATATCGTAACTAACTTCAGCATAAAAGTAATGAAAAAATAAAAAAAGGTTGTGTTCTTTATTATTGTAATGCTGTTTGTGAAATAAGTTGCGTATTTTTATCAAAAGAAAACTTAAGTGTATGGTTGGGAAGTTTATGGAATACGTCAGCATAAAGTTCATTTTATTTATAAAATCAAGGATACATTTAGATGCTGTGAAAATAGAGGGCTAGGGTTTTGTTTTATTTTTTTTTCTCCATATAAAAACTAATCTTAGTTATGTTGAAAATTTATATAAAGCTGAGTTTATTGATGGGGATTTTTTTTTCATTTTGCGATTGGAAAAAAAAAAAAAAAAAAATTATTTTTTTTTTTCTTTCCTATTTAGGTAAAACGTTAAATTTCTTTCTCCATAATAAATAGCATTTCGTAAAAATGTCCTTTAAACTTCTGAAAACTTTTATTTTTTTTTTTGTAGAAAGTAAAAAATGAAACTATATATCAGTACACTGAACGATGTATTATTTTGAGATTCATCTCAAAGATCACCCTATTATTAATATCAGTGTTTTATTTATATGAGGTGAGGAATACAGTACAGTTGCATATATACATATTTTTTTTTTTTTTTGTTTAATGATAGGATGATGGAGTGACATTCATCATCTCAGGTAGAGCATCCCCTCCTATCATAGGCCGTTATCATGGCAACCGGACGCCTGCAGTATGATCTCCCGGACGATAATAGATCAAAACTGAGTAATAGTTTTTCTAATTATGATTGGTAGAAGCTTTATCATATATCATGTGACTTATAAAAGTAATTTTGATTGGCTAAATTTACCATGCATATTTAAGTAGCTACGTCAAAATTTTCGGTCACGTGACTTCTGGTCGCCATATTGGTATTTAAGATTGGCTGGTGAACGCAAAATATACCGGTCAACAAACCGCGTGCGAATCTATCGATACAACGTTATCCAACCAAAGATACTTAAATAAGCAGGTAAGATTTCGTTTCAAGAATCAATCTAAGAGCTAAAGAACCGAACTATTATCGCACTGTTGTTTGAATCACGCGCTAAATTTAAGAATCAACGTAGCGATGTTTAAGTTGCCACCCAGCACTATAGGATGAGGTCAAAAGAGGCCGGTTAGAGATTAGCGGCATGGTGCTCTGAAACTTCCGAATCTATTCCTAATAGTTTCTTTAATCGCGAATTGAATGTTAGGGGTTTCACATATTAATCATGTCTAATTTTGGTATACGGTATGGCGATTAATAAATCGTAAACTGTCAAATCACTATAACTCCTCTAACTACCCCGACTAGATAAGTGTTGCATGAAGCCCCCTGGTGGCCACCAATGGAAACACTACGGATACAATAAAGGCGGAAGCAATGAGTTTAGGCCTAATCTAAAGTGGGCAAAGATGTTCAGATATTTTACTTAACTATTTTAGTATTTCATCACTAAACACACGAATAAATTGAAAATAAGTGGATATTTGTTTTTCAGACCTTGCCCACTAATTTAGATGAAGCTCGTGAACTGCACCTGCATAAATAAATATTTCTATTTGCGTATTGAATATAACTGACAACTTTCTTTATTCCCATCACATTTAAAATGTTCATGAATTCAACAATGTTTCATTTGATTGTTGTTTTAGAATCCTTTCGAAGATATTAGCATTTCCTTTTCTTAGATATAATCTTAAATACTGTTTAGTTGCTTCAAAGTTACAAAACATTTGAAAAATAAATAATGGTTCATCAAAGCTACAGAAATATGTTACGTAGACAATATGTCAGACTGGGTTGATTTTAGGCAATTTTGGGATGCGTAATTGTATGCTTTCAGGGAGTAATTAACACTATCGTAGTATCCATGTTATTAATTTCATTGTATTGATCGATTGTCGACGACAAAGGTGAAAATTCACTAACAATATTTTGAAACTTTCATCGAATCGGAATATTTTTAGATATTAAGTCAAGAAAAATACAAGTTTAGTTAGGTTTTTCCTAATTTTGTTTGTAGTGAGTGTAATTATAAATTATATTCCTGGGAAAATTATTAAAAGTATAGTTTACTTAAAACAAATTATAAAGAACCTTTTCAAAAAGTAAGCTTTTGGCTCATTGTAAGTTTCCCCAAAATGGATTGAAAATCATTGAACTGATGAAAAAATTGAAGATTTAAGAATCAAATTCATTCCTTTACTGAAATTAACAGTTTGGAAAATAGAAATCACCATCCTTCTTTTTTTCTGGTATATTCTATTATAAAGAATAAGTAGGATGTTAGATAAAATGGCAACATTAGATTTTTATTAAAATTGAGTTGCCATTCAGTGAGATTGACTACAATGTTTACTTAATGCAGGATAGAAATAAATGGAGTTTATTAGAACAACTTGAGATTTAAGTTTTCTCTCAAAGAATAAAAACTCATTTATTAGTACAACAACTTAAACTTTGATAATATCGTAGTCATTCCTGTATGATTGTGGAAATAGCTAGGTTGTTGTAGCTTAAAATTAGTCCAAATCTGCTCCCCATAGGAGTGAATAAAAATGTTTGGAATGATTTATGAAGATGATGATATTTATATATGAATAATAGCTGCTAGTGATTCTTGGCACTAGAATGTCATTTAGTCTGTAGTTTATTGGTCTAATTTGAATTCAGTTTTCCAAATTGTAGTTCATCTTCTCTTTACGAACCATCAACAGAAAGTATCTCATTTAGATCAAAGATCTATTTTTTTCTGACTTCATCCCTTTTTGTTTATCGTATTTGATAAAGAAAGAGATGGAGAAAAATTTCATTTCCAGAAGAAAAAAAAAAAATTACTAAAAGAATTCAAATATTAGCATGAAACAAAATGTTCATACTAAACAACCAGTAGAATTGGGGTTAGCAGACTTTTAATGCATTTATTTTAATAAGTTCAGTTTGTCATTGTCAGTTTATTAAGTAAGATTAGATCATGATGATTGCAGTGTCTGTGAACAAAATTAAACACTTCAAGATTTTGTCATTACGAGCATAATGAGGATAGGAACAGATTGATAAATTTCAAATTCATGATTTTACAAGAGAAGTGAAACGAGAATAATTTATCTTTTTAAAATGGATAGCTACATTGATTTTAGAAATGATTAGTAATGCTGCTAATTTCCAATTAGTTTACAAACTTTTAAATATAAGAATATTATTTTAATTTAGGAATGGAGATCTTTCAGTTAATTGTTTTCAGTTTTTGTGATTATATATATTATTTGCGTAAAATCCTGTATTTTTGGAAAATTGCTGTGAGATTTCATTATTGGGAAGGGTTGATTTCAGTTCTCGTGTTAAGCCAAATACTTACTATATTAACAATACAGGTAAATAAATAATTTCAGTATAATGACAAGCATGTTCTCACATACACATGTATACATATAAAAAGAAAAAACAACAACATTTTTTACATTACTTTTTTATATACAGTGTTACCTCCGAATAACGGACAGTCACGGGACCGGAAGTTTCGTCCGTTATTGAGAGGTGTCCGCTATTCGCGAGGACTATCTTTTTTTCATTTTTAACTTATCGTATGTCATTTAATGAAAAATTACGTACAATCTTAATTAAATTTCTACAATTATCATTGCGATACGAGAGAATATGAACAATTGCAAATTATTTACTATATTCCTTTTTAAATGAGTGCTAATCCGTTTGTTTTACTTAAAATAATGATAAAATTAATTATAGTACAGTATACAGAAAATTAATTTCTAGCCATCCATTTGATGCCTTAAACATGTCCAATCCTAAAGTTTGACCGACTTCTCTGGCTTTTTCTTGAAGGAAAACACCGCTTGTAGGAATGTTCTTTGCACGAGCAAAGCGGAACCATTTTATCACCATTTCGTCGATTTTGCTTGTTTCAGTTTAACGAAACTTCAAATCTTCGAATTTTAGTTTGAATTCACCTCCACATTTTTCTAGTCTCATCTTTGTCCTTCAAAAGTTCACTTATACGAGTTTTTCTAACTTTAAAACGTTCAGCAAGACAACGCACACTCAGCTTTTCTTTTTCAGCAACTTCAAGAACATCTATCTCTTCCTTTTTGATGCCATTTTAATTCGCACTAAATTTAATCAACACGTTTATAGGATAGCTTTATGAGGGATTGATATTTACAAAGCAACTGCAGTGAAAAAAAGGGCCTCAGATCGATGCATTGAATCATGGGGACACAGATACAATGTATCAATGTGTGTGTGTGTGGGGGGGAGGGGACACCGATACAGTGTATCAATGTATGGGAGACCGATGTAAATACAACCATGATGTGTTTGTGGAAATGTTAATCGAAAAAAAAAATTTTTTTTTTTTTTACAGTTAAAATAACTGTCCGCTATTCGGAGTGGATAACATGGAATGTTCTATTGTAAGGGACTGGGACCCGCAATAATGTCCGCTAATTAGAGGTGTCCGCTATTCGGAGTGTCCGTTAGAGGAGGTTACACTGTATATATATATAATCTATAGTCTTCTTAATATATAAAAACGAACGTTTCTTTGTTTGTTTGTATCGCATGCATTCCTGTACCATTCATTAGTTTGCGATGAAACTTTGGTGAATTATTGTGCACACGCCTGCGAAGGTTTCTGAATTTTACAATATCTGGTGAGCAAGTCGTTTCAACAAATGTGTGTATTTCCAGTTTCAAAGTTTGCAGTTTCCGGTGCGACTCGCATTTGCAATGACCATCAACAAAGCACACGGACAATCGTTACAAGTGTGTGGACTAAATTTGGGAAATCTGTACTTCACACATAGAGAGCTGTATGTAGCCTGCTCACATGTCGGAAAACCTTCTGATTTATTCGTGTATGCACCAGACGGAAAAACAAAAAATGTTGTGTATCCAAAAGCACCTCAATAAACAGAATTAAAAAACAAACAATTTCTTTGAGTGGCATTGCAACGCATGCCGGCTACAGCTCGTACCGAATAAACCATTTTCTTGAGCTTAATAGAAATTCAGAAACATTTTAACAAAATACTGATTGTGTGAAATGAATTTTAATGTTTACATTTTGAAGTTTCATGGAAGAAAATAGGAAATACAAGAATTCAAATTTATTAAAAATCAATAAATTGCATACAGAAAATTTCAAATCTGATCTTAAACTAAAAAGACTAAAAAAGTGGCAGTTAACGGCTTCTGTTTTTTGTTCACAAGACGAAACAGTTTTTGAAGTCCACTCCCTCCATTTTCTTTTTAAATTAATCTGCTACTGTTCAAATTCAGTAATTATCTAATTTCTTTTAGACTCCATTAGCATTTGTTCCTTATGAAAAACGTAGTAAAGTTAATACTTTAATCAAGCTTTTTCTGAATGAGATATTAACTGATATGAAAGAAAAATAAATGCAACTTAAACAGGGGAGAGTCTGTTAAAAAAAAAAAAACACCCTGATCCTGACTCCATTATTATTTTTTTTTTAATAAGTAATTCGAAAATTTAAAGAGTGTACGAAGGCTTTAACATCATACGATTAAATAACAGAATTAAACGAATGTTTTCCTATCATTTGTTAGAACAAATTGAAGTATGATGACTCTTTGAATGCAGTAAAATGTAATCAAATATTGAAGCAATCATTCCATCTTAATTACAACTAGGCCATCTCCCGTGTACATGCGCTTGTTTTTCTATATCACATAGATTTGGTTGAGTAAGAATATTATATTTAAAATACGGCAACTATACATTATAGTTTTAATTGTCATTTTCGAATTACAAATAAATAGACGGATCGGAAATAAATAAACAATCTTGAGATTCAAAAAAACAGGTTGAATACATTCGTTATTTAATGGGGTGAATGGGAAGGACACATAAGTCAAAAAAACAAAATAAAGTGAGTTGTAGTCCCGGTGGCCTAATGGATAAGACATCTGACTTCGGATCAGAAGGTTGCAGGTTCGATTCCCGTTGTTTCATTGTAAAAATTACTTATATTTTTCCATTCTCACAGGAAATTGCGCCAGACAGAGAAATAAAAGAAATTAGTAATATAGATTTTAATAAAAAATATTTAACTCCACAAATCTCAATTAAAAACAAGAAATACACATTAAAAATAAAATAAATAAATAAATCTGGTCTCAACGTTTTGTGCGTTTAATTATAATTTGTTTTATTTTAATTACTATTTGATAAATGGATCTTGAGATACTGTATCAAACATTGTGGTTGTTTCATAGGAAAAAGAAGTATAACAAATATGAAGCTAGAATATATTAAATAACATTAAAATACAGTTCTGTAATATGAAAATGATCTTTTTCACAAGAGTCTTGAATACAATAAATTTTTAGTCATTTGATATTTATATTGGCGAAAAGATCTAGAAGAAATTTCTTGAAATGTTCAGATTGTGTCAATTTTACTACATTTATATGTATATAAATACTAAGTACTGATACTTTAGTTTATATAATTTATATATTAAAATCATTAATGAAAGATTCTTATGATTTTTAGAATCGCTTAAGAAATAATTCTTATCCCGCTTTTGGAAGTGGAACTCCGCAACAGCAAACAACAATAGAAAAATTGCTGAAAATGCACAATCGTTTGCTTTCACACCTTGAGCCATCATCAACTGGAATCTGGACAGCTGTTTCGTCCTTATTAGAACTCAGATTCCCATCAGTGATGGCTCAAGGTGTGAAAGCAAACAATTGCAAATTTTCATCGTTTTCATGTTACATTTAATGCACGTTAAACCTTCTTAGATATTAATCTTTCGCCTAAGCATTTGGTTTGACCTTTTATTAAATGCCTTTTCTGCCCAGTGCATAGCGGGCTAAAGTAATTAAGCTGTACTGGTCACAGCGATTTTTCTATTGTTGTTTGCTTTTGCGGGATTCCATTCCGAGAGCAGGAGAAGGATCCACAGGTTTTCACGCGTTCTGAGCTTGATCACTAGTATAAATCTGGCTGATGTCCTAATAAAGACCAAACAGCTGTTCTAAATTCCTGTCGATGATGGGTTAAGGTGTGAAAGCAAACGATTGTGCATTTTCGTCGTTTTTCCTTTTTTCATGCACTTTATATTCAAGGCAAAACCAAAAGTGAAAAAGCAACTAAAGTGAGCATCCAGTTACACCTAAATTGTTTTCTGTAGCATTTGCAAGCAAGTGTATTATGATTATTGTTCAATCATTAACACGTTTTATTACTTAACTACATAGTAGCCAAAATTAACGTAGAATTGGGCCAACCTTCACCATTTGTCTGTCTGTGAAAAAGATAACTCAAAAACAACAAAGATAACTTTTTGTCCTATAAGGTGAAACTAGTAAGGCTCTTATTAGGATGATCCTATTGTTTTGGTAAATTTTGGATAAATAGTAAGGAAGCATTGGCCAAAGACTTCAAAATCTGTTGGCATTCATTTCGAATACCTTGATGCCTGGAAGAAGGGAAAAAGTTTGCTTTCCCCACCTGACACCGAAGTGATGGAAACAGCTTCCTTAACAGTATTGTTACTGGAGGTGAAACATCATTTCTCATCCGAAAGGTAGCAAGACAGTTTGGTTCTGAAATACCAAAACTCTCTACCAAAGCTGTACTGATTGAGTGATTGATTGATGGTTACTGTTTTTGTGAAACAGCCAAAGTGTTCTGCTTAACAGTTTCCTCTGTAAACAACAAGTAAGCTGCAGCTTATTGTGAAACATTGAATAGACTCAGATGCCATTTGCCAGAAATATCCAGAGAGGGTGATGTCCGATGTGTTGTTGCTACAGCTTTCGTCACATTGTGCCTTAACTACACTTTTGGCAATGGGAAGTTCTCAAACATCCTGCCTACAGTCCTGTTCCCACCTGTTTGGCCCAATGAAGAGGCATCTTGTTGGCACCCATTTCAAAAGTGACGAGTTTCAAAAAGCTGTTAGTCAGTGTCTTTGCTCTCAGCCAAATGACTTTCATTACTTTGTCAAATAAAAATTAATTTCACATTGAGACAAGAGCATCAACCTCAGTGGCAATTATGCAGAAAATTAGTCGATTACATGGTCTTTCATGTATATATCATTGTATTATTTAATGATTAAAGTTTTCATGAAAAAAAAAAATTACTCAATACTTTTCAATCATTCCTCACGTGTGTATGTAAGTCAACAATCTTACATCATTGGTTCTCAATTTTTTTTATTTATTTTTTTTTTCAATTTTGCTCATTTTTAATCGTAGACCTTTTGATTAAAAAAAAAAAACAAACAAAAGCGAACTTAATTATTTTATTTTTTTTTTACCTCAATATTAAATTGGAACTCGTCTTGTTGTCTTTAGACACTTGAAAACTGCATCAAACTTATCAAAAGTCGAATTTATTATTATTATTTTCCTTGGTCTGTAAAGACAAGATATCTCTATAATTAAAGTAAGTAGGAATACTTTATACATTGTCCCACATAATATATTATAAAATTAATATAAGTGTAGTATATATTACATAGAAATACTTAAAAATGTAATCAAAAGATTTAATATGCTAAAAATTAATATAAAAGCATTACAAAATGACACAGAAATGAAAATTATCTTAGCTTTCAGTCACTGAGAGTCTGGGACGGCCATTTCGTCCTTTTTGTGGACTCGTCACCTAGACCCACTTACTAGATGAAATACTGAGATAGTGAAAAAGTGATAAGGAAAACCCCTCCAGCATCTGGATGTGGTCTCCTCCAAAAGAAAACTGTTTACTTACTTAACACTCCATCGGGTGCAATATGGTGTGGCACAAGGTCGGGAGCATTGAGCCTGGGAGGCACTACTTCATTAAATTTTTTTTCGACAGATAAAAGCATTTTTTTTACTAAAAACAATTGTTAACTATTCTTTGGAAATCTCTAAACATTATAAAAATACCGAAGGAGCAATAAAATAGTTTTATATAGTCTTTAAAGGAAACGGAAATTTAGTTAACAAAAATTACCGAAATTTGTACATCCCTTGATTTAATAATCTTTTCTACAGATATAAAACGTTTTTTCTTTCAAAAACAATTGTTAACACTTCATAGTAAAAATACTGAAGGAGCAGTAAAACAGGTTTAATTAGTCTTTAAAGAGAACGTGTATTTATTGAACAAAAATTAAGGAAGTGTGTACAGGTAATTATTCAAAGTTGTATTTGACTATGAAAAATGACATTGAAGTAAAACAAGAACATAATATGTTTAAACAATCGCTCATTCATTTGATTCATCAGCATATGTATGTCCTTCTAGCGCTTGGTGATAGCATGGAGGACACATGAAAACAGCATGTGAGACTCTGATATCAGTATGGTAGTTTTTACATTCATATTGACTCAATCGTCTGTGATGAGTCTGTAAATGGCATGTTTCACATTTGTGTCATTTTGGAGGTATCGGGGACTGATCATCAGTTTGATTTGGTTGTTCATGGGGAATGTATCTCTTCAATTTGTGTTGGAGGTGTGCTGGCATCCCAATGGACTTCAGACTGCGTTGAGCAAGTTGACCAAGCACACGTTCGTGAGAGTTGTTTTATAGATAATTACGAAATATTTTATAATATGACATTACTAACGACACAATGTGATTCAGTATTAAAAATAACTGGGAAAACTTATTTGTCAAACTGCAAAGTAATCAGGCGCAATGAGCCTATGCGATCATTTCGTCTGTCAACCGGAAATGAAGAACGAAAATCACTAACTGACCTTGCCATTGTTATTAGCACTGGAAAAGCGGAAGCTACTAGGATGGAGATCTCGCAAAAAAATTTAGGGGGGAAGGGGCAAACAAAAGAGTTTGAGGTGTGCCTAGTAGATTGGTGGCGCCCGACAGAGTGTTAATGTAATGAAATTGATAAAGATTTTAAGGTGTTCACTTTATTGTGGTGCACCGCATAAGAACTGTTGATTATGTATCTAATTTCATTTCTACATTTTTTATGACAAAAATGTTTGCTTTACTATTGGATAGAGACGTCTCCCAATTTCTGCAAAAGCTTTTTGTCTATTTCCCTTCACTGCATTTACTCTGAAAAGACATAAAAGACATCCATTTTATTTTGCTTTCTCGTTGATCTTTCTATTTTTTTGGACGAGTCTGTAATTCTTCTATCAATTGTCTATCTCACTTTTGTACTTTGCCCTTGCTCTTTATAATTTCAACAGCTTTATTCTATTGACATCCATAACTATTTTGAGTTGTTTCTCTCCTTCTGGAGCTTGTATCTTGAATATTAATTTTTCTTCAACTATTTATATGGGTATTGCGTGGAGTATTTGTATTTTCCATGTTTTGCTTTTTTTTGCTTTTTTTCCCCCTCTATTAGTTTAAAGCTTGTAGTGGGCACTTATTTAACTGGGAATAGAATATTCAATATGTAAAAGTTACTGTAGTTTTGTTGATAGTGTTATTATTTGAGCTGCTTGTTGAGACTGTTAACTCAGTCTAGCTTTTATTTTTAAATATTGCATGTTGTTGTACACCTTTTAAAGGTTGTCACAGTTTAAAAGGTGAACAAACGGTTGTTGTCTTTTAATTATCAATTCCAATTCCATGCATTTGTATCAAAGCTTTGTCTCCAGCAAGATAAGGCAAAACTCTCAATCAAGTCATATATGTCCTTAGTTATTTTAAAAAATTGCATTTGTATTTTCCATTCTATCAAATGCTTTTTTCCATTAGCAGTTTGTGCATCGTCAATAATTACATTCACATTAAACCCTGAAAGTCCTTTTTTGTAATCCTCTGTTAATGATAACTCACATTTTAGCCTTTATTGTGAAGTTCATTTTAATAATAAACAAGAGTCCATGAACTGAACTTCTGAAAATAAAGTGTTACTATAATTCTGCAGTAAAAATTAAAGTTATTAGGAAGTTCAATAAAAGTGTTAAGTGTTCAGTAAAACTGCTAATTGTATGGAAGTTATGGCAGTTTTGATTACTATCGTCATTTCTGTTAATAAGGGTGCAGATTTACTGGTATGTTGATCATTAACATTGCTGCCATCTTGCTTTCAGTTGTTGCAGTTACAACCTATAGTACAAAAAAAAAAGAAAAGAAATGATAATTCTCAGGGTTTGCGTTTTTCTAACCCATCTAACTAATCTTGCAGTTACCTTTATTAAGTAAATCACTAGTAGTTTCCTAAGCAGATGTTTAAAATCAGTTATAAGAGTGTAAGCTTAAAGTGAATGGAGAGAAGAAAGATAAAATGCATTAACTGGGTTATAAAATTCAGCAAAATGTCCTTTTCAGAGAATGTCACAAAATGATAGCAACTCAAAATAAACATATACAACTGCAACTACTAAACTTCCCTCCCATCGTCTTGAATTTTTAAAATTCAGTTTGGAATTTGATGCCAAAGAAAAATATGATGATGATGAAATAAAGACTTGGAAATCTAAAATCTTTCATTTTTAATTAATTTTTATATTCCTTCAATTTTTTGCAGTGTTTTAAATACAGTGAAGTCTCATTTATACGAATATGAGGGGGAACCAAAAATTATTCGTGTAAGTGAATTACATACAGGACTATGGGGGTTTTGCCGGGGAATGAGAAATTCTTCGTATAAGTGAGACTTCACTATATATCTAAAATAAGTAATAAGTTAGCAATATAAATAACAATTGCCATTCACTGTCTCATTTGTTATTGCTTGCATTTAGGTATTTTTAAAATCCCTTTAATTCAACTTTTTGTATTGTTTTAAATTGAAAAATGATTTCCTTGATCTTTAATAGTTTTGTTTTCAAGTGTTTCTTATAATTCATCTTCCAAAAAATAATTTACATTTGTTAAATGATTTTCTCGAAGATGTTCTCTTTGTTTGTTTGTTTTTTCCTCATTTAGATATGAATTTAAAATATTGACAACACCAATCATTCCAATTCAGCTGAGTGCAATCGTTAAGCAAATCAATTTGCCCTAACTATAAGGTTACGAGTTCCATAAAAACCTTCATCTTTACATTTTATTCTGTCCATTGTGAGCCTTGCTTTTAGACTGTTGGCAAGCCTTTCTAATTTATTCTTTAATAATGTGTTACTTTAATGTTACTTTTGATAATTTCCATTTATTTATTGTAAGAATAAAATATGCTTGTTTAAGGTCTACTTCCTATGTATAGTTGGCTTGTGATCTTTCCTGAAATTTTGCTTTTTTATTTTTCAGTTCTATTCATATAAAGCAGGTATTAAGACACCACTTCTTTTAATCTTCTCTTACAAGTTTCTTTGACTATCAGTCTCCTTTTTTTTAAATCAGTTGTCTTCATTTTCTGATACTTAAAAATATCCAACAGTGTACTACATTGTTAGATACCGCTTTGCAATTAACCAATTTATTTTTTTCTACAGTATCCTGAATTTATAGATATTTTTAACTCATTTACTTTGTTGTAACAAATCTTGTGCAGGTGTCTTGACCTTTCATGAAAATTTCTATTATTCATTTTCTTTGCTTCGCAACATCAATTTCTTATGGCTATTATCGGCATAATTTCTTTTCAGTATTGAAAGTTTTGTTATGAAAGTCTTGCCTGCTTGAATTTCAATTTAGTATTTCTTTTTATTTTATTTTATTTATTATTATTTTTTTTAAGATTGTCTTTGAAGCTAGTAAATATTTTGAAATTTTTAAGCCTTTTAAAAATTTCAAGATATTTACTTTCTTTCTTAGCTTTCTTTTAAAGTACAGTAGAGCCCCGATTATCCGCGAGTGCTTTAAAAAAGTTTTTAATTACGAACCTTAGAAAAACCAATTTTAATCCAAGCCAACAACAGGGAAAATACGATAGTGCGAAGGTCGAAAATTACTGACAGGTTTATTGTGCATCGTGATCATATAGGCCGTCTCGGAATTTGTGGATGCAAACGTAGAGCAAAGGTTTCTGCTTTACTGTACATATTTTAAAAGTTTTACATATTATGTTTTTTGTACAATAAAACGTAGTTTTTAATGGTGAAGTATTTTTTTTCGTGTTTACACCTCGTTTTTAGTCTTCTTTTTTTTTTTTTTTTTTCCAGGTTATCCGCGAATTTTTTGCCACCCAATCTCGCTGATAATCGGGGCTCTACTGTATTTTGTTTGTGCCATAGCTAATGACATTATAAATTGTCTCTTGTTCTATTTATATTGACTGTTTTCAGATCTCTTTAGAATTTAGATTCTTTTGTCAGATTGATATTGTAAAACAGATTTTTGAGAGCTTGGAACAAGTTTTCTAAGTGATAGATTTAAATCCACCAAATAGTTAACAGTTAACTGGTTTAATGGTCTTTGCTGTGGAGATGATGGTGTCATCAGTTGTGGGAGTAATGAGGGTTCAGTTTACTTTTCCTGAAGTTGCATTGTTGCACTTTGAGTTGAGCTAATTTTAGTCAAAGTTTGCAGAGCTGGTATTTCAGTAACTAGATTAATACTTGCATTGTTTCTGATATTTATTACAATTTTATTTCCAATCTAACAAAGGAACCGGAATTTCAAAAGGTCGTGAAACCATTCATTAAATGTAAATTTGTTTCATATAAGCAGATGTGCATTAAAGCTATAAATCTAATTGAGGTTTTTTGTGTAATCATTAACTTATTTTTTCAGTATGAAATTTGTTTTTTTTTTATTCTTATTTTAGTTATGAAGTTTACTAATGTGTTTTAAAAAAGGATCTGTAGAAGGAAAAATAAAGTACACTTTTTAAAAATAAATAAAAGAAGTTTAAAGTGCCGAAATAATTCAAAATAGATATCAATCCCAGGCACAAAGCTAAAGTTAGGATTCGCGCCTTAAGTACACTTTTTATCCAACAAAAAACTTTGACACCCACAATTCAGTAAGTATGAAACTGTAATTCTGTTTGCAAATGAATAGATTTTCCAATCTTTCTGAATTATTGTTTTGATTGTATTGCTCCGTGTGTATCATAAAAAACAATTCAGTAGTTGATAGTACTTATTGTTCAAATTTTAGAATTATGTTTGGCATATTCTAAATTGAAAATATCTTGCAGCTCTTTTATCAGTCATAGAAAGAACCAAGGGAGTTTGAAAAGGCCTGTGTATTTGTTTTTTATTTTTTATTTTTTATAGCTTGTTGAACATTCTGATTTCATTCTTACTTTTGGCTTGAGGCACAGAAAGACATGAGAAGATTGACTAGATCCTTTTTGAGAAGTGCTGTCATCACTTTCAGCCATCTATTCATCTTTAATAATTTTGTAACTCCCATCATAAAAGCATTCATCTTTCAGATTCTGAAAATAACTTCAATGAAAATATTAACTTTTCAACTATAGAAGCTTTTCAAGAAATTATTATTACTATAGTTTTATAGATTTTTTTTTTTTTTTTTGTTCATCTGAAGTGCCAGAGTTTTTATTCCATAAATATAAATTTGAGTATATTTCATTGCAGAATATAACACTAAAGGAGGTGGGTTCATTTCCTGACCCTGCGGTGGTTGGGGATTTTTGCATGTTGGATTTTTCTCCAGATGAATCCTCAGGTCCATCTAGTCCTCTGTAAAATATTGTTTCTTACCTGAGGTTTACCTGAGGTCTTTTGTGTTTAAAATCATATTTTTTTCAGTTTTGTAGACTCCATAGGTTGTTCCCTGTGTTGCTAAGACTAACAGAACAGTATTTTGTCAGATATCAGTTCATCTTCACAAGATGAGTTTTTCTCTTTCTCATCCCACAAAAGATCAGGGGGGATGTCAGAGCCATTGACAGAGTTTGTGTTACAAATGTTTTGGATGACCTATAGTTAAATCATTCAAAATATCTAACCATGAAACAGAAACTAGGATCATCTGTGTAAGCTGTCATTTTCCTTTTAAATTTGCAGAATAATTATATCTTCCCATATAAAGAATTTAAAAAGCTGATACTTGCTCTACTAAGCTGCAGAAGTTTATATAGAACATGAAATCTCAACTGCAGAAGGGTGGGTGGGAATGGATTATTTCGGGACCTAATTTGTAAACATTGCTGCCATTGACAACATTTATAATTTGATAAGCTTTATGTTTGTATTTCTTTATCTTAGTTGCTAGATCATTCTCTAGTTTTTCTTTCTTTTATTAATTTTATATGAATCAAATACTATAAAACGAGCAATTTTTGTAAATTTTATCTTGATAACTGTTTACGGATTTTGATAAAATAGTTAATCTACCATTTTCGGGTGCGAGAAAGCGATTTAGCTAGGACTCAACTTCGGGGAAAACTCATTGAGGCGGTAAATGATTGACCTCAGTATCAGATTGTCAACAGTGTTCTTACTTTATTTTATTTTATTAATAAATTCATGTTGTGTGAATTTAATGTGTAATAAAATAATAATTTTACTTCATACAGCGTCGTTGTACTCCCTGCAGAGCTGTCCATTTCCTCGAAAGGGGGTTAAATAACCAGATCATTGTTTAAAATGTTCATTTTTTATTTTATTGAGCAAAGCTTGGTCTTCCAGGTACTAATTACTTAAATTAATACTGAATTTATTATGGTCTTCGCTTATTTTGTCATTGTGTTCTTGGAAACTTTCTGTGTGAATACAGCTTTTTTGACTTGGATTTCTCTCAGCTGTTGAGTTTTCTAATTAAAATGAAATTAACACTGTAAGTGTTGTAACATTCTTATTAAATCTAGCTATTAGTTATAGTCCATGATGTTTAGGAGATGGATAGAGTAAAATTCGGACAAGTTCTTCCTTATTGCAATATAAAAATAGTTTCTAGACATCAAAGATTTTTTTTTTTTTTTTAATATTATTAGGTGCATTGGTGAATCTTTAAAGAGGAACAAAAACTGTACAATTGTATTCCATGCATTGTTTAAAAAAAGTTGCTTTGTGCTTATATGGTGGTCCAGAATAATAGAACCAGCATTCAGCAAATAGAGTATGTCTGAATTAAGGATCTCATATTCACTCATGTTTGGTTTTAGTGATAGTACTTTCCTATTTATTGTGATAAGGTCATAATCTAGAACGCTATATAATGCAATTGAAATGGTCACAAGTTTGGGTAAATAACTCCTGTACCTAATTAATTAGTTATTATCAATTGCTAAATACCTGCTGAATATTATGCTAATAAAACAACTATCTTAGAATCCCCTTAAATGATATATTTCTGTTTTCCAGAGTAATAGTTACTTGCTTTTATGAATTTCTAGTGGATAATTTCAACAGTAGATCACCAAACAGTGCTTAATATCTTATCCAGATTTCTTGTTTAGTTATCGTTTAAATATTATATCCTTACCAACGTTGTCGTGACATTATCTTGAGAATTTTGAATTGCTATACAAAATTCACTTTCTTCATAGGCTGATAATTACATAGATAGGCATTGAGGGTTTTTTTTTTCCTTTTTCTTTTTCTCCTTGTCCCTGCTAAGTCATAAAAAATTCATTTTATTCAGCTTTTCTTACCATTTTAATTTATTACAGATCATTGCAAAACAGTTTGTTACCAGCTTGACATATCAGTAGAAGTTTTCGTTTGGTATTAGCTTCTACAGATAATGGATTTAATCTGTCAAGTAATTGCAAGTCATGGTCACTGGATATTAAATAAGCTAGAATATATCTTTGAAGGCTTTTTACAAGAACAGAATTTGACATTTTGAAAAAGTTTATTGTGAACTTAATAAACTTTGCATAAAGCCAGAGCTGTTCTAATTGAGAAATCGGATGAGATATTTCATTGATTTTTTGTGTGAATCTTATCTTTTCCACACAAAAGATAGATTTAAATTTGCCTAGACATCATAAAATGTTACTTCAGAAAAAGAATTAGTATTGGGGTTGTTGCATAGAAAATTTTTTGCTCACTACAGTGAAATATAAGAAGGACCAATAAATTTTAATGGAAGTTAGTTTATTTCATGGTGTAGAGTGATATGAAACAAACAAAAAGAATTAAATATTGCTTGTGCAGTTGCCCTTTTAACTATTTGTTTGATCAAAATAAATTTAACATTCAGAAATTGACTTGTTAAAGAATGATAAGACATACACATATTAAAATAATATATTAAGTAGTACATACATTATTGATTTTGGTAATATTTATTACCTTTTTAATTAGAAATCTTCTTGGGATAATTCATATTTTAATGTTAGTAATCTTGTGATTAAGGCATTTTTCATTTGAATTAGTGTTGGTGTTTTCTGTTCTTTCTAGCAGTGGTAATGTGATATAATCCTAATAACCAAATCACACAGAAGTTTTCTTCATAGTTTTGATCATGACACAATCATTGGTGCTCTTTTACTGCATGATTTACTTCGGTCACTAGTTTGGCGACAGAATAGCATTTAGTTGTCATTAAATTTTGTTGGCCTGTAATTAGTCATCACCAATCACAAATGGCAGAGTAATGATTTAGTAGCAAACAAAGCAGACACTTGCATTGAAACAGTGACATCATGTTTGTCACTGCTCAACTGAAGCCAAAGCCACTATGAATTAAGTGCCACAATCAGAAAATTATCTTTTTAAAATAGACAAATTTTATCAAAATATTATTTTGCTGAAATCAACTTTTTAAGAGATTGTTCATTTCTTGTTGAAGATTAGTAGAGGATTATGAGATATTGTTTGTTGCTCTTCAAAATTCATAGCTTGCTTATGAAAATGCACTCTGCTCCCTCTTAAGAGATTTTAATATATTCGTACAGGTTGGAACATATTGTCAATTTTCTAAAACTCATTTAACGTCTTGTGGAAATTGATTTGCATAAGCTTCATTAATGTAGGGCAAAAACTAAAGTTGTAACTCTTGTCACTGATTGGTCCAGTTTTTGAAACCTAAGAACTAATCACATGAAGCATTTCTTCTGATTCTTTGGATTGTTTGAATGGAACTCGAAATTTACTCTTCACAAAAGCATTCATCAGAAGATTAGAACAATTTCTGAGATCTAAACTATGACCAAAAAAGAAAGAAAAAAAACTTCCATGGATGGTGGTTTGGCCTTACACCCATCCCATTGATCTAATTGTGATTGAATCATAATGCTCAAAGGCTGTACATGCAGTTGGCAAATGCTTAAATATTGATTCCTAGAGAAATCTTATTGTATGGGCTCAAATAAAATGTTCAGTGATAGCTTGGGGGGGGGGGGGACTTCTTCAAACTAGCAAAAATGTATGCTATTAAGTCAAAACCAAATTTAGATTTCTAATTTGATCTCTTAACTTGTTACTACAATGAGCAACTTCTATTAACCTTTATTTGTATAAAGGAATCAATATACAATTACATTTATCTTTTATATCTTGTATCCTCTTTTTATGGAACTATTCTTTAATTTATGGAAATAATATTGATTATTTTTGGTAAAAATTAAAGCATATCTATATATTTATTAATATTTTTATTTTTTATTTTTTCTTTTCTAGTTATTAATATTTTTCTTTTTTTCTTTTTTCTTTTCCAGATTTAATGAAGGAGCATCGAAAGAACTTTAGAGATGGATGGTTGTAATAGCATTCATGACGAAAGTGACCCTGAATGTGTAACAATGGAGTCGTCTCCTGAAAATAAGAAAGAATCACTTAAAATAACTAATGTAGAGGAAGCAGAGAAGTCAGACTCTTTAGAAAATGAAAATCCCTTGAGGGATTCCAAAGAAGAAAACAAAACTTCATTGAAAGTCCCACCCGATATTAAAAAGGATAACAGTTCGAATGAAATTAGTGATAAAAATAGTTTAGATGGTGAATCTTTATCAAATCACTGCGATTCACCAGAAAAGAAGGAGCAAGAAATTACAAATTCAGTCAATGAACAAAAGTCTGAACATCCATCTAGTGATAGTCAACTGAATGGATCCATCAACAGCAGCAATGAATCTGTTTATGACAGTGTGGATAGTAATAAAGGTGATACAGAAGAAAATGTTTCCTCCAATAAACTAAATCAAAATAAACAGTTAAGTAAAAAACGACAGTTAAAAGTGACTAAAGATAGTGATTCACAAGATTCAAGTGACTCGGATATTGAAATGTCTTCAAGTTTAAATGATACTGATGAAAAAATTAATGGTGAAGGTCTTGGTAAAAAAGCTTCAGACACCATTGAAACAAAGGAGAATAGTGAGATTAAAATCAGCAGCAGCAAACCTATAGACTGTGAGGAAAATGATGGTACACATAACATAAATATTACAACAGACACAGTAGTTACGAAAGAATCAGATTCCAATGATGGAAAACGTCAAACTATTATTGTCACCGAAACTAAATCTTTAGCACAAGTAATCAATAATGCTGTGAAGAAGGATAAAGGAGGTTCTCAAGAAGGAAAACCAACATTAGTAATTATTGAGACTAAATCTTCTGAACCTGCTTCTATGTCGAAATCCTCATCAGGAACAGCCAATACAATAACAGTTGAAACTGGGGTTGGTAAGTCAGCAGCTACAACGTTGACACCAGTTTCAATGAATTCGTTAACACTCACTCCCACAAATCAATCTGTTAAAAGTATTCCTAGTACCTCAAATTATGGCAACCATATCTCTTCAGTAGTTTCACCAATGATAGAGGACGGCGGAATGGCTGTTGAAGTTCCCTCACTTGTTGTGCCCTATCTTATAGAATATCCACCTTCTCGTACAATATCAGAATTTTTGAAAATGCTGCCTTTGGATCCTGAGGAAATTAAAGAAATTGAAGCTGCAAGTAAACTCAAGGCTAATAACTTCAGTTCTGGCTCTGCATCTACCTCTTCTACCAATACACCAACACCTCCAAATCCAATTGGCCGGCCAAGAGCTGCTGATAAATGGGGACAATACTTTGACAGTTCTCTAGGAAAGTTTTTTGTTGATATTGGATTGAATTTGGCTAAAGAATGGGTACAAACTGATTTGGTTAAGTCTCAAAAAAGAAAAGCAGAAAAAGAAGGCCGTCAAATACAGCAGGACATAAATTTAGATAACCTGATTCGAAATCTTGGTGATACTAAAGAGAAGAATGAACCATATCACTTCACATTAAAGAAATGTGAATACTGTTCTTTTAAGACTGAGTCAATTTTGGTTTTAAAGAACCATTACAATTACCCTCATATACATCATTTGGACTACAAATGTAATTTTTGCAAATTTCATACTAGAGTACCCCAGGATATAATATTTCATGTTGAAGCAGAACATGCTGTTCAAGCCAAATTAGAAAAACCATCTGCTTTTTATCAATGTCCTCTCTGTGAATTCGAAGATAACTCGAAAGCTAAAGTTACAAAGCACTCTTTCAAATGTCAGAAAAAGTTTATTTTTGAAAAAAATTTGGCTCCTTCTACAGAATTTGATCCACCAGCTAAAAGACCCAAAGTTTATCCCATCATTCCACCAGGTATGACCATGATTCCACCATCTGGCAAGTCGTACCAATCACAGCAGCTAGCTTACAAAGCCAAAAATGCACTAGTAAGGCCTAAGGATGGAAAAGTGACTATGTCAAACCAGTCTTATCGTTCTTCTTTAGGACCACAGAGTATTTTGCCCGTTCCTACAACCATGGGTAATTTACTCTATAGATCCGGTAACGTTTATCCACAACAAGGATCGGTCAGCAGATCTAGCTCAGGTGTTGCCCAACCACCAGTGTTCCTTCCTTCAAATCAGTCTTTGATGGTGAATCAGATGCTTTCACCATCACAGTACCAGTCCAATCAGATATACCAAGTAGTGAACAGTGCTGGACAGTTTGTACCTGTTGTTGCTAGTAACTTCGGACAAGTAAACAGTCCTCGTTTTACTATCTTGCCAACATCTAACAATAATAATAGTGTTTCTGTACAGGGACCTACCCCTGTAGCTCTGGTTCCCAATATTGCATCTTCATCATCTTCAAGGCCAGTAGTAATGACTGGATTATCAAGATCATCACAGCAGATGCAAGCCCCAAAACCTAATATTTCTATAACCCCAGTTACTAAACCATCTTCTGTGCAGCAGTCTAGAACACGCATGTCTACACCATCAACTTCTCTTTTGAACCAGAGGCATGGAGGGCAGAATTCGTCGTCATTTGTTGTTTGTGAAATTTGTGATGGTTACATCAAAGATCTTGAACAACTTCGCACTCACATGCAGTGGATCCATAAGGTCAAAATTCATCCGAAGATGATATTCAACCGCCCACCACTTAACTGCCAGAAGTGCCAATTTAGGTTCTTCACAGATCAAGGCTTGGAGAGACATTTATTAGGTGCTCATGGTCTTGTTACTTCCAGCATGCAAGAAAATGCAAATAAAGGTCAAGATAGTGGACGTTGTACCATCTGTGGGAAAGTGTTTCAGTGGAAATTACTTGCCCATATGTCCAAAGATCATAACATGATCCTAAAACCTGCTCACCTCTCTTATAAGTGTACTGTATGTGCTGCTACCTTTGGTATGTACAAACTTTTTGAGACTCATGTATATCAAGCTCATAGTACAGTGGCAAAGCGAGTTTTGGATGCCCCAGACGAAAAAAAAAATAAGACTTACCCACCTGGACCAGCATCTAGCAAACCAGCCGAGGCTCGAATGTCATCTCCCTCCCCTTCTTTAGAGTGTACTGAGTGTGGATTGCCTTTTAATCGCCCAGGTAACTATTATCGTCATTGGGAAAAGGTTCATCTTAAACCATGTAACATACAGCAATGTCGTATTGATAAATGCTTAAAGTGTTTGTCAGCTTTTGATGGAAAGACACCATGGTCTCCATGTGAGGAAATTGGTGAAGATGTAGTTATTTTGAATAGGGATTCTGAACTAAAATTGAGCTCACTCAATACAAACATTACTGTTAAGAATTTTAATTCAAATGATGAAAGTTTTTTAAAAGAGGAGGAGGAACAAAAAGAGGATGAAGATGATACAGGATTAGATATGGATGTGGAAATGCCTGATGAGGCAGATGACTCTCCAATTTCAGGTGAAATTGAAGATGAAGCAGAAGAAACTGCCCTGGACATGGAGGTGGAATCTCATGATCCAGATATCTCCAGTCCAGGATCAGTTCAAACAGATGAGGAAGAAGACTAAACGTGTTAAGTGTTTTTCATGGTCACATTAAATTTACTTCTAGGTGGAATGTTATTACCCTTTCTTCTTTCCCTCCCTCAAGTTATTTTAAGTTTTAGATCTATAAAAAGATAGCTTAATATTAATATTTATATATCAGCTAATTCAGGAAAAAGTCTCAACTTGGCTTGATATTAACTTACCATTTGCTGATGCATGGAATTTTTTTTTGGTCAGATACTAATTGCCAGTAAAGTTATTTGTGCTTCTAAACTGCAATCAAGATGTAAACCTCTAGGGAGAATAATGCATTTAATTTGCAAATAAACTAACTAACTTAAAAATATAAATTAATATAATATTAAGGACAAGATTTTCTTTTTAAAGGATTCGTTGTCCATTTGATAATCTTTAATGATTTATTAAGCATGATTTTTACTGAATAATTTTAAAGTAGAAACATGAAACGAGAATAATGCCTCATGTTATTGTTATAAATATAGTTTTCTATATTTGTTAGTATTCCTTACTACTACTACGATGTTGTTTCATACAACGATCTTTCAAAGCTTCAGTTTAAGGATCTGTATAAAAAAAAATTCTTAAGTTTGTACTGGAAATTTCCATTTAACTGACACAAAAGTTTTATTTTAGGCTATATAATGAGAAGGCTAACATGCATTGATGAAATAAAGAAAGTGGAAAAAAAATGCAGTCACTCACTGGATAAGATTTATTTTTATTGAGTATGTTTTATACTTTATTTTCACATTATTCTTTGGTTGTATATACAAGTTAACTTTCTATTTTATTTGAAAATTCATATTAAGAAGGAAGTACTTCTTTGGATCATTCATTAATTATAGAATTAATTTGTTTCTGAAAGTCTTCCAGTTTTTCCTGTTTAATTCTGTTATTATAAGTATCTTGGCGAACACTTTTTCCCTCCACTTTAGCTCTTCTTTTAATATAGCTTCAAGATGGCCAATCTTCAAATTATTTTTTTCCTATAAATTTGAAATGACGTCTTTTGAGACACGAAAGCTTTGAACATCTTTCTTATGATTAGGAAACTAACAATGTATATTGTTATTCATTGTAGCTGATAGGCCAAAATTTTTATGACAGGTTTATATCTATATATAGAATGACCAATTCATAATTGCATAATCTTCCAGATTGAATGCAGGTAAGTTAGAAATATCCCTAAGGATTTTCTTTTCATATCTATATTTTATTTCTTCATAAATTATCATGCTGAGTTGAGACTTTTCTATGTAAGTTTAATTGTGAGTGACTAAGATTTACATTAGTAAATGGAAAAATAAAAATACAGCATCTTTCAGTAGCTAAAATTAGTTAGGCAGAAATATTGAAGGGGAAAAATAAATCTTAAAAAAGTTTTCAATAAGACATTGGCATTATCTGCAAAGACACATTAAATGTACTATAAGAAAAATTCTTATTTTAGACAAGGCACTATTCAAATATGTCGTCTTAATTTATTTGTTGTAAAGCTTTGCTGTTGAAGAACATAATACAGCCTGAAATTTTTGAAACAAAAAGAACCAAACATTCCATCCACAGACACACATCTACAGCCTCTTTTTCACAACTTCCTTTTTGTTTTTTCTCTTCTTTAATATTAACAAAGTGAGATTTTAAAATAAAAATGATTAATGTGGAAGCATAATGATCAAATACTTGAAATTATCAGGTAAAGACTAAAAGGTTTTCAAGATAGAAAATGTCTTTCATTTTTGCCATATATATATATATAAAACTAGATACCATTAGTGGAGTGATATGTAGAATGGTGAATTTGCCACTGGCTACCCATAGCAAAATGCACTTTGTTTTGCTCAGTAATTAAATAAATGTGGGAAGGGAGGTATATGTAATCCTTCCAGAACATTCTTTTTCGTTGAAGGGTGGGAATGATTAAAGAAATAAGATAAATCATCATTGGCTTTCAAATTCGATCTTGCACATTAGGTAAGGGAAAGTACTTCCAGAAAACACAAGTTCAAATTAAAAATTAGACCTATGATTATTTATTTATTTTCACTTAATTTTAACCAACAGTTTTAAAGAATTAAAATATGGGAAAACTTAACTGGATGTTACTATCCAAGTTGCCCTTCTAAAGAAATATTTTGAAATCAAAATATAGTCCAAAAATCAGTTATTATAATTTTATTAGTTAAATTTTGTAATTCTTCGGAAATGATTGAGATCCCATCATTTCTTAAAAATGACTTACAGATGGGTAATTTTGCTGTTTAGTCCAGTTTCTGCCTAATTTTACAGAAGTTTTATTTTTTTTCTAATGAATTATCTCTTCAGAGATTCCGTACAGCTTGAGAATACAATAATGCGATTGGATAGTCTGAGATTGAAGGAGTTAGATTGCTTTACTTTTGAAAATACTGGAACATCTTGAATGAAGAGTAATACACTTTGAAGTATTAAGTATTTCTTACTGTGTGTGTTAGTTGGTTTTTGTTAATGCAAACCAATCCAACAAAGTGTGAAGATTTTGGCATTTTGATTGGTGATATTATCTTGGAGAATAATGAATTCTTTAAATATTCTTGTGCCTATGGCCTTGGTTTTTTTTAAATTAAAAAAATCCTTAATTGTAAATACAGGGAATGATTAATTTTCAGTTTTATAAGCAAATTGCACTTTTTCAGTTTATTTTTTGTTAAATAATTCAATAAGAAGGTTTGAATGAAATTTATTTAGTTGGAATAATGCCCCAGTTATTAAATTGTTATAAAATAGAGGATAATCATTAAATAAAAATTGAATTATCTATAAATAACATCTTTTTTTGAGATTCAACAGGAACTGTAAATCTAAAAGATGAAAGCAATTACTTCGGAATGTAATAAAGCGGATCTCTTCCCTGTTCTATGTGTACACACAAAATTATCTTCAAAATTTTAATCATAAATTAAAACAATAATAATCAGTTATTGCCTTGAATATAGTAATTAAAACAACTATACTACCTAACAATAGTTTTAAAATGTTAAAAAGTACTTCTACAATTGATGGAGCAGGATTCTAAAAGTAGAGCATATAGAAGTAATAAGAAAGGCATTTCAGACTGGGCAGATCATTGCCTTAGTTTAAATAAAGCATTTCTACTTATTTGTTCTTTCCCTGATTTTGCTAAAATTTCTTAAAATGCTTTTATCCATTTCTAAAAACATAATCAGGCAGGGATTAATTCAAGTGGTGTTAATCATGAAGGATCTTTATATATATATATATATATATATATATATATATATATAAAAGCTTTCATATGAAAAACAAACAACAAATTAATAGCAATCAAGAAGAAACACAATACAATCCTGTTCAGTATTTTCAGTATTACTTTAAATGTATTTGAAAGTCACCCCTTCATAATAATCTAAAAAAAAAGTATTACAAAAAGTAATATATTTTTATTCATCAAGTTATTGCATTCAAAATTGATTATTTTAAATATTATTACGTTATATAGTGGTTTCTTTACCTGAATTTCTTGTGATCATTTGCTTCTAAAATTTCTATTTGTTTTTCTAACGAGGAATATCAAAGAAGAATTTCATTTGTGGTATAAATTACCTTTGATTTATCCACTTTCCCTTTAACAATTAATGAATTATTAGGGGTTCCAGAATATTTTTAAGTGATATTAGTCTTCAAAGTCTTCATAGTAGTAACTGTAATAAATCAATAACATGAACAGATCATCACTAAGATGGCATTGAGTTTCTAATTTATTTTCATAAATATGGATAGTAACAGTTTTTTTGTTCTCGAGCTTAACATAAAGCTTCGGCATATATTTTTTTTAATGCAAGGAAACGTAAATGTTGGTTTTGCTATAGTAAGTATATTCTGTTGTTTGTTTTAATGTAATTGGAGATATTGAAACATTATTGACTAGGCTACAATTCCTACCATGGTGGTCATACTATTGAACTGATTATATGCAATTATTGCTGTTATTTTTATAGGCTTTATTGTCTAATTTTTTTGTCTTACGACAAATTTCCTTATTAGCTTCCAATTGCCTTTTGTTTTTCCTTGAATCATATTGTAACCCCTTGAGGAATTTTCCAATTTTGCTTGGCTTTTCTTCTCAATACAAGAAAAATATCGATTTTCAGATTTTATTTTGTAAGTTTTTCACTCTAAAGTTTTGCTAAATACTCTCAACTTTGATCTTTGAACATTTTTAGGTCAGCAGTGTTTGTCTCATACACACGAAAAAAAATGACTTAACATTCACTAAACTTCATAATTCTATTTCTTTTATTTATAATTGCTTTGGTTTTAAATTGCCAAAACTATATAATTTCACTAAAGAATACTAATTTAAGATTAAATACAATTTATTTATTTCAACCTGAACAGTTGATTTTCCACACTAATAGCCATTAGTGAGGAACTGTCAGTGAGCATTTCACATTCAAAGCAATGCCAATTGAGCTGCAGAATTATTGACAATTGTGTAATAAAATAATTATAAGATATCTGAATTTGATTGCATAACTGTTAGTAACAGTACTTAAATAGCTTTTGTATTTATTATGAGACATCATCTAGTAACATTGTAACTAGTTAAATCAGGATTTGAGCTACTAATGGATAGTCATTTTTGGATCATTAAATAATTTCTACAATAACAACTGAATATGAATATGCTGTTGATACAAGTAAATAACAAATAGCTTGGTAAATGCTTTCAAAGTCTTGAAAAAATAAAAAATCTTTTTACTCACGATATTTCGTTTCTTTAAAGAAGAAACTTCTCCAGGCTTACATGAGAATAAGCAAATCTTTCTTCCTCTAAAATCTTCTAAATTTGTTATGAATACAATAATTTAATGTTCACAACAATTCAATAACTGATCTTGCGCTTAAAACAAATCTTTAATTAACAATACAAAAAAATTCAAAGTTTACCACAATATTATCAATTGAAGTTAAATTACCATATTTATCGGCATATAACACGCACTTTAAGTTTTAAGCTTTTTTATTCAAACTTCCTAAAAAACTAGTGTGCTTGTTATATGCTGTTAAATATGGTGTGTTATATCCTGTAAGGTTCGCAATAGATCTTGGTAAATGGCTTAAACCTAAAATATACTGAACACTATTCTTAAGCTGATCAGAGGCTGAACTATCATGAAATTGAGCTCTACTTTGGCTTAAATATTATAGATAAAGTTATGAGACTAAAACAACGGTTTTTCCAAAGATGATTTTAATTATCTCAAAACACAAAAAGTATATAATTAAATTTATCAAGACAAAGTATCAGGTAATCTTTACAAACCCTTGGCATTTTCATCAGTGACAGCCAGCTACAATTTATAAAATGCAAAACATAAAAGGCAATTTCTACATCTGAGGATTGTCAAAGGATGGTTTTATTTTTTCCTCTAGAATTTCTCAACTTCATTTTGCAGTGGTTTGAAGTTAGTTTTTATTGATGAAAATTTTATTAATGTTTTAAGACTGGTAAATATTAACCATTATAAATAAGGGAGATAACCTTCTTTTTTTTGTTAAACATTTTGCTTTGATGAAATCATTCTTTACCGTTATCTATGAAATAAACTTTATAAGCTGTCTTTTGAGGTTTGGTTCTTTAATAAACTGTATTAAATATATTTAATTGGCAGGTGCATTTCTTTATTGTATTTAAGCCAAAGTAGTGTTCTCATGTTAAACTAAGTACTATTAATTTTTTGCAGTTTTATACTTACAGAGAAAAAAGGAGGGAGGATACTAGAATTTTTGCTATTATGCTGGTATACTTTAGATATTATTATTGATTATTACAGCTCAATTGACTGTAGCCTAATGAATGGAAACTCAAGGGAATTGTCTGTTCAGAGGGCCTGATTTCTTTTTATTTAAAAAAAAAAAAGTCTAACCTTGCAGAAAGCAGGCAAATTCTATAGGCAACAACTTAGGTGAACTGATGCTTTGCAGATTCTACAAAGGATATCATTTTACTATAGTTCATCTAATAAAATGTACATTCTCTTTCTTGGAAATCGATTTGTGAGTGTAAACATTTGAAAAATGAAACAAAAGAATGGTTTCTAAGTTATATATCTTTCTTAAATACCTTATTTGTAAGGTGCATATAATGCTAAATTTATCCATTGGATTTTTTTTTTTTTTTTTTTTAAACGGAATTTTAATTTCATTTTCAGTTTATTGAAATTTTGAAAAAAATGAAACGCTAAACTTGTGAAATCACTTGAGTTATCAGAAATGTTTGTCCGTTCTTTCCGTACTTCAGAGCTTTTCTACTAGTGGCCAAATTCTGTTTTAGAAAATGTTTGTTTTTTAAACCGAGGTCAAGAGCAGGCTGTTTTAAAAATTGGGAAAATGAATAAAGTTATTTGCTCTTGTATTAAGTTTAGTATTTTTTAAACAGTCAATTTTATTCCGTGCAGTGAAAAGTAACAGAAAATTTATAAGTTCAGTAAACTGATAAATAAATAGTACAGTACATAACATTTAAAAAAAAAAATTAAAAAAATGCAAGCTTGGGATAAGATAAAGTGTGTTGGGGGGGAGTGAACAAATTTTCTGTCGAATGTAACTCAGAAACCCATGCGTCGTGTCCATTTTTTTTTTAGGACTTGCAATTAGGGAATCTTCAAAAATTTCTGAAGATAAATTAGAAAATCTCATTATCAGAATTTCAGTATTACAACTGTTTTTTTTTTCTTTTTTTTTTTCACTGAAATTAGTTTTATTTAGGTATGTGAATAGCAAGAATTGAAAACCATTTTGAAAATAAATCATCTTTATTATGGGAGTCTATAAAAATATTTTGTTAATTTACCTTTTTTCTTTTTTTTTTTTTTTTAAATAGTAGCAGCAAGAATTTGTTATTCTTGACCTACAGCACTGATTTTTCGAGAAATGTTACTAAAATTTGTCAGTGATTCAGATATGTTGTTTCACTGTCAATAAAACTTAAAAGCATAAAGAAATAAGTTGTTTGCCAAAGTTTTTAGAGGCAAGAAGAACTCCTTTGGATTATTAAACTCCTTTGGATTAAAGCATGATGAAAAACAATTTATCAAGTAGTACGTTGATTTTTAACTTTTTTAAGATTAATAAAAAATAATGGACTTGATCACAATTGATGCTTATTATTTTTGTTCTTTTTCTTATTAATCGATCTTAGTGTTTTTCAATGTAAACATTTTACACCATAACTGTAGTTTTGTGAACTTGTGTGGGAAAGAATAGATTTATTTTTTATAAATCAAAATAAAAATCATTCAAAATTTGTTGTAAAAAAAACAAAAACATTAATGTGTCCTTGCAGAATGCTATATAACCTTTGGGAATTATTGTAATACATTAAAGTATATTTAGTGAGCATCAGGGGATGGATTTGTTTAGACATTTGGGATTTTAAATAATTGATTGTTTTTTTGCGGCTTTATTTTAAAGATTTATATTGAAATTATTAAATAGTTGGAAACAAATAAGCACTTAGATAATTAAGCTTTAAACTATTTAATTTTATTTATCAGCACATTCTCATGGTTTTAAAGTTCCATAGTATTTTAAATTACTAAAACGTTTCATTAGCAGAGATTTAATGTAATTAAACAATGCAAATTTATTTCTATTTTTTTTTATTAAACTCCTTTGTAAATTTTGGAATTATAATCAAAGTAATTATTATTAGTTGAAATCATGGAAAAGTTTAAAAATGCTATTTTAATTTTACAATAATAATTTTATATATTATATTTTGAATTATAAATTTTAAGATATTTGGAGGTTTCGAAAAGAGAAAAAAAAAAACGTAATAATATATACATGTTTTGTAAGACCAGAATTTCATTGCTTAACCAATATTTAGTTTTTCTCTTTCCCCAGTAAGTTAAGTGCTTCTTTTCTTCTCCCTTCTGTATATGTAATAATAGAACATTGCTGTTAGATTCATTTATTCATAGTTGCTGTAGGACTTGCATAGCTTAATTCCCACATTTTCTTTTTATGAACTGAAGGACCAATATATCTTAATATGAATCTGTTCAGAATTAGATTACGTTTTTTTTTTAGTGTTAAGGCGACTAAGAAAAACCAAAGAATTCAGTTTGGCATTTTGCATCAGACTTCAAGATCTAAGGCTACAGTTTTCATTTCAGAGATCTTTATTTCTTATGAATCGAGTTTTGAGCTTAAATGCTTCTGATGAATTCTATATTATTTGGAGAGGATATTAATTTTTATATTATTAAAGTGATACTAAGAGAAAGATCAATTTGCTTGCTTGCTAGCTTCTCTGGAGCAACAGTTTTTGAATCTCAGGAGATTTAGTGCCGTAACTTTAAAAATTGCTTTTCCAGATTTTTTAAGTTTTTGCAATGTAGCAATTTTTAAATGCCGCCCTCCCATTCTTAAATATAAATAAGAAATGCGGTTATACCAGAACTCAATGCTATTCGTTATTTTTATTATTTTAATATTTTTTTTTTCCTTGTGGTGGTGGGAGAACTAACGTTTAGGAAATAAACTAAATGAATTTACAAATGGAATTCACGAATTTTTAAAGTGCATTGAACGAACTTAAGGGACTTTCTTTTACATGCTGTTTTGTTACTTATCACTTAATGTATTGGAGCCGGCCTGCCTTATTGTAGATTACTAAGCTTGCTGTTGCCCTATAAGATTAATATTCCAGAAACCTTTATTAGATTAGAATTCTAGAAATACAGAAGCTTTTTGAATTATTAATTGGCCTGTAGGAGAAAATAAATTTCTTTGAATTGAACAGTTGCTTTCCGTCAAACCTTAATCAAAGAATATTTTTATTTTATTGAGTAATTATTTAAGCTTTCCATGTTTTTTTATTATTTTGTCTAATTGTATTCCAACATTCTTATACACTCTTACACAACCTAAATAATCAGTGGATGAAGATTTTCAATGAATGGTAGAAATATGGTGTTACTGTTAAATAATATATTTTATATAATTACAAAGCATAAGTTTGGCATTTTCCTTTTTTAAGCAGAAAATATGCAAAGGTAATCTTTAAATTTTGTGTTTCTTTCCATTTTAATTTCCGTGAGACAAATTGCCAAACAGACTTTTGGATTAGAGGTGTTAATACCAAAGTTTTTTGTTTTAATTCCTGTACAATCTGTAATACCAGTATTGTACTTTTAGTATCTATTTGAGATTTTAAAATAATACGTAAAACACGATTGTTCAGCATCAGTAGAAACCCTGGAAACTTGCGAAAATTATAATAAGGCTTGAAAATAGGGTAAGTTGGTTTTTGGCAATACAGGATTGAAAATCTGTCGGTTTCCATCCATGAACCTTGGCATCTGTCAATGTATTATGCCAACTTACAAAATTTCTTAAGATTATTTGATGATATTCATGAGGAAGAATTGCAACTTACATTTATCAAACAGCAAAAAAAAAAAAGCCAATCCATTCTTCCTATATTGCATCGAGTGAAATGTTGCAGGAGAATTAAAACATTAATCCTCTAGACAGTGCTTTGCATAGTAAACACAGAATTTTTTATTTTTTTGTTGTTGATGGTGCTCGTTAAACAGTAATCATGCTAACTGTATGTGTGCGCACGTCTGTTTGTTTGTTTTTAATGAAAAATCGATCAGCAAATTTGAAAATATGATCGATGGCACTTTATTATTGCATACGAAGCAGTTGATTCAGTTTGTTGGAACAAATCACGTACAGATTTAACAAACGTTATTACTGTAATTTCTTTTCTGTTTATCTCAGAAATTTTGAGGAATACAAACTTAGAAACAATAAGTTGAGAATTTCCAGGATTTCTACTATCGGTATACTAAATCTAAATTTTAACTAATATTTCCTCCATTTCTGTAACACCGCACGTCGAGATCGAGATAGAATACATGTTTCTCTCTCGTACAGATCTTCTTAGCCATTTTGTTTTTAAAGGATACTTTCAGCATAATATGTTAATGATTATATGTTCAATTCAGATTTTACTTACAGAAGACTTTAATAACTAACCATTGTTTAAAAATAAGATTTTAATTGAAATGCTGAAAGCTTGGTTGTGTGAAACTTGAAACTGCCAAAGAATCTTTTTTCCCAAGAATTATAAATTCGTTTCAAGTTTTCCTATAAACAGTTAAGAAGTTTGTGAAGATTAACAATGTTACAAATACTAATATTAAAAAGAAAATTGTTGAATTATTTTTTTCTCTAATATTATAAACACTGTTACAAGATGTTAACATTATTACCTTGAAAAGATTGCCGATTTTAATTTTTTTTTTTTTTTTATTTTATAGTTTTGCTTGTTTTTGTTTTTTGTTTTTTTTTTTTTTCCCGAAAAAATTTTAAAAGTGAAAATTTAATGGTTTCAAAAGAAAACTTTTAAAATTGCTACATTGTTTTCTTAATGAATCGCAAAGCTTACATTGACAAACATAATAGTCGTATTGAAAACTAAAATTGAATAACAATCGTGAATTTTCAAGAGATACACTTAAAATTTGTTTCACTGGCTGATTTCTACATATGGTAATTTTTTGAGGTTCGGTTAACACAAATGTTGACATAAATCGTGAATTTATTTGTACTTGAAAGGAAAAAAAAAAAAAAAAAGTAAACGATTTAAATTTTATAAATTGTTTTCAATTAATCCTTTCTAGTTTGTCCTATGTTTTGTTTTTATTGTTAAGTACTTTTTCATTTAAGTAGTGTTTATTTTATTTAAGCATTGGAAATATTATATTGTTTAAAAAATCTTTCTGGTCTGATGTAAACAGATGTTGCAAATGTAGTAATCATAATAAAACTTTTAATTAATATTAAATATCTGTAGGGCGTAATTTTTTATTTTTAAATAAAAATATATTTGAAACTGTAATTTATTTCGATCCTTGAAATTCGCTATCGCATTTTACTTTACAAAGGGTTCTTGAAGTGAACCAATTGCCTAACATATTGATAAATCTTCATAATTAATTGTGAAAATTGTTATTCGCAAGGAGAATACTTATAAGAGAAGTTGCATTTATAATGTTACACATCCATTATCTAATGAACAGATATTAAAATGTTATTCGTATGACTACATTGTAATCGTTAATTCAAAACGTTACGATTGGTTAGTTGATTAAATTTCTATACAGATGCATTTGAAACTTAATAATGCGAATAGTTATTAAATGTTTATGGATTAGATGTGTTTTAGAAACCATTTTGCTAGCTGCAACTTATTTCAAAGAAGTTAAGTTTTCCCTAAAATCTTTTTATAAATATCGAAGAAATTGGTATAATTTTAAGATTTAAAAAAAAAAAAAGAATAAGACACTACCATAGATATTTATCTTGACTATCTAAGTTATTTAAGAAATAGGGGGTGGGGGTAGGGGAATTATAAATTGTGTATCTGTTCACAATAAATTAGTAAAAACTGCGTTTTCCTTAACGTGATCTTGGCCATTCGTGTCGTGTACCTCCCCCGCGATTTATTAGCATTGGTTTCGGGCATTCATTTTGCAATTGTCTAATCTTTAAATTTATGTTAGACATTCCAGCGTTTATGAATTCCTAACTGTCTTCTGAATTTTTTCGTATTGTCAATAATCTTATCGAATTTTTTCATCAATTTTTTTTTTTTTTTTTCATTTTCGTCAGTGGATCAAATGCTATAGTAGCAATTTAGAAACAGCTTATTTTTTTTATTGTAATATTCCATTACAGTGATAATGCGCATCTTAAAATTGGAATGAGGTGGATGCATTGTGTTTTTGGGATAGAAAGCAAACGACGTAAGATAATTTTTTACAGGATTGAAATCTTGTATATTTTCGTACTGTTAATTATCGAAAAGAAAAACAAAAACAGCGTAGAGCCAAAGTAAATATACTTTCCAATGTTAACATTATGTTTATACTGACTTTGACGTACTCTAACAGAAACAGAAGGTTGACTTCATCATCTATTTTCGTCGCATCATGACTGGCCAGGTATGTGAATTTGTTCTGGTCTTGTCCTTTTTAAGTTTAAGCTATTAAAATGAATTACTGTAGTCTTTGCTCTAAGTTTTCTCAAGAGTGGTAATCATCTTTCTTGAGCTGATGGAATTATTTGTTGAATTTGCATTGTTTCTTAGTTAAAACAATGCTTCTGCGTACCATCATTGTTTTCTCATTATCAAGATATATTGTTGGACTTATTAAAATAACTAAAACCTAAAGATAAAATTTCTCATTGATTTCTCTAAAATATAATTATTTAAAATAAGGTTTATTAATTGTTAGGGAAATGAATTTAAGAAGTTAGGTGAAGAAACCTGATTTTTATTTTATTTTTATTTTTTTTTTAAATGTGAGGTTTAATTCTGATTTTTATTTGAGCATACAGTGATGAAAAGAAGCCGTTCCTAATTCGGAAAATTGTATCTTCGAATGATTTTTGGTATTTCATAAGATTCACGGTCAGTCGGGATATTAATAGCTTTCCCTATAAGATTCCCAAATAACGTTTTCTATAAATTAAAATTCAGTAAATATATTCTGCTCAAACAGAAAAGCGTTTATGCTAAGTTCGGTTTCCTGAAACGAAAAAGATTTAATTTCGGAAAAAAGCATAAAAATTCCATGGTATATTTAAGTTGTATTTGAAATAATTCTTACAATGAAGTTTCTTGTAGATGAGGCGTACGAATTTGCAGGAAACTGTTGAACTGCTAAAGCGCCGTGGGAAATTGTATTCTCTGCAGCGATGCAGACAAAAATACAGGAATCCCGACAGGCTTTGCGTTAGTGTTCAGTTTCCGAAGTCGTTGCAGCTTGGTATTGACATTTCAGTGCTGTACATGGCGGTTGCAAATACAGAAGTGGTTAATTAAAGTAATGATTTGAAATGTAATGGTTGAAGAGATTGTATCAGTTAATGTTGGTGCTATTCTTAAATCTTTCAATTCCTAACAATAGTTTAGTGGAAGCTATTGGTTGGTTACTTTAAAATTTGATTAAGTTGCCTAGTAACATTGTTCAGGCAATGGAGTTGAGATTGTAGTACCAACTTGGCAGACCCTGACAGAAAATAATTCATTTTCAAATTACTTTGCTTCTTATTTAAATGGGATATTAAAATATTACTTAACTGAAATGATTTCAGGGTGTTTCGAATGAAAGTTTCCTAATAAGAGAGATATCCTTATCAGTAATTATTGTTTGCTAAAATATGATTCTCGAAAAACAAAGCTAATGAAAAATTTTATACATTTTTTTTTTTCTTTAATCTGCCAATAAATTTGATTTTGTCAATATACATATCGATTTTGAATTATTGTAAAGTACACATAAATTAATGTCCCAAAACTAGGATTTTTTTTTTTTTTTTTTTTTTTTTTGTATTCGAATTTATTCATTTTTTTACTAGATTATGATTTCATTGTCAAAATTTATTCATTGACTTCTATGAGCAATTTAATTTAAAAGTTTTTTTTTTTTTACTGAAAGCTTGTTAGATCTTTGTAAATAATGTTAAAACTGCTAATTAACAATATCGATATAAAAATTTGTAATCTAGTTTGTGGTGATTCCTATGATATAAGAAAGGATAACTAGAAATCATTCTCCAAATACTGCGCGTCTTTCATTCAGTTGTATATATTAGTTCACTTGAATATATTAATGGGAGTAGATATTGTTTTTATGTAAGCGATAAAACTTCCCCACTATAAATATAAAGTTAATAGCCACGCTTTCAGAAGTTAACGAGCCATTTTTTTATTATTATTATTTTTTTCTTCTAATCCAAAATTTGAAATTCTGGAAGTTCAGTTACTACATTTTATGTTTACAGGTAAAAATCTAAGTTCTCATGAATTTCAGATATTCATAAATTTTATTTATGAATTGTGAAATTCGGAGGATAAAGCAGCCCCTTATTTTTAAATATAAAATAGTCTTAAATAGCTAATTTTATTATGTATCGTGTTGCAGAATATGAAATAGTTCAGCAAATTGCCGATTTAACATCTTAGAGAACCACAACACTTCTAAGATATTTTGGTCTCAGTTAAATCGGTTCGACTGTTGAGGTAGTTGGAAACTCAATTACGGTGAGGGGCTGTCTTACGGTTCTTCCGTTATGTGGCTCCGTACCGCACATGTGCAGCTTGACTACCATCGTTCTATTGCCACGTCAATGCATTTCACAATATGTAGCCATTCATTTAAAAAAATATATATAATTGTTTCAAATTGATTTTAATAATCGTGTTAATGTCTATATTGACGGGATATTACGCCAAGTTTCCTTATGATTAAATATGATATATATATTTTTGTTCCCCCCCCCCCCCTTTAATTAATGTAGCAATAAAACTCCTCTCTCCGAAAAATTTTCTGGAACAATTATCCACAATTTTCTCTCTTCTCATCGTGACATTTGGAGTGGCTTCGGCATTAGGATATTTATATTAATGCAGATTGATGCAAAGAACAATCGATTTTTGTTCCTAGGTGTGTTCCATCCCACATTAAATACTATTTTAAAGTTGTTTTGCTGTTGTTACGGATATGAGCAAAACATCTGTATTTTACTTTTTTGTAGCATAATGTGTGAACTTCGATATATGCAGTTTGAAAATTTTACTGTTTTCCTTGTTACTGGAATCTATTTTGTAATGTAGCCTATATATTCTGAAATTGGTTTTTTAATAAATATGAATAAGTGATATTGATAATTTTTGTTATAAATATATTATACGATAATTTAAATGAACTAACTTCTAGAAGATATAGATGAGTTGACATATTTCTCTGTTGATGAGCTTACTTATTTAGTTTTTCATTGTCTCTAGCTTAAATATCAGTTGAACTACATCTCGCCAAATTGTGAGAAGGACCTCGTCATGAATGTGTGATTTGTCGTTATGTAATTCTAATTCAGTGTTATCAAAATTAATTTCAGACGATTTCCAGTCGTCTGTATACATAATTTTGTCATGTCTTTGAAATATATCAGATTTAAAATTTTTAATAATACTATTTTATTACGAGGTATTTATTAAACATTCTTTTTATTTGTTTGTTATTATAGTAAAGTAAATATTGCTGAAACGGGAGTTTCGATGATGGGAAGATATTGTGCATAATATATTTAGTTTTTGATTTTAATATTAGATTTTCTGAATTGTATTATTTCACTTATGAACTTTGTTTTTAAGATTGCGTTTTTCAGTTGTCATTGAACTTCTATTTTTTTCTTTTTGTTTTTTTTTCCTTTTCAGACGGTGACCGGTCAGGATGGGACAGTGCACAAAATGATGCTGCGAAGAAATACTGTTGTTGCGACCATGTCACGTGATTACATCGTAAGGAAGGCATCCATCGCTAATCAGCTTTTGGCAGGGACTTAATATAAAGGACAACAGGGATTCCAATATGTTATTCTCAGAGAAGAATACTGAACAATGCCGCCGCATCTCCTCTTCATCTCCTCTGTTATAAAATAGCGTCACCATGGCGACAGTGTCCTCGATATACATATAAATATATATTATATATAGAGTGTAGTGATTCTTGAGTAGAATTTCTACAGTGTAAAGTTTGCATCACTTTCATTGCATCGTAAGTCCAAAAAGGAAAGATTTTGTTTAAAAGCACAAACTTTTCCTTTAACTGCTGCAGAAACATTGTTTACTGTTAGAATTATGTAATTAGAAATAAATTTTATATATTTACTATTCAGTTAGTAAATTCTAACTGAATTACCATTTCTTTGAGATTTTTGATATTTTTTATTATTTGATATTTTAGGGGAAAGAAAGTAACGGAACGATAAATAAAAGAAGAGATATATTGGAATGCAATAGTGTTAAATGTATAATATCGCCTTTTTTGTTTTCTTTTTTTATTATGAATATTTTAATGTACATTTCAGCAGGAGTGCGAAATACTCCTATTAATTGAGTAGAGGGGAAATGATGTAAACAGAACTTAATTCCTGAAAAAGAAAATATATATATGAGATTTCTTATTCTATTTTCCTTTATATTTGTTATAACGATATATTATAATACGGTATTCCCTTCGTTACTACAGTTAACATTATTTATTATTAACTGGCAAACGGACAGTGAATTTATGTGGAAGCTCTGTTAAGCCAAATTCCTCTTTTATCACTAAAGTCATCAAGTAATAATTTATTGAAGGGGTGTCTTTTTATTATTATTATTATGATTATTTACCAATAGTGTGAAGGTTTTATTATTATTATTTTATTTCTTGACGCCAAATAGAACAATTTGGAGGGCGAAATTGAAATCGAATTCAGAAGTATCCATTGAAGCAGGGGTTAAATACTTATTAACTGCATCAATCATAAGATTGCTAGCACAGCTTCTACAGAGCGATTAGTGCCTCATCATTTTCTATTTTAATGATACTCATCTTGGTCATTCAGATTTCCCATCCCCGTCTTTTTTTTACTTTTTCTTTTTTTCTTTCTTTGCTTTTTCTTTTTTTGATAAACATAAATCGTCGTCATCTTTTCTCTCCTTCTTCTCGGCATTGCTGGTGATAATTTTTTTTCTGCTGTTATTGTTTAATCTTAACAGATTTATAAGTGAAAAACAAATAAATAAACAAGATTAAGTTACGTGTTACTTGAAATCGGGTGTTTACAGTTCTCATAATATAAATAAAAATAAAAAATACTTATTAACTGCATAATTATTTTAGAGTCTAATCAAGAAATTATTAATGTTAAAGAAATAAATATATATGTATATACATACCATTGTTTTTTTAAAAAAAAGGGTATCAAGTGTGATGTTTATTGTAATATTGAGAGCAAACGTATTTTCTTTTTTAGTTTTTGAATTGTGTTGAAAACACATTTAAATAAAGGAAAATTACCTTCAAGTAGCCAAATATAAATTTAAAAATGCACAACTCAGGAACATTAAAAATGACAATCTACCATAAAGAGAAATGTTCTTCTCTTCCGTTACCTTTTAATTAAGTATTGAGTTCTTTGGTTTAACGTATTAGTGCATGAATTAAAGGAAAAAATAAAAACAGAACGTTGAGTGTTAAACACTTTAATAATAAGGGTAATCCTTTACCTACGTTGCAAATTGTATATATTTCAATTATAAAGCATCGTAAATTAGTTCTCCCTGTCCTTTAGCCATTGCACTATACTTTCTCGCTACTTAATGGAGTCTTTACGTGGAAAAAAAAAAATATGTAGAATGATGATGCAATAGAAATAATATATATGTAAATCTGTGTTGCATATTTTTTATATTTTTTTTTTTTTTAAATCTAAAAGCAGACATGAAGGGTTGCTTAATCTGCATTTGGGAATTAAAACCTTCAAACATGTATGTATCTAGTAACGTGCTAGCAACTTCATAGATGCACTTAATTTTCCGATAAGAAAAAAAAAAAAAAAAAAAAGTTTAATTTTTATCTGTCAGGTACATGTACGAGCCCTAAAATCTCATCCAGGAATTATTTCAAGATACATAACAGCCAAATAACGATCTGATATGAAGTTTAAAGTTGACCAAAGCACACAAGAAGGTAGAATAAGGTTTGGAAACGGATTTAAAACTTGGTTGTGTTGTTATTATTACTTTAATAATAAAAATTTTGTATTGCCTACTTTTATTAAGTGTCGATGTATTTTGTCACTTGTTTAATTTTTATGTGGTGAGGAATTTTATTGTAAAGGTTATGTATGGAGACTTTGATTTCTATGAGATTATTTTCGTGGTGATCCTTGACAAAGCAAGCTGAAGTACTGATACCTATTAGTATTTTCATGACCAAAAAATGTCGATAGAAGAATTTGGGTTCGAGAAGCCTCACTTCATAAACGAGTGCTTTTTAGAAAGTTTGTTTTTGTTGTCGAGAGTGGATATCAACATACATGTCAATAGAACGTGGCTGTTCCAGTCACTCAGGTAATAATTTCTTTCTACATCAACCGCAAATTATGGTTGTAATTGCGGCCAACTAATATCCCAGATAAATCCATTATTTTTATAGTTTTACATAGTTCATTTCAATTTCATATGCAAAACGACTCCTTCCATAATACCGTTTACCTCTGACGTTGGATATAAATAAACCATCTTTGGTTCTGGAAAGGAACTGGTGTTGAAGTTGGGTACATATTCTACAGGCAAGAATCCTGTAGTACCGTTTAACAGACCTCTTATTACTCACATACATAACTGGTAATTGTATGATGGTTGTTCACTTTCGACAAAATCCTCTACTATACATCACAAACCATATTCCTAGTTTTTTACTAGAAAAAAAGTTTTATTCATACAGCAGAGGAAAGGGAGAGCCAGTGCTGACCACTTGTATTGTAGATACTTATTTTAAACAGCTGGTAAAAGTAGTTTCCCCTCTGTTTAGTAATAATTGTGTAAAAAATCATAAAAAGAAAAAAAAAATGTATTACTGCGCGAAAATAAATGTCATTTATTCAAAAAAAACAAAAACAAAACAATGTTGAGTTTTCTTTTTAAGTAGAGCTTAAATTGCACTAGCAGAAACAAATTATAGTTCATTTAAAAAGGCTTTTGTAAAAAAAAGTTTCAGGAAGAATGAAATAAAAAGTTGAATAGGTTTAATTTTTTGCTTACGGAAAACTATTGTAGATCAATCGAATACCCCCTGCAGAAACACACGTGTCCTTTTGTGGTCGTCTGTTACATAAATGAATGTCAATCACAAAGTTTGAGTAGTTTGGTTTCAGTTAATTTTATAAATCACCTTTTTCTCATTCTGAAAATATACTCTTTCACTACAAACGACAGTACACCCACAATTTCCCATAGAGGAAGGAACTTATCTTGTCTGTTCGCATTATTTGTTTACGGATATTTATTCCCAATTCTTCGTTTCAAGGATTCATCTTTGACGATTTTCGAAGATATTCTCTGTTCCTTTTATGTTGTATGGATTGGTGCATGAAAGTAAACTTAGTGGCCATTTAGCACAGTGACACAAGAGCCGTAAATATATTAAGTTACTTCAACAGGTGTAAAAAATTTAGGTATAAACTGTAATCGTAAATGAGAAATGGTTTTTATTAATAATTAATTTAAGAATGTATTAATTTTATACATCTTAAAGGCTTTAGATGTCAGGAGCGAACGATACTCTCGAATCTGAATAAACAAATGGCATTTTAATTTAAGCCAGTTCCAAGCAGCGATGGCCTTTCATTCTCAGACAGCCATTTGTTGCTATTAAAAGTTGCACAAGTGACCTTTAGATTTGCGCCCACGTTAATGTAATTAATATACATCTCCCGAAGAAGGCCCGAGGCACCAGGCCGAAATATCGAGCAAACCTCACCTCGAGTGGGAAAAAAAAATCTATACAATATCATGTCCCACTCCTTCAGAACCAAACTATAAAGTGGCCTTAATTGTGTTGAAGCGTACTTGCGCTGTGTGTAAAACTTTCCTCGTGCAGAGCAACACACCTGCGAAACTCAGCCACGCTGAGAGAGGAGAAGTCCATTACTGAACCCTTTTACTGCCTGCCTCAAGCAGTATAGTGATCGCCTTCTGTTGTGAGAATCCCCTATTCTCAACTTCTCTGGATGAATCCTGTTTTATTTTCCGAGCCTCCAGCAAAAAGAGGGTTCTCTAATGAAGTTCACCCCTCTCAGCGTGGCTGATTTTCGCAGGTGCGCGCTTAGCCTTAGACATTATTGGAAACAATTCGGAATAACGGAGCGGAAGGAGACTCCAGGCGATCTTCAGCTTTGGAACGGGTTTTTAAAAAGTTCCCAAATATATGTCTACAAATTTAAGTGCATTATACGAGATAATACACTAAATAATTTTTTTTTCTTCTGTATTATGCAAGTCTTAGCTAACTATTTTCTCTTTCAAAATTTATTACTTTTTTTATACATACACACAAATAATTTAAATAAATCTTTGTTTCAAGGAAGATAACATCCAGGCATGATGTGTATAATTTCCGATAGAAAAAAAATCATTAAAAGTTTGCAAGTTAAGTTTTTATATTGAGCTTAAAAGAAAGCAACGGTATTACTAACTCTTCATACGCATCCACTAAACTATAAACATTGTCCTTTTTGAACAAAGATTCGAAGTTACTTTTTATTGAAGAAATAAAAATTTAAACATGAAATACAGTGGAACCCCGCCATTCGTACAACTCGTTATTCGTATAACTTTTTCAAGTAAAATTGAACTCTCCATTCGGACAGCGTGACCTCGGTACTGGCCGCGCCACGCGGTCGCTTCAGTTGCAGTATCGTGCTAGCTTCCATACGCTACGCATCATCCACGTAAGCTTCGTGAAACTTTGTGATATTTTTTGTTGTTTTTATTAAAAATAGTGCAGCCATGGGTCTAAAAAAGATTACTGATTCAACTAAGCCTAAAAGGAAAGCAGTGAGAACGAGAATTGAATTGAAAAAAAGAAATCGTTGCGAAGTTTGAAAGTGGAACTCATGTCTATGACTTGGCAACTCAGTATGGCATGGCGAAATCAACCATATCGTCTATACTGAAAAAAGAAAGACATAATAATAGCGGCCTACATATTTATTGTTTCATAGTTTTTATGTATTTTAGGCTTAACATATTATTACAAAGGTTTATATAAGCAATCATCTGTGGGTCTGGAACGGATTAATCCAATTTATATTATATCTTATGTGAAAAAATGATTCGCCATTCGAACTGCCTCCTGGAACGGATTGTGTACGAATAGCGAGGTTCAACTGTACAGTGATTAAGTGTAATAAATATACTAAATTGCTGTATTTCATGTTGTAATATATACAGGGTGTCCCAGGAGGAAAGGTCAAGGGAGGTGATAATATTGGCCATTTTAAGCAAAAAAGACCGCATGAACGAGTTTCCTATTCCGAATGTTTCCGAGCTAGAGCAATTTTGAAGGTACAGTTTCAAAATGAATGATAACAAAAAGACACTACTTACTGTTTCTAATATTTATTGGTCAAGTTACACATTTCTTAGTTTATAATAAAGTTTTAAAAATTCTACAGGCCACTTTAATGCATTTCTGAACTCTTGTGAGAACATGACTTATTGCTTGTTTGAGTTCATCATGACGTTCCTTTATGAGCACAACAGCATTCATTATGTGAACGAGCAATTTGTCTCGTGAACAACTCGACGTCTGTACACTTATCCAACTTCATAAACACAAAATCCAAGGGGATTAGGTCTGGAAATCTTGGTGCAGTGCTTGGAAGAGGGAAAACAACGACCAGCAGGCGCAGTGACAATTGTGTGCCAAATTTCAATTATCTCGGAAACCATTCGGAATAGGACACTCGTTCATAGGAACTCATTTTTGCTTAAAATGACCTATACTATCATCCCAAAATATTGACCTTTCCTCCTGGGACACCCTGTATAAATTATTGTTTGATTACATTTCTGTAATATACCTTAACAGTTTATAAGTTGTCAGGTGGAGAAAAAAAAGGGGGTTCAATCAGCGAAATAATTGAGATTTAAGTGTTTCCGGATAATGGATCTTAGCCGATAAATTTAAAAACAACAACATTGAATTTGAAATTAAAACCAAAAGCTGCTCAAACCTAAACTTGCTGCAAAAAATTATTCTATATTTGCAATAAATTAAATTAAAAAGCTCTGTGAACTAATACAGGGTGTCTACAGAATCAGGGAAACCGGGAATTATCAGGGAATTTTGTTATTCTGGAAAAAATCAGGGAATTTTGCAATTATTACTTAAAATCAGGGAATTTTTTGGTTGAACAGATCGGTTTTTTTTTTTGGTTGAACAGATCGGGGAATTATCAGGGAATTTTAAAAGAAATTGTTCATGATATCAGGGATTATTCAGATTTTGTAGACGCCCTGCAATACGTTTAAGACGCATTTTAACAAGCAAAAAATTAAAAATCTTAATGCAAAACTTTCGAGCCATAACCAGAGTTGAAAGCTGTTGCATTATAATTTTTTTGACTATTGTTATTTTAGTGGGCCCGGGAGCCAAGTGGTCAGAGCGCTTGGCTGCAAGTTGGAGGTGGAGGGTTCGATTCTCGGCGGAGGGCGGGGATTTTTCCACGCTCCTTTCATCTCCAAACGGGTCCTAGGGTCTACCCAGCCCTCTGTAAAATGGGTACCGGGTTTCTTTCCCGAGAGTTAAAGGCGGTCGAGCTGACCACCCGACTTCAACTTCGTCCCCGCATTGGTCCTAAACGCTGGGAACCTGACCTCCTGCGACCCCCAAAAGCCTGTGTAGGCTTATCGTGGGGCACTTTAACTTTTTTATTGTTGTATTAACATGTTTCGTAAATTTACCATCTCAATGAAATATAAACATACGTTAAGAGAAGTAAAAGGATCTTTGAGATACCGGTAGTGTATTAATTTCATTTTTAGAAATTACCCCATATTTTATTAAATGATTACGATATATATTACTGATAGTAAATGAAAGATTTAACGACGTGTCGAGGATTTATCTAAGGTGGATATTGCGAGTTTGTTAAAATAATCGGCATGATCATATTTTTTTTACGCTGTGTCCAGGGCTGGATCTGAGGGGGGAGGTCATGCACCGCGGGCGGCAAAGGAACTCAAAAAATAGCTTTGCTCAAACTACGAGAATATATTTATGAACGGTAATACGTACTTATAAGATTACGGGTACGGTATGACTTTATTTTTAAGCCAATGTTTTGGTTATATGCCATTTCTAACCCCTGAAAGCAACATTTTTGGCGGCAAAATTCAGTTGCTTTTCTCCCCCCCCCCCCCTACAAAATTACTTAAGATCCATGCCTGTATGTGGGTTATTGGTAACCTGATACAACTGTACATAATGTTGAGAAACACGATTTGAAATCCAATCCACTTGCTTCGTAGAAAAGGCGGGGCTAGAACTCCATTCCGATTGCATGGAAAAAAACTGAAGAAATATAGATTATCGTCTTTCTTTTGGTTTTCGGATTGTAACTCAAAGAATATCCCTCTCTTTCACCCCCATTCAAAATTCTTGGATGCGATATCTATTGCAATCGAAGTTACTGGTAATAAAATTGATATTCACGAACTGACTTGTAAGATCATCAGATTCTACACAAAACACTACGTTATTAACCAAGAATTCCCGGCTGCAGTCGCGCGAGATTTTTCGAGAAATTTCGCTTAGGAACACGAAGAAACCAATTGAAAAGAAATATTTCCTGTTTTAAAGAACTCAATAATATTCTTGGCATATTGTGATGCAGTAAGTAAATCACTAAATTAGAATAAATGTCGTATAAATGAAGTTTTAATTTTATAATAATGAGATTTCTTCGACAAATCTCTAGATTTTTCGAGATTTTTAGGAAGCACACTTAGTTTAAAGTGTTAAGCTTTCTATTTCATTTGCAATTTATCCGATATTGCCATGGTTAGTAGCGGTTCAATACGACGAGAAATATTTCTCAAACAGTTTCTGGATCTGTCAGTCAGATCTTCGCTGTACCGTTCTTAGTAGTTTTGTTCGGGAAGATGCAGCCATTTGGGATTTTTTTTTTTACTGGTTTTAATAATGGGAGATGCCTCTTGTAGTAGAGTATTCACAATTTTCTTTCAAAATGATAGAAAATTTTTCTTGAACCTATATCGTCCATTTGTAGTTTTTCATGTTGTTTTAGAAATGTCGGCAGAGAGCCCTATTAGATATGCCGCTAAACATGTCTGTTCAGAAATTTGATGCTGAAGTCAAATCTGCTGTTTCTGATGTAAGCTCTGTAACTTTATAAATTTTAAATTGAAAAACTATAATCCAAGGACTTTATATAATATACTTCCTCTTATTTCAAATAAGCAATTTTTTTCTTTCGCTAGTTTTTGAAATTTTTCGAAAAATACAGAATCATAACTTTTATTGGATTAATAAATAATTTTTATGAAAAATAGTCTTCATATATTTAATTTATATATCTGTCTTTTGTGATTAATTCTTAAGAAGAATATACGAAGTAACGTAGTTGGTAAAACATTATCTGGTTTATGTTGTTTTAGTTTAATTTATTTATTTATTATTATAATTATTTTTGATTGGACAAATGCGACCTGCTTTTTTTCCCGACAAATTGCTCAGCGACTCCATTCTATCTATAACTGCACAAGAGAGAGTCTAATAGTATATTTAGAGCAACGGAATAGAACAAAGCGTTTATGAAAGCAAATCGTATAGGTGGATGCCCAAAGTTTATTTCTAGAGGGAGCCACCCATCTACGGAGTTGGCTTATAATTTCTGCCCATAGAAACCTGCGTTAAAAACACCAACATTTTAGTCCAATTTTACTTTTATTTCTTAAATAGCATCAATAAATAAATTATATGCTTTTATTCTATAAATAAGCTACTTATTTGAACGATTTTTTTTTTCTTTTCAACAAAGCATTAATTTATCAAAATAAATAATTGTATTTTTTTTTTTTTTTTGTCGATCGAACGAATAGTTTTATTTTTTGGTTAAATGTTGAACTTGGAAATCTGGAGATTTGAAGATGCACACTTGAAAGGATTTTTAAGAAGCAACAGAGGGAGGGATTACAGATATTCGAATTAGCAACACTGGTTAAAGCTCTTGCTTTATTTATTTATTTATGTTTATGTGGTGAATGTAGGTGGCAGGGAAGCCAAGCACTGCGACCGGAGCTATTAACCTGCAGCAGTCTAATGTAGATTGTAATGGAATCATTTAGATTGTATTACATTAATTACACAAGCCTACAAAATTTGAGTCATGAAAAAGTGTTTGCAATGTAATGACTGATTTTTATATAGTTTGGTGCGCTGATTTCAAATATGGCATCCATTTTTCTCAATCACGTAAGGATTTTTCACAAAATGGACTTGAATATATTGGGAAGAAAGCCTATTTAACCTATTCTGGCGAAAAGTAGATCTTTTCAAAATATTTTTAAGTGTTTTATTTACAAATTTATTATTAATCAAACTATTGGAAATGATTTGCTAAATTATATTAATAAGAGTAGTTACCATTGTTAATACATCCTGGTATTCATAGGTCTTTATGCTGTCTTTTCCTTTTCCCCTGAAAGCTCCTTTTGGCACTTTTGTCTCTTGTAGGCAGTATGAGGGTCTTCTCTGTGCAGCATCCAACAGAAGTCCGCCATCATATTGACGTTCCACCTATCTTGGTTTCTACGCTCCATCTCCTTGATATCTTGGTGAAATCTTTCTCCCTGTTCTTCACTAAGATTTTCGGGAAAGTAGTCCAAATGCGAGTTTAAAAAATGCACTTTCAAACTCGTCGAACAACCCAGGTCTTTGAATTTCGTTAACATGTTTTCCACGATACATTTCAAATTGGGGGTCCTTAAAGTTCCCCCAGAAATTTTTGGACGACTTTCTTAAAAGCTGTCCAGGTCTCTTTTTCACTCGAAACCATTTTACTTTCCAACACGTCGTCTGTAAAAAGTTTCCGAATATCTGGACCTACGAAAACACCTTCCTTTAGTTTTGCTTCCGACAGTCCTGGAAACTTGTTGCCAAGGTATTTAAAGCACTCTCCTTCTTTTGATAGAGCCTTAACAAATTGTTTCGTCAAGCCAAGCTTGATGTGAAGGGAGGCAAGAGGACTTTACTGGGACCAACAAAACTTACCTTTACTACATTTTTGTTTCCAGGTTTTAATGCTTTCCTATGCGGCCACTCCTTTTTGATCCAGTGATTGCCGTTATCCTGATTGTCCCATTCACACAAGAAGCAAGGGTACTTGGTGTATCTTGCTTGTTGCCCAAGGAGCATGGAAAGCACTTTTAGATCACCGCATATCGTCCATCCAATATCTTTATATTTCAATTTGGTAAGAATCAAGGCTGAATTCTCGTAACATTCTTTCAGGTACACAAATGCCCTGATGGCACTGAAGCATACTTGCTGCCACTATGCAGAAGCATTCTTTGAGATTTCTTTTTGACGAGTCAATAAAGAGCCTCCACTCGATCACATCATATTGCCTATTAAACATCTCCATCAATCCAGGGACATTGCTACAGTAAACCAATCCACTATCTTGAGAAACGTATGGAACGAAATCTGTTTCTCTCTTTCTGAACCATTAGAAAGAGGTAGCAGGAGCCAATAAATTCTTTTCCTTTAGCCTAGAGCCTAAGAGTTCTGCGGATTCTTTAGAAAGGCCCAAATCTCCGACTAATATCATTCAATTCCAACTGGGAAAAAGGTTGGGGCTCGCTGCTATCTGAAGGACCGTGAAAGTCCTCGTCATAAGCCTGATCTTTGTCTTCAGTCTTCTAGTTTCTCAGTAGGTTTAGGTACAGGTAATTCTGAGCTATGAGGAACATGGCGCATTGCCGACAGGAGGTTTGGATAAAAATATTTCTCCCTTATTAATTAAATTGTGCCCGTGCACGTTACATGAACAGAAGTAGCAGTCATCACTATGATTTTTAGGTTCCCTCCAGATCATAAGGATTCCAAAACGGAAAGACTTTTTCGTGCCTTTTGACCACTTTCGCAATTCTTCTACACTTTGTGTGGGGCCCATGACATTCTGGTCGCCCAAGTTTTACATCGAAATATGCATAATATACTTTCTTCACAAAATCTGTTGTATTGCTGCCTGGATTTTTGTTCAAAGTTTGCAAGTCCAATTTTACAGTAGCTTAGGGGTTCTTCGAAACGGGTCCGATGACGTAGCACGGACTGCATCAGCCACAACGGGATACTAAGTCCTATTATTCTACTCGGTTGCTCCTCCCGTAACGGCGATTGTTATGCCCTCAACGAACGAACAGACTTGCTTCTACCGAGACCAGGTGCGACTAGCACGGCTGTCTTCTCCCTTCTCTGAAGGAGTCTAGTCTAGTCCGAGAACGCACTTGCTTCTCCGGAATCAGGTGCGACTTGCACGGCTATCTTCTCCCTTCTCTGAAGGAGTCTAGTCTAGTCCAGGAACGCACTTGCTTCTCCCGGGATCAGGTGCGACTTGCACGGCTGACTTCTTGTTTCTCCAGCGATCTTCTCACTTCCAACGGCTGCTTGCCAGGGGGGGGGGGACTAATTCTTCTATCGGCTGGAGATTCACTATTATGCGGATGATAACCTTTCGTCTCACTTCACAGCTCTTCTGGCTGAATAACTCACTATTGGCGGTTCCAACGACTGGCTCTCTACGGCTGTCGACCAGGAACTGACTATATTTTCTCCGGCTGGAGACTGCTGCACTCTGTGGCTATCGGCCACCAACGAACTGTCTTGCTTCTTCTTTGGGCTCCTGCCCATAAACGAACTGCTTCACTGTTCTCCTGGCCGGAGACTGCTGCTTGGCTCACTGTCACAAACGACCTGCTGCTTCCTCTTTGGGCTCCTGCCCAGAAACGATCTGCCTAATCTGACTCGGCATCCCTATTTAAGGCCGATAAGCGCCTCTTTTCGACTCTGGAATAGTCGACTCTAAATAGGGAGGCAGGGTCACACCAGTCTACTCCTTAGGAGGGATGTCGGCCAAAACCACCGGTAACAATATTTCTTTGATGTTTCTTCACTACAAATTCCCCACAAATATAACAAAAGGAATCAGGTGAATTACGACAAGCCCTTGCTGCCATTTAGTATATTTAGATAGGTTAAAACTTTAAATATGAAAACTAAAAAGTGTGGAAGCGTGGAATAGGGAAAAGGAGATCCGAAAGGGAGTTAGTCATCAACTTTCTCATTTCCGGTCACACTTGTTCCTGGAATTCTCCTCATGATAACGACTGGTGGTGAATCTTGGTGATTTGTAGCGTAGCCTCTCGACGAATAAGAGCCATTTTGAAGTAAAATCTGTCCAAACAAAATTTTTTGGACATATTATTACTTGAAAATTGTTTGTGTTTTTTCGCACCAGAGACTGCTCTAAAAATCTCCAGTTTTCGCCAGTAATGATGACTTATGACACTAAATATTCATCTCCTTCCTTAGTAGATTATAGCACAATGGATTGGTTGCTACGAAAATCAAAATTTTCAATTTGTGAAAAAATGGTACATGATGGAATTTTTGGACTATTTTTCCTGAAATCAGCATCCAAAAATCTATCAGGATCAATTATTGGTTTCTAAACACTTTTTTGGTTGCAGGCCTGTGTTAGTATAGATTATATTGCAAACAGAAACTAACTCTCTCGGTCCTGATAACTAATTCCCATCCTAGGATCAATAAATTATGGCAAGTGAAAAAACGAAATTGAGATTGGGCGGCACAGATTCATATTTTGCAACCGCCATGTTTTACGAAGATCACAACTACGAAAAAGTTCCAGCTAAATCTCCAATGTTATTCATAACTACCAATGGACTGTTGCCTATTAATTCGATATTAACTACATGATTTTCAATCTTTTCGTTGTAAAATAAACACGAACTCACCGAACAGCAACAGACGGCGTCTGGAAACATGCATTGCCCTTCAAACACGTGAGGCTAGCACCCTCTCTGCATCGGATCCTTACAGTTGATGAAAAATGGGCGCTTTCTGTCAACAGAATACGAACAGCGCAGTGGCTCGGTAAAGGGGAACCACCGAAACAAGTGTCCAAATCCTTCTTGCACCCACAGAAGGTTCTGATCTCTGTGTGGTGGACTGCCAAGACTGTGGTGCATTATGAGATTTTGCCGCGTGCCAAACAACCACAACTGCCGTGTACTGCCGTTAGATGGACGAATGTCACCAAAAATTATGCAACAAACAATCATCTCTCGTTACTCCTGCGTGATGGAGTACCACCACGTGTTTCTCTTGGAAGCATGCAAAAAAAACAACGCGTTGGGGTACGAGGTTCTCCCTCACCCTCCGTATTCACCAGATTTAGCTCCCTCTGACTATCACATGTTTCGCGATTTTGACAACTTCTGGAGGGGGAAACGGTTCACTAACTAGGATGCTGTGATTCATGCCGTTGGTGATTTCTTAGACCACTGTGATTCCAGCTTCTGCCACCGTGGCATTTTTGCACTGAAAATATGTTGGGCACAGTGTATTGCTGCCAAAGGTATATATTTTTCTGATTAAAATGTACTTCTTTGTCTGTTACTGCTGATTTTTTTATTTGGGTCAGAATCGACCAATAATTATGAAACAACCCAATATTTTCAGAAGATGAAAGCATTACGTAAAGGTTATGAGAAAAATAAAGACTACATTTATTTTTATTTATTTTAAAAACTACTGTAGTATACTTTATTTGTTTTGTTTTTTTGATTAAGTCTTCGACTGTTTGTTTTTTAAACAGGGGAAATATTTTGAAAATGAAGTTAAATTATAGGTCATTAATTCTTATTTACTGGCTATAGAAATTGTGAAACAGCTGCTTTTTTGGTTGTATCTCTCCGATGCTTGCGAAGTTCTAATGAAATTTCGCCAGTGTTACGATGATAAGCCTAATATTATCCTGTACCGAATTGAAGCTGCTAAAATTACTACGTTTATCCGTTTGGAGAATTACTTAAAGCATATGTGCATCTCTTCTGAAATACACAGATAATGTTTAATTATTTCGTTCACTGGAAAGGATATAACCTTTCTGAAATTCCAATGACAGCTGTATTTATTGTTTCCCCTCACCCCCTTTTTTTTTCAAAGTTTAAACTAAAATTTTTTATTCATTTCTAAAGTTTGTTTTTTTTCAGCAAGTTTGAACTTCTCAATTTTTGTAAACGGACCGTACAACCTATGTCACAGTTCGTAGAGTCTGTTGCTACGCTCGGTTGCTAGGGTTTTAGCATTGAACTTAGTTACGACAAAACAGGTGTTTGTCTTGGTTTTTCTTTGAGAAAAGACCAAATAAATAATATAAAATTATCAGAACGCATTTTTAAGACTTCAAGAAAGCCCACCTTAGGGTAGTTTTTTTTTTCCCCTCCCTTATTTATGTACATTTTTGAGGTTTAGACTGCCATAGATTACCTATCACTCGATGGCGAGAGCTTCTCATTGGTGCAATCGAGAGCCTCTCGAAAGCCACTCTCCAATAGCAAAGGACCGATCTGATATACTGAAACTCATTTCAGATATAGGATTGTAGAAGAATAAATAATTTTATAATTGTTGGTGAATATAAAGTTATTTATTCTTCTACAATCCTACTTCTGAAATGAGTTTCAGTACGTCAGATCGGTCAGAGAGTGGCTTTTGAATTAGCCAATCAGAAGCTCTTGACTTCGAATCTACGGCAGTTCGAACCTCAAAAATATGTATAAATACAGCTTTTTTTGTATTAATATTTCTCCTAAAAATTCACAAAAATAAGAAGAAAAAAAACCTAAGGCGGGCTTTCTTGAAGTATTAAAAATACGTTCTGATAATTTTTTATTATTTTTTGGGTCTTTTTTCAAAGAAAAACCAAGATAAACATCTGCTTGGTCGTAACTAATTTCAATGCTAAAACCCTAGCAACCGAGCCTAGCAACAGCCTCTTTGAACTGTGACGTAGGTCGTGACGACATCATTTAAACGGTCCATTCAATAATATTTTAACGATCACAATGTTCATAGGGAACAACTTCTTGAGGAAGAAGTTCAAGTTTCACTTAACAGATTGCAATGTAGTAAGTACAATTAGACTGAACTTTAGTATGGCGGAAATTCTCTAATAACTGTCAGTTGTAAGAAAAATATTGCAATTCCTCATTATCATTACTGAATTCAAAAATTTCAAAATGGATTTACAATCTAAATTGGCAGAACCCTTCAACTTAATTTCCATCCCCAAGATCAATTCTAGCTTTTACTTCTAGTCGATTGAAGTCGCAAATTTGAGAGTAACTCGTGATTATGAAAAATAAATCTACGGTGTGCTAAATTAGCCTCACTTGTCAGTAAACCAATCAATGTGTGCTTCAATAGAAGTTTTTCAGATTTAATCATTTTATTATTTTGACTTATTATTAAGAATTATTATTTCAATTCCTTTTCATTACATGTTATTTACCAATATACTGTTATTAAAATAATAATAGTCTAATAATAATAACAACAACGAATATAATTGTTAGTTCATTCTTGTATGGATCACACAGCGTTTTTGAAGTCTGTATTTCTTTTTGTGTCTTTTTCTTTTTTTCTCTAAGTAGAAGCTATTTAAATTCTTTTTCTCTTAAGCTCTGTCAGCCAAGCGAAATAAAGTCTCTATTAAACCTACAATTTACTTGGAATTTTCTTCGCCCCAGAAAAATTCCTTCCTCGAAAAAAAAGTTTTGATTTTAATGGAAAATTAACTGTTATTTACTTTTAAAAAGTATTTATTTTTGTTCAGTTACCTATTAACATTTCTAAAGTAACATTTTCAAAAATAACTATAAGATAGTGTATAAAATTTTATATTATTCTTAAAATATACGATGAAAAAGACGAACATTACTTCTGTTTGCTTATCTATAAACAATTATATTATTATTATTATTTTGTAAAAGTTTCAAACCAAGTGTAAAAAAAAAAAAAGTGAGGAAGAATGCTTAGGGATGTGTGGTTGTGTCCATAAATTTCCTAACTATGCGTGTTATTATTACTACTATTTTTATTATTATTATTTCTTTCCTTATTTTCTAATGTTATGGACTGGAAGAGTTGGGTTCTATTGCATTAGGAGGTCGGGTTTTTTTTTTCCTTTGTTTTTCCTCGATTATTTCTTCTCCAAAAGGGTCCCGAGATCCTAAAGGCGGGCGAGCTTTAACTTCGCCCTGTTGCTATGCAGCTTCAACTTCGCCCTGTTGCCTTATTTCCAAAAACGCTTGGCATAATAACAGGATAAAACTTTACCTAACATTGTATTCTTCAAAATAACCACGTGTATGTAATCTAGAGGTTTTTTTTAACATTCCATTTTTTTTAATATAATCACAGAACAGCAGCTGTAATGTAATTTGTAATGTATTTTGATAGTTTTAACTTTTTCTATTTTTTTTTTCTTATGGAAACGGTTCTTTCCGATTTTAGTAAGGCGGTAAAATCAAAAACAAAAAAAAAAACAAAAAAAAGTTTATAGACTTTCAGAAGTTCGGACAATATTGTTTAAAACTTGAACAATGTTTATTCTCTGACAAAAATTTAGCAACAAAAACAAAAACAAAACATCAGTAATGTTTTCATTTGAAATTTCGATAAGGAAAATTCTGTTTTATTAGGCTTGGTCTAAACGCTAACGCCCAAAAATGTCCTGATTTACACCAGATTTACAGTGGTTAGAATTTATTCTAGCCACTGTAACGAGATATTGGCAACGCTAGATGTGGTCTACACGAGCGTTGCTAACGTCGCATAGTCCTCAGATATTGTTGGAAACAATGTGGAGCCTGGAAAGCTCAGGTATTTTGTTTTAGGGGTGAAATAAAGGAAAGTGCACGCTCCAGGACTGAGCGTTGTTTGGAGCTATACAGAGCCGAACGCTTTGGCCTCTGGCATTTAGCAGTTTTCGGGGAGAGTTGTTAGTACGTATTTCAGTTATCCCGTGAAATGTAATTCTTGTCCTTAATCTCTTGCTTATCAATTTAACATAGGTGTTTTTCAGTTGACAGGTATATTTTATGTTAGTTTTACTACTATTTATAATGTAAGTTCATCTTCACTCTGCATTTTACGCCATCAGTGTCTTAGCCAGGGCCGGAACTAGCCCTCCTTTCACCCGGGGCAAGGGTATATTTCTTCGCATTTTCACTATATCCTGAAGATCACTGTATATATAAAAAAAAAAACAACAAAAAACTCGCCCTACTTCCTTTTATTAGCTAAAATAATATTAACCCACTCTTTTCTCCTTTTCTTGGCTCTCCTGCGTCTAATGAAAGGGGAATCAAGGGCTAAAAGTTTATCAAATCAAAAGACATTGCAGCACGCGATTGAAAAAGCAGACTGAATATCGGCCATAGGCCGCGCAATTTCGCGCTACATCATGCTACAACCCGTAGCGTATGGTAGCGCTTCACCTTCGTATTGCGTTGTCGCTTCCAGTGGTCGGCCGGCAAGGTGGCCGGCTAAAATAGTATTTCAGCCAATAAAAGGAAGTATGGCGATTTTTTTTTTTTATATAGTGATCTTCAGGATATTGAAGAACATCATTTTTCTTATTTTCGAATTCAGAAAGACTATTTCCGCCGCTACTTCGTTCCACAACTTCTTCTCATGTGGTACTGCGGCTCCTTTTGTTCCCACAAATATTTTTTTTCGTGAACTAAATTTATTAGTTTCTCACTATCCATTTTTGTCGCGCTACATGGTCAAAAAAAAAAAAAAAAACAAGATTGAATCTTTTGCGATGTAGCAAAAGACTCTATGTCGCACGACAAATGTTCTTCCACTGGACGAGCTCCAATGCTATTACATACGTTTGATTCGTGTATCGCGTTGTAGCCAAATGTAGCTATTTGTCGCTTGTTATAGCGCGTTGTCGCTTCCAGTGGACGGCCGGCCTAAAACCGCATGTCACAGGCATAACACAAGCCAAAGCGTTCGGCTCCGTATAGCCCCAGCTAACATTCACCAACGCACAGAGAAGTATTTGTATGAAAAAAACCGGACAAAATTATATGATGCTTGTAATGAAATGAAAACTACATTTTATTAATAAATATGCATATTCGTTGAATAAGAACGTATTTCCATAATAGTTTGAGACATAATTATTATTAGTAATAATTGTTTTGAACGTATTATTTAATATTATTATAAATAATTATATATATATATTGTAATACATATACAATTATTCACTTTCACAATCAGTTCTATCATCATCATTGTCGCTACAATGAACGTCTGAGGAGTAGAAAGGTTCATTTGCAACCAGCAGATCCAGAGCCTCTTTCGAAAATGGATTAAGTTTCTTTTGTGATCTGCGTCTACTACTGCTCAAGAATGGATCTGAAGTCAGTAGTAATCTTTGCAAAACATCTTTGTTGCAAAGCTCCCATGAAAATTTCCTGGCGATATTAAGCCTGTATTGCCTGCAGGGCCGCCCAGAGGGGGGGGGGCAAAAGGGGCAGATTGCCCCGGGGCCCCACAAAAAGAGGGGCCACTTGAGGCCTGAGGGGCCCCGCCGTTCCTTTTTTTTTGGTTGTTAAAATAGGATTGTCCGGGAGGGGGGGGGGGGGGCACAAATCCAAATGTTGCCCCGGGGCCACCACTAGTCTCTGGGCGGCCCTGATTGCCTGAAATGCTTATTCCTGGCCTCTGCGGCCTCTTCTGATAACTGGCCGATTGGTAATATAGCGTGTTTAACGACTACTGCTCCATGAATTAGTATTTTATGTAGTGTTGGTGACATTGGATGCCAGCCATATATATATCTACATACATTTTAGCCGTGGCCCTGGCATACTCGTCGTATTTTTCAGTATTGATACTAAATCCACTCGAAATGACTTCCAGAATTACTTTTAATCTTTTTATTAGGTTCAAATCCAATCCCGTGATTTGAGAGGCAGTTTCAGGATCGGAAAAAAATCTCCTGGAGGAGTTTCCGTCGTTGGTGTTACCAAAGCCTGCCTTTGGGACATCATCTACAATTCCCTTTGAAATCTTTTTGTATGCGTTCTTTTGTTTCCTTAACTATTCTTTTTTCATCTGCGCTCTTTGCTTGCCATTTTTTAAATGGTAATTTGTACGCTGTATGTAATAAAGATTCCAAAAACCGAATTCTAGCGTGCAGGACTGATAAGCCGAATTTCAGTGTTTCGGCATTCACTTGAGGAGGGTCCTGTAATTTATTGAAATCCTTGGACGTAAGGCCGCAAATGTAACACCTCATTGTAGATAAGGTATTAGTCGCCGCATTACAAATTTTTCCATCAACCATGGTAGGTACCAATTCGTGGCTCACATTTAACATTCCACAAGAAGTAGATACTTGAGTGATTTGCAGAGATTTTGCCTGGTCCTCTATATATTTTCTTTCTTTCTTGGTTACGTCTTTGTTTTCGTATAGAAAATGAATCCGTGTTGGCCGACAAAACCTAACCGATGAAGGTACAGGATTCTGCCATATTATTTTTTTATCCTTTCCGGCAACCAGCCTAATAGGAACAAATGAGCTTTGGAAAATGTTCGCGTCACTGTCCACCGAGTTCTCAAATTTCTGCTTAAACTGGGACTGTTGCGAACCATCACAACCCCATTTCCCTATTAACTGCATATTTTGTTTTTCTTCTTCTATACAGGTATTTATCACTTCCTCAGCATATTTGCAAATACGAGAAACTGTATGGCCGACTATAGTTTGTAGCTGAATTTCTGCACAGGTTTCGGTAATTCTTATTGTTTCTTTAGGAGGATAGCATACTTTTTTTGCTTGTTTTATCCTCGAGTATAAACATTTTTGTTAGCTCCTTGTATAACTTCCCATTGCTTCTTTGTGAAATCCCCTTCAAAAATAGCTAATGCTTCCTCTGGAGTATGTTTTTTCACAAAGTCTAAACGTTTTTGAGCAGAAGTGATTGCTTTTCGATATTTTGTTGCCCGCGTTGGCGTACTCGTTGCTTCTTTAATTGTTTTAGCAGCATCCGTATTCCCTCAATAGCTCGCTGACACACTGGCAGCAAACACTAATTGTTCTGCAGGTACCTGCTCACGTAATTCTTTTGTTTTACGCCGCTTGCTACGATCACATAATTGTTCGAACTCCTTCACTGGTCTTCCGACTTTTTGACTATTCCAATAAGGTAATGATATAGACCCAGCCAGCCATTGTTCATTATTTTTTACAAAACGATCATTTATGTATCTTGCAGCTACCCACTTCACTTTGAGATTACTCCTAAAATATCTTAAAGAGCGAGTTAAAGTAGATGGTTCATCTCCTGGACAATTATTCATTTCCATAAGCTTCCTTTCCAATAATACCAACTTCTCATCGATTTTTGTCTCAGGGAATTGTTGCAGTATGTCAAATAATGCTCTTCTGATAAATTGCCTTTCCATCTCTAAAGAAAAAAACTAACAAACATGTTATAATAACAAAATGGTAAAAATATTCATCAATTACCTTTACTCCTTTGAGTGCATTTGTAATGAAATGGACGACGAATGAGGAACAACTTTTAATGTTATACGATAGATAAGAGTCTGTACTTTTAATATTTCCAAATATAATTGCCCGACAAAGCGCGACACAGTCACAAAAATGCCTTTGAGTAAACTTTTTTTGTAAAAAAGACACACATCATGTACATGATCGAAAACACAATCGGGTACTTGGCAATTCAATATCAAAGTGTTAGAATATTATTTTAAAATACAGAACATACCTCCTTCTTCCATAATTAAAACAGTTATTTTAGCAGGACACCAGAAATATTCACAAAAAACCTTCGAACGCGCAGCAAATATTGTCACGTGCCGAGAACAAAGACATGCAATTCACACAATGCCTATATTCCGACTGCTCGTGCGACGAAGAAGGGCGCGAGGGGTATTGTTTGCATCCACTACGTGACTCACTGGTTACTTGGCTTTATAAAAAAAATAGGTACTAGCCAACAGTTTCGGAAATCGACTTTTGTCCGGTTTTTCGATACAAATACTCCTCCGTGCAACGTCCAGTGTAGACCAGACCTTCCCGGCTTTGAAAACCAGCATCTTTCACTTTCCGTAGAGATCTCATATATTAAATCCCGCGCTTTCAACGCTCGTGTAGAGCATTTAAGATTTAAATCACAGCTGAAGGATATTCATTGAAATAACGACGATGACAATTTCCTAGAGATAATTAAAAGTTTCATAATGACTGCCAACACTACAAGCACTTCGTTACTTTGAAAGTGAACTTTCATAAAAGCAAATCTGGAAACCTTTGACCAACAGCGTCAACGAAATAATATTACGAATTTGTATGTAAAACTTTGGGAACAAATACCCAAGAAAGTATTAGTAATGTCATAAAGAAAAAGAGAAGGCTCGCCATGGCTTGGTAAAACTCGCCAATTCTCTTCGAACTCTCGGCAAACTCAGACTAGCTTCGGTAAGGAATGAAGGAGATTATTGAGATGTAATTACTTCAGGAATTCGAGGAATGTAATGAAATATTAATACGGAAAAAAAAAAAAATGAAGTCAACAGAAATGAAGAATTTTGTTTTTAAAAATGTCCATTTCAATGTTACGACGCTTGATGAAAAAAGAAATAGAAAAGCAACGATGGAAAAATTTTTCTCAATTAAAAAAATAAATAAAATTGGCCTATTAAATAAAAATTTTATTAAATAAACATAAAATTAAATATTTCTGTTTTAAAAGTTATACAATAATGCTGTTTTGGTATGCTTTTTTTAATAATTTTTACTTTATTTATGTTGAAATAGGAAAATTTGGGATATTCAAATGTGAATTTCTCTTGAAATTTTACCTTTTTCCTTTAGAAAAAACGATTCCTAAGTACATACCAGGGATGATTGAAAACTGTTTTATTTTTTTTTCTTTCGTACTTTTTAAGAAAATATTTAGTTGGAACTCTTTCGCGGCCGGCGGATGTGGTCATTTTCAAGTCAAGAAGTTCAAGTCAAGCCAAGACCAAGAAACCACCTGGTGGGGAATTCGTAAAATCCCTTCTACAATGTTTCGTTTGTAAATAAAACAGAAAAAAGAGCAAATATTTTCCTTTTAATTAACACTAGGTTAGGTTAAGTGCGGTATGATCGTTTCCAGGATGTTTCGTTTGAAAATGCAACAAAAAGAAACATACTTTCCGTTTCGGAATGATCCGCAATTTTGCAACTTTTCCGTCACTCTCAAAACAGTTCTAAGATCGCCATTTTTTTTTTATTTTTGTTTCCATTTTATATGGGTGCTTCCGCAAAGAATATCAAATATCTAATTTTCTTAAAAAACAACAAAACAAAACTAGGGGTTTCCATCGATTTCATCCCTACTGTGTATTTAAAAATCGTTTCGTTACAAAAAGAAAATTAGCGTTAATTCCACAGGTTCGGTATTGCACACAATTATCAAAAAAATCAAAAACATTGTGAGGTTATTGAAAGTTATTGAAAATTATGAAGTCATAAAAAATTTCCGAGAACATAGCTTTAATATTTCCCGAATTTTCCATATTTTTAAACAAATTATAGGCTATATCAAGAATTACTAAAATGTTCGGTTTACTTCTAAGTCTTAGTATTTAATTAGAATTGGAATTCATCAGAATACAGAAAACTTTCAAAATATGGCTAATAATTTATCAAGATTGACGGTATCTGACTGCAACAAAACTTGAATGGATAAATGGCTGGCGGTGAACTTTGATATTTGACGTTTTATCCCGACTGTAATAAATTTGTCTTAGTAGGAGGAAACCCAACTATTAACTTACACGGTAAAGCCCAAACCGTTGAAAGAAAGAACAATTTATTCCTTTTCACACAACAAAACTTCTAAATAAAACATGCATTCTTCCTTTACACTTCCTTTTGTTTTGTTTTTCTTATTTTTTAATTCAAATCATAAAATAGCTACTGTTTATATAAAAAAAAATAATAAAAAGGCCTATTAAGACCTAACAAATGTTTGACATAACAATCTTTAATTTCGATGTTTTAAATGTTAAATATTTCACTTATTCCCTTTATATATATCTTTTAAGTTATCACAAATACTTAAGAAAATGTTATTATTTAGTACATTGTTAATAAACACAATTAAGATCAAGTTGTAGAATGTTTATTACAGTTCTTTAAGGTTCTCCTCATTCTAATTTCAAAATGAATATGATTTTATAGCAGCTTTATAAAGCGAAAAATAATGCAATAATAATATTTATTATTATTATTATTATTATAATATTGGTTTTTTTTAATTGTTATTACACAAAAGGAAAAATTCAGTACAGTCCCGTTAGAGATAAAGTATCTCTATCAAACGGGAAGGTATGTATTTACAATATTGTAATTATGTTTGTGGGAGAGATTTTTAGGAGCGAAGAAACATTAAGTCATGGAACTGAACTGAATTAACTGTGTCATTTGTTACAAAACAAATTATAATTAACAACTAAAACATAAAATATTTATTGGGAAAAACAAATCATTGTTGGGAGAATGTGATCATTAATTAAACTTTAAAATTTCATTTAATTCTTATTTTTCTTTAGGCTTTTTTAGAAAATTTTTAATGTAATTTCATTAACTCTAAGATATTTGTTTTTATTGAAACATTTACAACAATTTATTGTGCATTATTCTAAAATTTCCCTCATATGTCTATCCGTAGATTCAAAAAAGACATAGACTAAAGGATCTGGGTTATGATTAAAATTTGAGCAGTGTTCCGCCCAGTCAGATAGATTTGTGTGGTTGTTTTCGTATGCTTTGACATTTGTAACAAATGACACGATATAGTGTGAAGACTGATTGTTGTATTGTTATATTTTTGTATTATTTAGAGAGAGGTAAAGATTCTTTTGTTTCTCTTCTCTTATTTATTTTGTATATATTTTTAATTTCTTTACATTTGAGGCCTCGAAAAAGTCTATCAGTTCGATTGACGAAATATTGGTCATTTCAGGAGAGTGTATATTTGTTTTTGAAATAAAGTAGCATTTTATATGAAATGTCTAACAGTTTTTGTGAATAAACTGAACCTATTAACATACCGTATACCAATATTTTTCAAACCATTCAAATGCAAACCCTTAAATATCTCCATATAATACAAAATGGACTTACAACACTTTCAAAGAAAACGGCTCATATAATAGTAATCAATTATCATTATAATAATACATTATGAAATTTATATAAATAAATTACAAATTAAAGAATTAAAACTTAAATTACAATGATATTAACAATTTAGATAAATAAATTTCAAATTAAGTAAATCAAAATATAAATAATAATAACAGTAATCATAACTACAGATAATAATAGTATAACAATAATCATTAATAATATATTATGAAATTAACTGTAATAGAAAATAATTTAAAAGTATAAAATAATTTTAAGTAAGAATATTCGTACATTACGGTTACCCAACAATGTATTAAATATTATAATACATATAGATTTTATATTCCAGATATATTTTTAAGTAATTTAGATTTTATCTCTTTTTTTATTATTATAAAAAATCCTAAACGTTTTCAATAATCAATTTTTTTAACTTTCGTTTAACAATAAATTGAAATATTTTGATTGTCTTCAAATATGTTTATATTTATATTATTTAGAAAACTTTCTACATTATAATTTATATTTTTTAAACCAAAATTATTATTTATATATGGACAAATTAATTTAATATTACTTTCTGTTCTTAAATTATAATTTTGTGTATTATTATTTTTTATTTTCCAAATATCATAATAATTTAGAAGTATTAGGTTGTAGAAGAATTATTTTGGAGGGAATAATATCCCGTATTTAAATAATAATAATAATAATAATAATAAGACACACACCTCACACCCCTGGACCTCGAAAACCCTTCTCCAACACTCACCATCTCTAACACCCACACTCAGCAGCTGCGTGAATCATGGGTTCGTAAGGAACTCCATTGCAGACATCACCACGAACTCAGCCAACCTCATGTCGACATGGAAGCGTCGAACAGATGGCTGACAAGTGGCAAGCTGTTTGGGGAGACCGAAGGGTTCATGATCGCGATACAGGACCAAGTCATCCCCACATGCAACTACAAGAAACATCCCCACACATATCCTACACGACGCAAACACACATGACGACAGATGCAGGAAATGCCACACTACGCATGAGACGATCGACCACATAATATCAGGCTGCCCCCTTCTCTCCCAAACAGATTACCTCCACCGACACAATCAGGTAGCGTCGATTGTTCATCAACAGTTAGCACACAAACACTCTCTTATTAAGAACACGGTCCCGTACTACAAGTACATACCACAAAGCGTATTAGTCATCTTCACATAAGCTGTACTGAGATCGCCCCATTCACACAGTCAAAATCATACATCACAACAGACCTGACATCACAGTTGTTGATAAGGTCAACAAACAGACCTATCTCATTGATATTGCAGTGCCTATCAGCAAGAACATGCAGAAAACTCACGCAGACAAGATCAGTAAAAACACCGATCTAGCACATGAGCTCCAGAAGCAGTGGAGGGAGGACCGAGTATGTGTTGTACCCATCGTCTTGTCCGCCACTGGTCTAGTATTTCACACATTGCACCACAGTCTCAGCACACTAGGACTTCACAAAACACTTATGCACAACTGCAGAAGGCTGTGGTACTCAACACAACACGCATAGTTAGGAAATTTATGGACACAACCACACATCCCTAAAGCAAAACTCACAATTTAGAACAAATCAACACGTGTTCTATAGAAATTTAATGGGATCTACAACTAGCAATTTTAATGCTTCCCCAGATAAAGATGAAACTTTGGAATTTTGGAAGAAAATATGGGAGAATCCCGAAAAATACAATGAAAATGCGACATGGATTAAAGACATTTATAGAGGAAAAAAGAAGACACAAATGCAAAATTTGATTATTACAAAACAAATGGATGTTCAACAAATCAAAAAAGTTAAAAACTGGTCTGCTCCTGGCAAAGATGAACTGCATGGCTTTTGGCTCAAACATCTAGTAGGCCTTCATGATAGATTAAAAGATCATCTCAACAATATTCTGCACTCCTCATCAATTGAAGAATGGATGACATCCGGAAAGACATTCTTAATTCTGAAAGATAAGGAGAAAGTAGTTTATAGCAATTTTCGTCCTATTACTTGCCTCCCAGCAACATTTAAATTATTAATAGGAATTTTGGCAAACTCAATTTTATGACTATATGTCAAAAAATTCCTTCTACCCAATTGAACAAAAAGGAAATTGTAAAAACTCACGTGGAACCCATGATCAATTATTAATTGACAAAATGATTCTCCAAAATTCAAAAAGACGCAAAACCAATTTATATATGGCTTGGATTGATTAAAAGAAAGCTTTTGACTCCCTGCCACACAGTTGGATTCAAAAATCCTTACAAAATTTTTGGAGTCAGTGAACATCAGAAATCTTTTGAAAGAAGCCATGAAATTTTGGAAAACAACTTTAGTATCAAATGGACAAGAACTTGGAGAAGTGAAAATTAGACGGGGAATAATTCCAAGGTGATGCATTATCACCATTATTATTTACTATTGCACTCATTCCCCTAACATCAATTTTGAAGAAAGCAACCTTACGATATGAAGTTTCAAAACAATTGGGAAAATTTACCATTTATTTTACATGGATGATCTTAAATTATATGGGAAATCAAAAAAGGAAATTACATCCCTGGTCAACACAGTTCAGATTTTTAGCAAAGATATTAAAATGGATATCACAAATCTTTATTAAAACTCCAAAATACTGCACCACAGACCAATATTTCGTCTTATTTTTCAAAGACTTCCTCAAGGTTTTTTGGTAACATAATAAACAAATAAATAAAATAAAAAAATCAAGATCAAAATGGAAAGAGAAATAACCTTCTCAAACCTTTACAAATCAATAAATAAATTCTATGGCAATAAGTACATCAAATAATACTATTGTCGTATAACAATAAAACATTCAAAATATTTTGAAAACAATCAAAAGATTTGAAACTTATTATTACATTAAATGCTACTAACTTACTGTTATTTAAAACAATACTAATTAAATTTTAAAATTTTACTTAATCTTTTGTTTTTTATCAAAGATTCTCTGAAAATGCTCAAAGACATGTTATTCACTTTCTGTGATTTATCCCTGTTAAAACATATGCAGCAATTTATTAGACAAGATTCTAATGAATATCTTTTATACTCATCCTGAATTTTGTAAATGTTATTCACTAAAGGATCTGGGTTGTGACCATATCGAAAACAGTGGTCTGCCCATTCAGATATTTTCTTATGTTTATTACGGAATGCCCGTACATGTTCATCCACTCGTTCTTTAACTGTGCGACCCGTGCTCCCAATGTAGACCCCCTGACAATCTCTACATTGGAGAGCATAAACCACCCCCATATTGTGTAGATCTGTATTCCCTCTTTCTCTTTTGAATTTAAATAAAACATTATCTTTGAAAAATATTATATTGATTTTATTTTCTTTACATTCTTTTTTTACACAGTTATTAATTTTAAATTAATTTTGTTTTAAATAACAGTAAGTTAGTAGCATTTAATGTAATAATAAGTTTCAAATCTTTTGATTGTTTTCAAAATATTTTGAATGTTGTATTGTTATATGACAATAGTATTATTTGATGTACTTATTGCCATAGAATTTATTTATTGATTTGTAAAGGTAAAGGTTTGAGAAGGTTATTTCTCTTTCCATTTTGATCATTATTTTTTATTTTATTTATTTGTTTATTATGTTACCAAAAAACCTTGAGGAAGTCTTTGAAAAATAAGACGAAATATTGGTCTGTGGTGCAGGATTTTGGAGTTTTAATAAAGACTTGTGATATCTTATAGAAGATCTAAGATTTGGTATATTAAAATGGAATTGTGCTACACTAAACATGAAGCGAGGAAAAGTTGATGAAACTAATGGTATAATATTTGAAAATGGAAACATCATCAAGTCCCTTAGCATTGAAGATTCCTACAAATATCTTGGGATACTAGAATCAAGTGAAATATTAAATGCTCAAGTCAAAAAGAAAACGAGTAAAACGAGTCCGTAAAGTTTTAAAATCAAAGCTTAATGGTGGCAATACTATCAAAGTCATTAACTCTTGGGCAGTTCCTGTAATTAGATACACTGCAGGAATCATTGACTGGACACAAGCTGAATTGGATACTTTAGACAGGAAAACCCGAAAGTTGATGACTATGCACCATGCTCTCCATCCTAGAAGTGATGTTGATCGATTATATCTTCCAAAGAAAGAAGGTGGCAGAGGACTTCTTCAAATCAAGCAAATTGTAGAAGAGGAAAAACGAGGATTAAATGATTATGTAAGAAAAAGCAAGGAAAAGATGCTGATTGAAGTTTGTAAGGAAAATTTCTTGAAAGTTACTGGATCAAAACTGGAATACAAAACAGAAATCATAAAACAACGATTTCACAGCTGGAAAAACAAGCCACTCCATGGGTAATATATAAAACAAATTGAAGGAAAAATTGACAATTCCAGAAACTGTCAATGGCTTCAAAATGGCTACATCAAGAAAGAAACCGAAGGTTTAATATTCGCTGCACAAGAACAAGCTTCATTAACTAATGTGATGAAAACCAAAATACAACATGTGAGCAACAACAGTAAATGCAGATTATGCAAAGAAAAAGATGAAACTATTGATCATCTTATCAGTGGTTGCAGCAAAATTGCTCAAACTGAGTACAAAAGGCGTCACGATAGAGTAGCGAATATTATCCATTGGAATTTATGCAAAAAATATCAATTCCCAGTTCCAACAACTGGTGGTAACATATTATTGAAAAAGTGTTAGAAAATGATGAGGTAAATATCCTTTGGGATTTCCGAATACAAACTGACCGTCATTTGGATCACAACACACCAGACATAACAATAGTAGAAAAGAAATGTGTTTTTCTAATTGATGTAGCAATACCTGGAGATACACGAATTGTTGAGAAAGAACAGGAAAAGATCACAAAATATAGGGATCTGACAATTGAAATTTCTCGATTGTGGAACAAACGTACCACTGTGATACCTATTGTCATTGGTGCCCTTGGTGCCATATCAAAGTAATTTGTCAAATTCTTTAATAGTTTAGAACTTTACAATATTTCATTAACAGACCTGCAAAAAACATCATTACTAGGCACTGCTTATATTCTGCGAAGATACTTGGACAATTCTTAGATCTCTGAGTGAGACTTGAATTGCTCAATTAATCCAGTCAAAGATGTGTTCTTTTTCTCTTTGTACTGTGTCAAATGTTGATAATAATAATAATAATAATAATAATAATAATAAGCCCCCATGGACCCTACCTCCTCGCGGTGGGGGCGAGAACTACACTAGCTTTAGGGTAGGATAAAGGGTCCAACCATCCTTGATGAGAACTCGTTCTAATATAGATCATGCTGCATCGGGTATGGCGCAGGATAAAGTCACCCGCGTTCGGGGGTTAGGCAGAGGCCTCCGTTCGAAAAATATACTACAGTCTCCCGCAGATGGTGGTGGAGAAAGTGGCACCCCATCCTGTAGTATGACTATTACAATGCCCGGGCAGCATCATCCAGCCCGAATAGTCGGAAGTGTTTCGTCTGTGTCAGAGCAGGCGACCACCAAGACTGGGAAACCACGCCAGCGCATCCGATGGTCATCACAGATGAATCAGGATCTTACGCGCGACTTCTACACTGTTACACAGTTAGGGACTCAACTCACAGGATACAGACAGGCACTACATCATGCATTCACCACACATTATCCATCGTTAGGGCTTAGCGAACAGCGGGTAGCAGATCAGCGAC
>JAFIDM010000003.1:12122409-12136137 GCA_023159025.1 Thereuonema tuberculata | reverse complement strand
TGGGACCGTCCCATTCACACATACAAAACTATACATCACAACAGACCTGACATCACACTTGTTGATAAGATCAACAAACAGACCTATCTCATCGATATTGCAGTGCCTATCAGCAAGAACATGCAGAAAACTCATGCTGACAAGATAAGTAAATACACAGACCTAGCTCACGAGCTCCAGAAGCAGTGGAGACAGGACCGAGTACGTGTTGTACCCATCATCCTGTCCGCTACTGGTCTGGTGCCTCACACACTGCACCACAGCCTCAACACACTAGGACTTCATAAAAACACTTATGCACAACTCCAGAAGGCTGTGGTACTCAACACAACACGCATAGTTCGGAAATTTATGGACCAAGCACACATCCCTAACTATGCTTCCATATATTTTTTTTTTTTTTTTTTTTTTTACACTTGGCAATATGTGCTTTGGTCCTGACCTGCCATATTGTGTTAGCTGGGGAAACCCATGGTTTGAAACTTTTTTCGATAATAATAATAATAATCAGAAGTATTTTTTTTTTTAAATTGAATAATACTAACCATAGGCGCATCCAGGATTTTGAAATTGGGGGAAGCAGGTGTTAAAATGGTAGAACCCATTCAAAAAAAAAAAAAACATTCGGGAATGGGAGGATTTATAAAGAAAAATGCTGAATTTTCTATCCCAAAAAAGCCCAAAATCCTAGAATTTTACTATTTCGGATGCAATGGCCGGGGTTACAACCCTTATCAACCCCCCCCCCTCCTCGATTCTAACACTTAATATTTGAACTTGAATATTTTAAGCAATAATCAATTAGTATTTTGCAGTATGAAGATACAATAACAGTAATACTTTCCTAAGTTTTTATAATAACTTCGATACATATGCTAGAACTGAAATATTTAGCTTTTAATATATACATACAAACATAGTTCTCTGCCAAGGGCAGGTCCTTCACTGCAAACTCAGCATTCTCCAATCTTTCCTATTTTCTGCCTTCCTCTTCGTCTCCACATAAGATCCATTTACCATAATGTTGTCGATCATCTTAAATCTTCTTCTGCCTCGAACTTCTTACCGTTCATCATTCCTTCCAGTGCATCCTTCATTAGGGAGTTTCTTCTCAGCCAGTGACCCAACCAGTTTCTTTTTCTCTTTCTGATCAGTTTCAGCATTATTCTTTCAGCTTTTAATATATTCAGTTTTTATTAAAACTGTCATTTTAAAATATATTTTTCGTTTTACCAGGGTCTTTTTTTTTCAGTTTGTTTGTTTGTTTGTTTTTTGTATAAAAATATGTATTTTTATTTTACTATAAAAAACATATAAAATATAATTTTTTTATTCTTTCATCTGTAACAGTTTCCTTTTCAGTTCCCATCCGTTGTTTCTCCTTAACATAAGCGGAATATTTGCATTTTGATTGGGGGGGGGGGGGGGGCAAACCTTAAAGTATTTTAAATTACCACTGAAAGTAACTCTCAGATAATTTAATTCATGAGAAATATGTTGTGAATAATGCTTGCCGACTTTTATTTATTTTTGTTTCCTTAAAATGTTGGCCCACATACATACACACCCACACACAATAAATTCCGCCTACGTTCCTGAAGAAACTGTGCCACAAAAAATGATGGATGCCAGTCAATTCTCCTTTGTATTCCAGTATTTTATCAAAGAAGGAATTATTATTTATGCATTTAAAATAAAAAACAAAACAGAAAATGGTGTTTCTTATTTTTCAAGAGTGTCGATATCATTTCGTACATCTATTTGTACGAAACAGTTCAACTCCTAGCAGTGGCGAATATAGAATATATTTTTTTTTTTGGGGGGGGAGGGGGGCAAGATTAATGTAAGGTTAGGTCAAGTAATTTTAAGTAGACACCACATGATACTTTATATTTGCTGCTCGTATTCAGAATTAAAATTTGTAAAATGAAAAAGACGCAAATAAATTGAAGAAAAAAAATGTTAAATCTGTTCAACCAAAAAAAAAGAAAACGTTGTCATCCCATTTGTTCAACAACAACAACCAAAAAAAAAGGATGGTTGGCCACCTTAATAATATTTCCCCCCCCCCCCTATATTAGCCCTTGACTCCTAGAGGGGGCCGCGCGGTTGGCGTTGTCACTAAGACATCGGCCTCTCACCTCTGAGTACCGGGTTCGGTTCTCATTTGGGTTTCGTGATGGTGGACGATCCGCGCTGGGCAGGTTTTCTGGGGGTTCTCCCGTTTCCCCTGCACTTCTCCCACCATACTTTCTCAGTCTTTCTCTCCATCTGTCCATATTTCCGTGGGTTAGTACAGTAGACCTCCGGTCGCAGTGCTTGGCTTCTCTGCCACCCACATTCATTACATAACATAATATGACTCCTAGAGGACAGATATTCATGAGATTTAATGCACACCCAGATCAATGAAATGGATGATGTGTTGGAATAATCTGATATATAAATTTTACTTAAGTTATTTTTGTATTATTAACAAAAAAAAAACAAAAAAAAAAAAATAAGGAAAATTCAAGAAATTTGCAAATTTACTTTATTTCAAAATAAATGTTGTTTCTAGTAATACTTGTGATAAAAAAAAATGATATGCCGCGAAAAATTTGGATTATAGAAAGTGTGTCTTCAGCTGAAGAAGTGGAGAAGCATTGATTTAGTTTATTCATTTGTTTATTGTTACTTTCAGTGCTGAAAATAATCTTTGGTTCTGAATTAAACATAATAGGAATTAGAAAAAGAAAAAAACAAATCCTTTTTCTCCTTTTCTCCTTTCTCCAATTATTCTTTTGCATTTTATTATTATTATTAGAGGTGAAATCACCAATATTTGTTAAAGGGGCATGGCAATTATTAATGATTTCTAGTATCTCAGCTATATTTATTATTTAAATCTGAACTGATTTAAACTGTACATGAATGAATAGTAGAAATAATTTGATAGCATTAATTCCTTATAGCATATTGTTATTGTACAGTATTATTTTTTTTTAAATATCAATTTCACTTGCTTTTTTTTTATTCCTGTTTTGAATAATTGCTGTCACGTGGGCTTCCAGACATGAATAAGTGTTATGGTGATTTCTTGGAAATGCATGACAAAATTTCAGGCAAATTCAGTTTTTGTATGTTTTTGAAAAGAGCAAACATAAAAATTTGAAATTTCATAGTAGCTTTGTCTTAGTTATTCATTTATTGATATGTTGTCATGCATTTTCTCTCGTTCAGCGTCATATTTCACTCCATTGGCAGATCTTGGAACTATTTTTTTTCCAAGGCATTCTTCTCCCTATGCCTGGGATAATCTATTTTCTAATATTCTGATTTCATTCAACTCATTAGTTGGAGATATAGAGAGTTCTAAATAGGGAGTAAATTATGACCACCTTGGATTACTATTTTATCGAATTACATTGAATTCAAGCAAAAATCGACCTCGATCAGCTGCTCACTCTAAAGTGTATCCGTTCCATGCGGTCGAAATTTCGAGTTACCGAAAATTCAACTCCTTTTAAATTCTAAGGATTTTTTTAGGCAGTTAAAATTAATATTTATTGTGGGTTGTTGTTGTTATTATTATTCCTAAAAGGTTTAGAGCTATTTCCATCAACATTTAAAGGATAAGCACATTTCTAAAAGTTGATCAATTAACAAAGTAACTTGTAATTGCCGCGCGGTTGGCGTTGTCGCTATGACATCGGCCTCTCCCCTCTGAGTACCGGGGTTCGGTTCTCATGTGGGTTTCGTGATGGTGGACGATCCGCGCTGGGCAGGTTTTCTCGGGGTTCTCCCGTTTCCCCTGCATTTCTCCCACCATACTTTCACAGTCTTTCTCTCCATCTGTCCTTCTTTCCGTGGGTTAGTACAATAGACATCTGGTCGCAATGCTTGGCTTCTCTGCCACCCACGTTCACTACATAAACATAACTTGTAATTATTGTTATTATTATTATTACTAGTACTACTTGATCAGTTTTATACAACAAAACTGCTGGCAGCTAAACTACAGCAGCTCAAGATACTTCTTGAGATAAGAAATAGCAGAAGACAGGAGGAACATGGTGTTAATTGGTGGTGCCAAGGACTCTGCCAACAATGAATGATGGACACACCGTTCTTATTTCTGAAGAATAGCAATTTTATTATTAACTAGTCGGCTACCCGTCGCTTCGCTGCGGAAGCCTCGCTTAAGTAACGAAAAACAACGTTTTATTTATTTGAAAGAACACACACACACAAATTACATCAAGGAAACTAAAACTAAATTTTTTATAAGTTTTTTTTTTTTTTTTAATTTAATTTTTGATGTATATATTCTCTTAATCTACGACTGCTTTTAGAACCAGCGTGAAAATCATATATCTATGATATATTTTTATTTTTTATACAGATTAAAATGTAGGCCTCGTAGTCTAATGGCTAAGACGTCTAACTTCTGAGCAGTATTCTACTTAATAGAAATAGTGCATCTTTCTTTCTTGAGTCTCTTTTTTTTTATTCCTATTGATACTTTTCAGTGGTTTTTCAGTTAGAAATAGTGATGGTTTTTGAGTACAAATAGTGAGTTTTCAGTATTCTACCAAATAGAAATACTTCTTCATTTTTTTTTTTTACTCTCATTTTTATTGTAATTGTCACTTTTCAGTGGCGTTTCAATTACAAATATTGATGGCGTTTGAATTACAAATATTGATGGTTTTTCAGTAACAAATAGTGATTTTTTCCACCTCAAAAAAAAGAGTGCTTCTTTCTTTCTTGACTCTGTTTTCTTTACTCCAACATCTGCCGTGTACACGCACTCATTTTTCAATATCACATAGAATTTGGTTAAGTAAGAATATTTAAAATATTGCAACGTTTCGGGAATTATATAATTGTCAATTTCGAATTACAAATAAACTGACGGATGGGAAATAAATAAACAATCTTGAGATTAAAAAAAAAGGTTGAATACATTCCTTATTGATTGGGAAAGGGAAAGGAGAGATAAGTCAAAAAACAATATATAGAGAGTTGTAGTCCCTAAGGCCTATTGGATAAGACGTCTGACTTCGGATCAGAAAGTTGCAGGTTCGATTCCTGGCGCGGATGTTTCGTTGTAAAATTTATTTCTATTTTCCATTCTCACAGAAAATTGCGCCGGACAGACACACAGACAGAGAAATAAAAGATTTTAGTAATATAGATTGGAAGTTGATCAGTTTATCGCTGAATAGATTTTTGTTATTCTCTTGAATCTATGTTGAAATCTAATGGAGCAGAAAAAGCAATTAAGAAAGTTTTGTTGATGCATTGGCAAAACGAAGGGGTTGTTGGTGAAGACTAAAACCTCTCCCACTCCATTGCATCCGAAAATGGCAAAAAAATCTAGGATTTGGTTTTTTGATCGGAAAGTCCATTATTTTGTTTACAATCCCACCACACCCTCATTCTGGAAAAAGAGACGACTTTTTGTTTAATGGATGACCATCCTTATTCCTCCCATTTCTAAAATCCTGGATACTCATATGTGTTGATGGATGTATAAATGATATCGATTGGCTTAACTGTGGACACGAAGCTCCATAAGATTTTAGAAGAAAAGTTCTCTAGGATCGTGTGCTTCTATAATCTCTATTTCTACCCTGTCTATATACAATCTCAAAACCATTATCCTTTACAAGTGTATTAAGTGGCGGATGTACTTCATCATATTACATTGCTAGGGTTTCACATGATGAACAAACTCACCACTTTTCCTGCAAAGTCGACTCAATCTATCAATTCCTGGTTGTTTAAGAGCAGTGGCGAGAAATGTTTTGAAATGTTCAATTCTTTCAATGCTGAATCTCTATTTATTTATTTATTTTACGTTTTTGAGTTAAGAATAGTAAATGAAATTGAAGAAAACACACGACGTAAATACGTAAAGTAAAAATGTTGAAATTTTCTATTTCAATGTTAGCGAACGGCCAGGAAAGGACAATCTATAATATGCTTTGCATTCTGGGAGTTTCAATTTTAAGCGCGAGCACTGTAAGTCACAGTTCAAAGAGCCCGTTGCTAGGGTTTTAGTCAAACCGGTGTTTATCTTGGTTTTCTTTAAGAAAAAGCTCCCAAAAATAATAAAAAAATATCAGAACGCATTTTTTAAGACTCAAGAAAGTCCACCTTAGACATTATAACTTACGAATACCCTTTAAGATATCCAGATCCTTTTTTATTGCCCTTATATGTGTCCCAAATCTTCCTTTTAGTAATCTAATCCTTCCACTAAAGTTTCAGCTTCCTAGATAACTTTAAAAAAAAAACTTTTTTTCCGTATCAGTTTAAATTTTTAACTTTTTTTTCCTTTTATAAAGTTGATCTCTTGAGTTGTGTTATCAAACTTGTCTAATTCCTTCAAATACACTTTTATCTATTAAGATAACAAAAAAAAAATTATCAAAACCAAACATTCAAGATAAATTTATTATAAACAAATTAAGTTTCTTTTACTTTTGACTAAAGTAAATGCTTAAGAAAAGCACATCAATCTAATGCTGAATATTCTTTTGCAACAATCTGTAAGTAGAAATTTTAATGTTTCTTTTTTTTTTAATTTTTATTTGATTGCCTAACATATTTCCATTGGAAAACAAACTAGCAACATTGAAAATTGGGAGAATTTTGGCTAACTTTTCAAACTTAACAACATTTCGATTTTTGTGTTTGATATTTACAAGTTACAAGATATGAATTATAGGATACTAGCAAAACTGCCTGTGCTTCGCGCGCGTTACAAAAAAGAGTTGTCCTAATGTGGATGATGAACAAATTGCAATTGTGTGAACACTTTGAAACAAAAAGTCACGTGATAGTTAAAAATTATGTTGTAGTCCCGCTACCGTCGCTTCGCTCCGGAAGCCTTACATACGTACGGTAAAAACGCTTCATTTCTTCAAAAAAAATGAAAATTACATCAAGTAAACTAAAAACTTAAACTTAGAATTAAGAGCACTTATGTCAAATTTCATGTTTGCAACTCAAGCGGTTTCGGAGATATGCATACCCTTGAAGAATGTTTGCCCTCTCGTTTACACACCTTAATCCGGATCCGAGTTTTCGTTGTTCGTGCATTATTCTGGGATGCATGTGAAAATCCGTGCCAAATTTGGTAAAGATCCATTGAGAAATGGCGACGTTGCTTCAAGACAAACAAACAAACACTCGCTCTTATTATATATATATATAGATGATACTGACCAAAAGTAGCATTTCGTAAGGAGCAAGGAGTTGTATAAGAGATAACGTGTGATCACACTAAATACAAAAGTAGTTGAACAACAAAACAGTTGAATAACTATATTAAAAAGGTCTTTATAATTGGAACAGCACAGATATACGTACTGTAGATAGGACTTGAACATAAAAGTTATGAGCTTATGCACGGGCGGATCCAGGATTTTTCAAAGGGGGGGGGGGGCTAACTTTTCTGAAGAGCTGACTATACCTGTGTGTCTGAAATGCACGTTAAACGCCAGCTTTTTATTAGCAATTGAAATCGTCATCATGGCAATATTAATGTCTATCAGGCAGCAGTCTTTGGATACCATATTTTATCCAATCTATATTCACAGCTAAAGGGAGGGGCTATAGCCCCCATTAGCCCCCCTCCCCTGGATCCGCCTATGAGCTTATGTCGTCCTAAGTTATATTTGATTAGGAAATTTGGTTTAAAATGGCTATTATTACTTGTTAAGGTTAATTTGTTCATTTTATTTCATTCATCAAATTTATAAGTAGGCTTTACAACGTCAACATTACAATAATAACAATCTTTTAAATTATTTCTTTGACGGATTTAAAGAAACAACATTATACAGAAAGGTAGGGAAAAACCCTCCCACTTTTTATTAACTCATTTTCATTAATTTAAATTAGGTATTATTAGTTCAGGATATGAAGTCATTAACAGTTAATAATATATGAATACAGTCATCCCTCGACTTACGTCCGGGTTCCGTTCCATTCGGCAGGACATAAGATGAACTGACATAAGTCTAAATCAACAGAGTTATAGGGGTTAGGGACTTAACCGTATTTAGTATAGACCCTACTATCCCAAACACTGTATATTTCACTGATATTGGATTATTAACAATTATTATTGATAGAAAACAAGAACATTAGTAATGATGGAAGAGAGAAGAAGACACCGTATTATTCATCAAGACTGTTGCTGAACTTAGTAGCTTTAGATTAGAAGAGGACCTTGATGTTGCTTCATCACTATCATCGATTTATTGGAAGGAGATTCTTTCACAGCCTCCACGATTTATATCCTTATTTTTCAAAATGGACGTCACTGTGGAATGAGATCGTCCGAAGTCATGTGCGATCACATTGTTAGCTTCATGTTGCTTTGTAACTTGCAACTTCGTTTTAAGATCAATTACTCGCCTCTTTTTTGTAATTCATCACTAGATTTTATGACTGGGCGTGTAGGGACGTTATCTTCGAGCGGACGTTAGTCGAGGATGACTGTACATGACGTTCAAGCTTGATGGATTATTCAAGGCGATGGTCTGATGATTGATACTCCTGAACATGAATTCGAACACCAGCCCGGAGCTGATATGAATGTTTGTTTTTGTTCTTTGGGATTCACTTCTTTCCAATCGTTTAAAATAGACTGCATCCTGGGATAACTATAATATATAATGTTAAAAACCCAAAGTTGTTTAAAACACTTCTACAGAATCATACTATAGAGCCTTTAATCCAATAATATTCTTTCTGTTTTTTGTGTTTGCAAGAGTTCTTCAAAATGAAAGCAAATTGATTCTCTCAGTTTATCAATTTTTGCTGATTTCTAGGTTCGTTAGATAATTTAGAAGATCACGTAATCTTAATTTCGTTTGGATTTTTTTTTTTTTCCTGTGCCAATTTTTCTTGCTTTTAATTTATTTTTAATAATCTTTCAATTGCAACTTACAAAAAAACATCAAAAACAACGTAAATGTAATCTGCTTATTGGAAAATTCCCTTTCTAACTTCTTTACTGTATAAGCAATAACTTTGCAAATTATTTAATAGATATATTCGCAGTCAACTCGATTGTTACAATGAAACTAAGAACGAATTTGACTAAATTAATATTTTTTGCTGAGATTTTTTATTTTGAATAAAAATGTTTGTTCTTTAAGTAATTATTCTTTTTTTCAAATCAGTAAAAACCTTTCATTTATTTTAAAATTAATTTTACAGAATAACACAGTAAAAAAAAATATTTTAAATCACGTCCTTTGCTATCAAACCGAAAACACAAGTTCATTTTTCAGTATTTTCTTTTCAGTTGAAATTTTTAGTTATTTCTTTAGTTTCTAATGTAAGTCTAATAAGTTTCAGTTTAATTCTAATGTCAGTTCATAAGAATTTCTGACGTCGTTTAGGTTTTCCGCCCTGTCATCTAAATCTTGTAAATAAATCCATCTTGTTTTTCTAAAGTTTTTTGAAGCAGAAGTATCTCCCACACGACTTTTTAAAAAAAATAAACAAATGAAATAAAATCCAATGTCTCCGTATTCGTACCTTTCATTCGTAAATGATCTTGTGTTTCTTATTTGCTCCTATATTTGAGACTAAGTTCAGTTTAAGTCTTTGAAATGTTCAACTCTGCGGCTCACTATATTTTTTCCTCCACAGGTATAACTAAACAAGCAGAAAGAAAGAAAAAACAAAACCAATATGCTTGAAAGAAACAGAGCAGGCAATCTCAATACGATACAATAGGCACCATTAAAGACACATTAACAGGGAAAAAATGTATTTATATTCAACTTTCAGTTTCTTGCATTAAACATGTAATAATTTCACTGCCATTTTGCTCGATTATCATTGCTGGAAATCTTAATTTGATAGAAAATTCTTGCTAAACAATGCCAAAAAGAGGGAAAAAAATATTTGATCAATGTTAACGACAATTTGTTGTAAGAGCTGTAGCTATCTATCAGTCCCATGCACATTGTTTGGTTTGCCGTTTGTAGCTGATTGTATTGATTAGATATCGTAGTGGTTTTTTTTTTTCTTTGGCACTGAGAAATTAGGATTTTATGCTCCTGGAAAGCGTTATTGGTGAATAGAAGACAAATTTTTGAATGTTTGTTTTATATTATTAAATTTTCAGTAGACCTAGGCTTTAAAATTCTAGAATTTACCATTCTAGGTCCCTTATGGAACTCTGCCGTTGTAAGAAACGTTCATAGGTTTTACCTACGTGTTATATAGTTTCAGTAAAAGTCCCTTGCCATATTCTAGGCTGAGGAACTAAAGTACTGTAATTTTACAAATCAGTGAAAATTACAAGTGTTTTGGAAATTGAATATTTTAGGTAATTTAGTACTTTAGTAACTCTAGTGTAAAAAAGAAAATGATAATGATTGGTTAACTGTGATCACGTGTCTTACAGATATAAAGAAGAGATAACCGTTATAATAATCATTATGTTTTGACTTGATGATTCTTTGAACTGTTAACAGTAAATAAGGTTAGGAATTACTGCTTGCCCAAGCCATAAAGACTGGGTTTGGCACACTGCCAAAATAAAGGAACAACCGGAAGGGGAGAATTACATTCTAAAAGATTATACATGTATTTCTTATTCTGTGTGTTTGTGTGTATTTTATTCTCGCTTTAATTTTAAACTGAATTTTGAGCAGTAATTTTTAACTTTATGCATCTCTCCTTTATACGTCGTTTGTTCTGTTTTTGTCGGCACATCTCTATTTTCACGCCGAGAAAGAGGTGGCAGCGACCAGTAAATCACGTGACCAGTCTCTTTCGTCTGGCTAAGCAGTACATGGCCGTTTAAGAGCACGATTTGATTATATATTTTCATTCTTTTCGTTTTGTTTATAAAAATTGTAATTTTTGTAGCTTAAATGAAGATTACCTTGTGTCATACTTGGATATGACTAAAAAAGGCCTGACACACGAACTGTTTAAAAAAAAAAAAAAAAAAAAAACATTCGACAGGACACGCTTGTGGTTTACATCCCTGTCCTGTCGAAACCTGGTTGTGCTATTAAATTTTAAAGTGTTTCATGTAATAGTTTGTGTGTCAGACCTTTTTTAATCATTTTGTAGCTTGAGAAAGGAAAGACGTAACATTATTTCTGAAAATTTGCTGTCATTAAATGTATTTAAGTATATTTATTTGTGTGATGAAGTTATAGAACTTACAACTTTTAGAAAAGAGGATATGAGGAGAAAGTATGGATTTCATTATTAAAAGTTTTATATGTGTTATAATATTTCTTCTTGGGGATAGTTTGATAGTTTGATAGTTTTTAATTTAAAATTAAAAAAGGGAACCAAACAACTAAAGTAAATATAAATACATTTATAAAATTCATATTCGTCACATGCACATGTTCCGAGATATCTTATACAAACCTCTTCTTCAGACTACAAGTAAGAAAGAATACAAATTAGGCTTTTCTGGATTACAAACATTCTTTACAATATCTAAGTATCAAAGTATCAATGTAAACCAATTTATTTTTTAAAATAATTGATTAAAGTTAATAGAGCTGGTATTGTAAGGCATTTGTTATTGAGACCTCAGTATTATAGCATTTGTTGAATTTTATCAACAAAGATTCGTAAAATTTACGTAAGTATTGATCAATAATAGTACCATAAATGAATGGATTCTCTACCATTATTTGATGACCAGTATTTTTGTAATGGAGGGCCGTTAAATACTGGTAATTGCCCTATTTTACAGCTCTAGAATGATCATTCATATGCGTGATACCTCGGAACATGTGCATGTGACGAATATGAATTTTATAAATGTATTTATATTTACTTTAGTGTGTTTGGTCCCCTTTTTTAATTTGATACTACTACACACCGTATTCATGAATGATTGTGAAATTTGTAAACTCTTTCTTTTTAGTTTTTTTTTTTTTTTTTTTTTAAACGTAAAGTTTCGAAAGCAACACTATTTATAAATAGAACACGGTCTATACAGTAATACCTTGAGATACGAACGCCCCAACATACGATTTTCTTGATATACGACGAAAATTTTCATATAATTTACGCCTCAAAATACGAAGATATTTTTGAGATACGAATAGCTAGTACAGGGATGCCATCGGTAGGTGGCGCAGCGATCGCCCGGCTACCCATGTCCACCCGAACATTCAGCCCGCTTAGTTGTGAGAGAGAGCTTTGAAGCTATTGTTACCCAAGAAGGCTACATACCGCAGCAGGTATTCAACTGCTTGCTGTTGAAACCGGGCTTTTTTGGAAGAAAATGTCTAGAAGAACCTACATCACCGCAGAAGAGAAGAATCTGCCTGGCATGAAACCCATGAAGGGTAGGCTTACGTTAGCCCTGTGCGCTAACGCTAGTGGTGACTGTAAAGTCAAACCATTGTTGGTGTATCATTCTGAGAACCCCAGGGCCTTTAAAGCACATAAGGTGTTAAAAGAGAAACTCCAGGTCATGTGGCGTACCAATAGTAAAGCATGGGTAACTCGCCAATTCTTCGAAGAGTGGGTGAACCTTGCGTTTGGTCCAGCTGTCAAGAAGTACCTTACGGAGAATAATCTCCCATTGAAGTGTCTTCTGCTTTTGGACAATGCTCCTGGTCATCCTCCAGACCTTCAGAATGACATCTTGAATGAATTTAGTTTCATCCAAATTCTCTTTCTGCCTCCAAACACGACGTCTATCCTCCAGCCCATGGATCAGCAAGTTATTTCCAACTTCAAGAAGTTGTACACAAAACACCTTTTTAAATGGTGTTTCGAGGTGACTGAAAAACTGTGGCCCAGTGTTTATGCTCAGCATGACTTCGAGGGATTCGAACAGGTAACAGAACCACTTCTCTTGGCCGTTTCATGGGGCTCGAGGTGGATGAGGCAAATGTTGTGGATCTGGTGCAGAAACATGCAGAAGAACTCACGACGGAGGAGCTGAAGAAGTTACAAGAGATGACGCACTAAGAGGTGATGCAGAAACTCAGCAGTGAGGAGGGGGTCGAGAAAGAGGAGGTGCTATCTTCACGTGAAATTCGTGATATCCTTGCTAACTGGCAAGAAGTGTCCGATTTTGTAGAAAAAAGACACCCGGAGAAATTGTCTACAGGGAGAGCCAGTGCATTGTTCAATGACACGTGCCTTGCGCATTTTAGAAACATTCTATAAAAGAGATAGAAACAGATCTCTCTTGATCGTTTCCTTTTGAAAAGACCACGTCTTAGTGGCGATACACCCACTGCAAGTGCGACCAAAAGGGCCAGACGTGAGAGTGGCAGTGATAGTGATTAGTCTTAGTGTAAGTAAAAAAATAGTACCTTTAGTAAAAAAAAATTAGTACATTTATATCATGCATATAATAACATTGTATTTATCTTATATTAAATCTATATTTGGTTGGTATTTAAAGCATGTTAATTATTTTTTGGGGGATAAATTCGTATCACTGGAACAAATTAACTCTATTTCCATTAATTTCTATGGGAAAAATTGATTTGATATACGATTTTTTTGATATACAACGATCGTCACGGAACGAATTAAATTCGTATGTCGAGGTACCACTTTATTTAAATAGCAATTCTTTGCTTTCTAACATGCACCCGTGCGAAGCCGGATAATAAATGTTCCAGTATATCCGCAATTGGGGTTTTTATATGTAACCAGGCCCGGATTTAAAGACCCAGGGCCCCTAGGCCCTACTTGACATTGCCCCCCCCC
>JAFIDM010000003.1:12090338-12109354 GCA_023159025.1 Thereuonema tuberculata | reverse complement strand
TCCTTTTATAGTTCATTGATACATTACTTTCTTCATTGAAAACTTAAAATTGAAACTCTGTCTCATTTGCTCTCAAAGAAACAGTTAGATATATCATCCTAGCACATAAAAAATTAAAAAAAATCAAAGACCTTGTAAAAAACTAGGACAATGAGTAACTAGGGAAGGGTATATAATAAAACTTGAGTTATAAAAGTGATATCATTGAAGCAATGGAAATTTGTGTATTATTGCAAATTCACTACTGTTTCTGTTTTATTAAGTAGATTTCTATAGGTTTTTAGTGATATGTTTATAAAGTTTTCTTGTATTATGCCAGTACTTTACTGCAGAGCTTTTAACAACTGGATTTAAGCCAACACTCTAAATCAGCGTTTCCCAACTGGAAGGGTCGCGGAAGGGTTACAGCTGGGTCGCGACTTGATCCTAAAACTATCAGAAACCATCGAATAAACCATCAGAAAAGATCAGAAAAATCGAAAATCGATCATATATAAGGAAGGGATATGATACAAATATGCTTTTATTCTATATTCTTCTATTCCTATATATGTGGAGGTATTCCAATCAGGATAGGTGGGTGCCAGCTGAAAAACGATAAGGAAAGGTGGGTCGCTAGCTGAAAAAAGTTGGGAACCGCTGCTCTAAATCATAGATTAAGAAAAAAGTTTATTTATAATAAAAACAAAATCATCAATCTAAAGGCATAACTATTTGTTGATTACAAATTTATATTATTCTTGTAGCTTTGTTTTTAATAATAGACTACTTATAGACCTTATGCTTTTTAAGTATGTTAGGCCATTTATAATAAATAAAATATATGTGCATAAAACATTTTTATAAAATTGTTGACTTATAATAAAAACTTGGTAAATTCAGTTAATTTTTCTGAAATTTCCTTCAGAAATCTTATATAGTGAATGTATACATTAAAATCATTAGATGCTTTACCAACGTCAATAATAAAAATATACAGGGTGTGCGGGAAAGTCCTAAGTCACCCAAATAACTTTTGAGCGAAGATAGTTAAGAGTTAGGGAAGTTAGGTATTGGTATAGTAAAGCGACCTTGTGCTATCAGATGAGACTGATGCCAGCGCCCCTAACGGCAAAATATGGAAGTTAGTAATCCTATCTCGGGAACTATGAAAGATAAGGAAAAAGAAATAAATGAGAAAGTTGTAGAGCATCACCCAAATTAGTAGGAAATGACATTTTACAGAAAAGAATTGCACAAATAGAAGGCAGGAGATGTCGCAAGCATATGTCTTTGTGTGCAATAAGCAAATGATGGCTGTGATGTGACACCACTCCTGCAGATATAATTCGTTATTTGCAGTCTACAAAGAATCCACATTGATTCCGATGACAAAGTAGTATCTTCTAAGCAAAAGATTATTTGAATGAAGAGTATTGTGAGATGGTACTGCTGTACGGCAAAGTTGGTTGGAACTCAATGGAAGCTGCTCAGCAATATGCCTTCCCACTGCATCGACCATCAGTCATTCTGTTCAAAGGCTCAGAGAGACTGGCAGTACTGCAGTTCGTTATTGCCGGGCTGACCCAACAGAATAGGTGTGCATGTGCAAGAAGTCGATGTTGTGGCATACCTCTTAGCCAACCCCCAGAGTAGTACAACAGAAGTTAGTTTGGAATGTGGCTTGTCACCATCTGGTGTGGAGGAAATTTTACAGCAGAATGATGCTCACCCTTACCTTCCAGTAACAGTGCAAGTGCTTCTGATGCTTTGATTTTTGCAATGAACACCCTAGATGGAAATTGGCCTTTTTATCAAACATTCTTTCGACTGATGAGGTGCAATTTATATGTAATAGAGTGCTTAACAAACAAAACACCCATTGTTGGGTGCTTATGAATCCATTATTTGTACGGAGCTGAAATATCTGTCCTGCTGGTCGATCAACATTTGGTATGAAATTTGGAAGGACTGACTTGTTGGGCCTGTGTTTTACAAAGGAACATTAACTGGATCTATGAACTTGGGACTATTACAGTATACATTGACTGGTTAGATGATGTTTCTCTGGACAACCTACAATTATTGTGGTTCCAACATTAAGCTACTCCACCACTAAAGCTAGCAGCGGTGCAGCACTTACTGTTTGACACCTTCAGAGAAAAGGTGATAGGATATGGTGGTCAAGAAGAGTGGCCTCCACACTCACCCAACATGACTCCAATGGATTACTTTCTCTGGGGTTATCTGAAAGAGAAAGTGTACACAGTGAAAACAACAACTCTCCAAGATCTGCGACGTAGAATAGTTGCTGCCTGTGAGAGTTTGACACCCACAATCCTAGCAAACGTACAACAGGAAGTTCTTTCCCTCATACAAATGTGTATTGCAGTAGATGGTGAACATATTGAACATACTTTATGTTAAATTGAAGGTTATGTACATACCCCTTTTGCGTTAAATGACATTCCGAAAACTTAGCATCTCCCACCTTCTATTTGCACGAATCTTTCTGGAAACAGTCATTTCCTACTAATTCGGTGATGCTGTCATTTATTTACTTTCTCATTTATTTATTATTTTTTTTTCGTATCTCTTACAGTTTCCAAGATAGGGTTACTAACTTCCACATTTTGCCATTAGGTGCACTGCTGTCAGTCTGATCTGATAGCACATGGTCGCTTTCTTATACCAACACCTAACTTCCCTAACTCTAGCTATCTTCTTTAGTTATTTGGATGACTTAGGACTTTCCCGTGCACCCTGTATAGCCTCTCACACACATATAATCAAAAATTTAATGAATGACTTATTTAAATAGCAGTTATTACAATTTCATGGCGATTTATTAGAATCATTCAGATGCTAACCCACGTTAATTTTCTTTTTTTTTTTTTTATCATAGTGTGCAGCCTGTCTAAAATACCTATTCTTAGTCTCAGTGACTGTAATTTACGGAAAGTATTTTATATGAAATCAGATAATGTGCAACATTCTAAGAAGTCAAAATGATTTGACTGCTGTACCCTATTATGATTAAATTTGACTATGTAATGACATTATAAATCATTAACCTTAATATTTAAAGTACAGTAAAACCTCGTTAAGTCGTCACTCAAGGGACCAGACATTTTTGACGACTTAGGCGGAGTGGAAATTTTTGAAAAAAACAAACAAAAAAAACCCCACTGAATTACAGTATTTTCATGAATTGCTGTAGGATTCGGTGAGAAAAACAAGATTTTCAGAAATCAATACATGCAAATGAATGAGTGGAAAATAAAAAAAAAATACTTTTTATAGTTACCACATTTAATTGTTTTAAATGAAAGGCAATGTCTGTCTTTCAAATGTTCCAGCCAGCCATTGCTGCCGCCGAAATCTTCAATGTTCAACTCCTTAGCAATTTCCTTGGCTTTTCTTTGAGAATCACGACAGAAATCGGCACATTTTGCGATCTGGCATGTTTTAGCCATAGAACTAAAACCTCCTCGATCTCGTCAAACTTCGATTTCCTCATTCTCTTTCGTTTGTCTTTGCAGTCAGCTTCTTCAATTACTTGTTTCGATGAAAGAATATCGCTTAATGTAGTCCTGGGAATATGGTATTCTTTGGCAAAAGCTGTTCTCGAAACATTTGATTTTTCAAAAAGTGCAATTAAGTCTTTTTTTCTTTAAAAGATAAGATTAAAAGAATACTCAGAATAGTTGTTGGCAGTGTATTAACAGAATCAGAACACTATGAGATCAAGTAAAAAGGTACATAGAGATCAAGTATAACTAGCTGAAGTGAAGTACCTTTGACTTAGTGATGACCTTCAAGAAGACAGCAAGAGGATTGCACTTTATATTACTGCTACTAATGCAGTGGGAATTTTAGGTACAGTACATTCACTATCTTTAATGGTTGCACAGTCTTGGAATTCAAGGTAGCATGAAGTTGCCGTATTGAGCCATTGCATGTCCAAACACTTAGTTCATTGTTAGCTTCCAGTTTCATGTGAGCCTATAAAACATCAAATCATACTATCACCAGTTCCTGATTGCAAGAATGTGAATTGATGTAGAAATGCTTCCTATCAAAGTGAACATTCAAACGTTGAGTTTAAATTAGATAGCATCTTTTCCGATTTCAAAATTGTCAATTCTGTTGTGTGCAGAATCATTGATGAAATAATTTTTGATATTTCCATGTTTAGCTACATGAATACACTTCAGGCTGTATTACAATGATAATGCACCTTTATCAAAAGGCGTACATTTTGGAATCTGGTTGTAGAGCTTTTTTATAAGATAATTAGGGCAAGGGCAGCTATGCCTTTCACAAATAGGATAGTGGTTCTTGACTGTAATCATTCAATCTCTGTTCCTACACAGTAGAACTAGAGCTAACTGATGTCATTGAAGAAAAAGAGGTTATGTACTAGATTTCTAAATGATTTTAGTGGTATGATTATAAAACCCAGTTTTATTCTATTCTGTGCTTTACAGCAGAACCCATTGAAGCTGGATTTAAGCCAACACTCTGAATCATTCATTTGTAAGAAAAACCTGAATTATAATTATAATAAAATCATCAACCATGTGGCATAAATATTTGCTGAATAAAGTTTATGTTTATTCTTCTCTTTTTTTCTTTCTTTCTTTCTTTTTTTTTTTAATAATGGACTATTTATAAGGCCTTATACTGTTTTAAGCAGGTCAGGCCATTCTACAATATTACTGATTAGTATGAAAGAATTCAACATGTTGCAGAACTTAAAAAAAAAAAAAAAATTAAAAAAAATCTTGGAATATGATAAGAGGTTGCCTCAATAAACCATTAATTGTTTAAAGTGACTATTATCAATTCCATGTGTTCTAAGATTGCTGTTCAGTGTTATTTTCATTACACCAGAAACAGTTATTTCAATCATTGAATCGTCCAGCTGGAACTACAACATATAAAATATGGTTATAAATACAGGGTGTCCCAAATTGAAGTATACACTCTTTGAAACATTATAACTCAGCAACGAAATGAGATAGAAATATAAGGTGTGTTGTATATGATCCAGACGGTGCTGGAAAGCATAGTAACACGCTCATTCTTGTTCATTTGTTTAGAAACTAAAATGGCGGTGAGACTTTAATTTGATGAGCCTAAGTGGATACTGAAGTGTTATTGGAAAGTGGAGAATGTTGTTGAGGTTCAATGACATTGGAGGGATTGAATTTGGTACACCACCGCCAACAAGGGTAACAATAACAAAACTCCGAGACAAGTTTGAAGCCGAAGGAACGGTGAAAGATGTGTTGAAATGTCAGTGCAGGAGAAAGAGAAGTTCCACTGATAATGAGAGTGTTGATACCGTCATGGAGGTTTTTGCACGATCCCCAAAGAATTCAGTGAGGCAATGCTCTCATGAAATTGGTATCGCCAAATCCTGTTCATCGAATTTTGCGAGGTCAAAAATGGAAGCCTTACATTCTGCGACTTGTCCTCGCACTAAATGAGGACGACTCAGATAGGCGAATGCAATTTTGTGAGTGGTTCCTGCACAAGTGTGACGAAAGGGAAGATTTTCAAGATTTTAATTGTTTGGTCAGATGAAGCAACATTAAAACTTAATGGCATGATATATCATCATAATTGTGTGTACTGGGCTAACGAAAACCCAAACATCATTGAAGAAAAGGCCGTCAATCTTCCAGGGACAACGGTATGGTGTGGTCGATCCTCCAGAGGATTACTTGGGCCGTATATTTCCAAACATACTGTCACTGGTCAGACTTACCTGCAGATGTTGGAACTCATGATTCCACGGCTTAATGATCTCTTCGAGAATGGAAATGAGGTTTACTTCCAACAAGACGGGGCTCCACCTCACTTTCATATCGATGTGAGAACTTTCCTCGATCACACATTCAATCACAGATGGATAGGACGAAGAGGAAGTGCGACAGAGTTCCCGCCTCGATCTCCCGATTTAACCCCTCTCTATCTTTGGGAACTTTAAAGAACACGGTGTAAGCCACAAACCCACAAACACTGATGGAATTAAGAGATCAGATCGTACATTCTATCAATGACATTCCATTGACTGCAATCCAGTCGGTATCAGTGGCGAAGCGTGCTATGAGACATTGAGACAGTGTCTACCCAAGAGATAGAGAGAATAACATTATTTGCAATTTTAAAATTTCACTCCAGGAAAATTTTGCGTCGTATCGGCTCACGCTGTGAGTCCAACGCTTTGAGCTCATTATTGCCAGCTGTGGCGCTGTCTGTTCGTGAGACATTTTCCGTAACGACTCCGTTAGAGGGCGCACCATACAGGATGTTGCTAGGACGCGCTCATGCGAATCACAGGAAGCAGTTCGTGGGGTATATCAATCCTTGAGATGTTCTTCTAAGCGTCTCTTAACTGTTGAGTGTTGGATATTATAACGTATTTTGTACTCTTTGTCCACTACGAGATGAAACTTAGCCATGCCTCTTCAAACGGAGAATACATTTCACAAAAAGGTTGTAAAAAAAAATTTTTGGAAAAAAAAAACAAGATTAGGAAAAAATTTAAAAATACTTACTATTAAAGAAAAAATTTATTTATAAAATAATTATGAATAACATTTATATTGTCAATAGGAGAAAAAAAATAATCAAAATAATGAAAAAATAACTAGATACAATTGGTTAAATATCTTTCAAATTAATAAAATGAATAATAATTTTGGTCTAAGATTGGAAAACTATATAAAATATAAATTATTCAGTCAAATTAATTGGGAAAAATATAATTCTAAAACACTAAAAAGTATTAATAAGGTTAAAATTATCGTTGAAGTAATTGATGAGAATATTACTCTGAATTTTTAACTTTTAACTTTTGTTACATTTCTTTTCTTTTGTATTAGATAATTAACAAAGTTAATTAATCTACAGTTAATAATTATAAATTATTATCAGCACCTATATTCTTTATTCTTGAATACCTATTAGAACTAGCGAACAGTAAAAAAGTAAAAAAAAAAAAAAAAATCAAGAATTAGTATTTGTAATTTCGTTACTTTCAATCATCACCTGCAATATTGTTGATTATTTTTGATTATTCTAACAATTTTATTTTGGTGTTTTGATTGACTATTATTATTACAAACAATATTATATCTAAATCTAAAATGTCTACCCTTACTCGAAATACATGCTTCGCCACTGGTCAGTATGTCCCTCTGTTCAACGTCGATGTTGGGAGTGTACTGTGGCAGAAGGTGGACATTACGAACATGTACAGGCTTAAGGAAGTTTACGGAATAAAATACAACACACCTTATATTTCTATCTCATTTTGTTGCTGAGTTATAACGTTTCAAAGAGTGTATACTTCAATTTGGAACACCCTGTATTTCTACATACATAGATAAATAACCATTGCCATTGTGCTTGTAATATAAGATTTTTTTTCCAGTACATTTATATTCTCTCCCATCATCATCTTTAGCGTTACAGCTCGATCCGAGCCCCAGCTTCCCATTGGACTTTTCTCCATAATATTCAATTTTAGCTAATTTCCGCCAGTTCTTGAGCCCAGGTATTTTTACATCTTCAATCACACCATCCATCCAACATAGTTTTGGTCTCCCAATATTTCTCCTTTCTCCTGAATTTTCCTTGTCATCTCATTACTGCAGATCCTGTGGATGTGTCCTGCCCATCACAATCTAGTAATTTAATAGTGGTAATTATTATAGGCTCTACTTAAATAATTCTCTATTAGTAAAAAATTGTCATTTTGTCAACATTCAACAACATTTTGTACATTCCAACTCAACAATATTGCTATAACTTCAAGTCTCCACACATACATTCCAGTTGTACTTCTTGTATTTTATTTTGTCTAAGTACATTTTTCACATAAAAGGAAGTAATTATTTGCATGCCTTTACCGACAGGCAGGGATTATGTTTGTTGCAATTGTGAAGAACAGCAGCTTTATGACTGCATTTAGATGAATTCTAAAGAATTCCTACTCATCAGAATTGTGATTGTGTCCTTATGAAGCCATGATTTCTTCAATAAATAAAATTGCCAACTGAGATCTTTCTATTGGAAACAAAAGATTAACATGTTAACATTCTGCTAAAGTACGTACAGCTTCACAAGAATGTTAACATGTAAACTTAACTCTAAAACTTCAGCTTGATACTTAGACAGGTGTAAGTCATAAACCTCACTTTAAAGATGAGATGACTCTCATTTGATGTTGAAGGTTCAAAGCCTGGGCCATTGATGTCCTGATCCAACGCCATTAACCAAAGTCATCGTCGTCATCATCTAATGTCCATTTTTCAGGTGGTGAAAGAACTGGAAGATCTTCACTCTGAGGCACTGATGGCAGAGGGTGTTAATATACATTGCACAATATATTTTGATTTTAAGGATAATTCCCATATTTTCGTTAGACAGGAGTAACAAAGAGACGCATGATCTTTTTGCTCTCTTCAGATTATTGGAACAGGAAATGGCAATGATTTTAAGATCCATTCAACATCCTAGTTAGTAAACAGCACAAGTGGTACAGATAATACGAGGTGGCCTCACTTTTTCTTGGTCATCTATTATGCAACAAAATAGAGTTCATGTTTTTTTAATTAATGGCATTATATAGTCTTACAGTTGCCGTACCGGCATGGTCTAGTGGATTAGACGGAGGTCTCCCACAAGGCTGATACGCCGGCACCTGGGTTCGAATCCCGGTGTCGGCTTGGACGTTTACTTTCTTTCCTGTGTTTGTCTTCTTCTTCTCTTTCTCTTCTTCCGCCGTCTATGGCAATGCAGAATTGGGAAACTTTAAAATGGAAAACAACAATTTCACCATTTCTGACCTTTGTACGGTTAGTGCGAGAAATCCAGAAGGATAAAAGCTCATATGGGGTGTGCCCACGACCCTACGCCCAATAAAAAAAAAATAGTCTTACAGTTAGATTTTATTGTACATTTAGTATACACTCATAGCAAAAACTGCTATGTGTTTACATCATTAAGTCACTTTTGATATATAATGAAATGTTCTGGTTTATGTGTGGAAGCAGCTGAAGTGTTACAAAGGAATAGCAGATCTAGAAGCAGTGCTGGAGTATGTATGATTTGCACAAATCTGTATGAGCATGCACAAGTTATTATTCTTTAGGAAAACTTGTGTAGATTCAAGCATCAATAAGTACTTCACTGTTCTGTCATACTTATGTTACATTTTTAAAGTGTTATCCATTTAATAAATGAATAATTAGATGATTTAAAACCATTCAAATGCAGTAGCATTAAAAGCAACCATTGCTACTATATGAGCTCTTTTAAACCCCTTTCTTTTTTTTTAAAAAATTTCTTAAAACCTGAGGATGATAGAACAATTTTGTTTTTAGATTTGTCTATCAACTAGAAAAAAATTGCACTGAAATCATATATCACACTTTAGGAAACAAAAACTGCATATAACAATGGTATATAAAATGAATTGCTTCAGTTCAGTTATTTTTTTTTCATGACTATTGTGATTGCATTCTGATTATTTTTCCTTCTCCAGTATGCCAGTGCAGAACTTAATTACCTGACGGAAAATGTGGACAGCAATTGCTGTTACTTGTAGCAATGGGCTACTTGCTGAAATCATTCAGAAAGGTATGTTTTTCTACAATTAAACCAAAAATTTAATAATGCAATAATATTACAGATAAATTTAATCAAAACCTCGTCAAGTGTTTAAAAGGTACAACTTCATTACAGTTTCAAAGCAGTACAGAATTTCTTCATCATCATTAATAATGCACTGCTCTCAAAAAATTTTATTAAGTTTTATTTCTTTTTAATCAAAGCTATTTTTCATGTGTTGTAATTCACTTTAATATCAAATTTCATAAATGTTAAAATAAGATAGTCATATTTAAACAAGACCAAGTGTTTATTAGGTGACATCCCAGGACAGCTGTTTCTCTCTTATTAGTTGTCATCGGCTGGTGACAACCAGTAAACTTTAGCAAGGTCTCAATACGGAAGTCAGTAGGACTGAACTTCAAAAAGAGAATGGCTCCTCTAAAGTTAAAATAAGAAACAACAAATATATAATAAAAAATAAATTGGGAAACTCATGTACCAACATTTACAGACCACAAATAGTCACATTACTTATTACTTATGATAACCAAAAGAAATTTGGAACGATAGAATGAGCTCATAAGAAAGTATGTGAGAACTAAAAATATGAAATTCATATCAATAGAAATAATAATAATAATAATTTATTGCCTTTAAGTTTTTTCTTACAATATACAGCAGTTTACAGATACGACACTCAGTTGCCTTAATGTTGATTCCGTCATGAAGGCAGTAGCAGGTTGACTGTTTATCGATAAATCCATTCAAATGAATATGGCTTTCATCAGAAAACCAGACATTTGACAGGAAAGCTTCATTATCGTATGATGAACATCGTCTCACAGTAATTGATCCTCGCATCCTTGTCGGCATTGCTCAGACATTGTCCGGTCTGCATCTTATAGGCAAAAACCAACAATTTCCTTGAACATTCATCTAGTAGAGGTTTGACTAAGATTCATTTTTAAGACGTTCGCTGGAGACTTCATTTAGGTGATTGAAAACCTGCTCGAGGGGGTCTTCCTCAATTCCCATTTGTTGTCACTGTAACTGGATGTCCAATGCAGCCTTTGTGCTTTGTCAGAACTCTGCCCGTTGAACGAAATATTTTAATGACAGCTAACATAACCATGTTTGTAAGTGGTGGTTTTGAAATCATTCTCAAAATGCATTTCCAATGTATAGCAAACTTGATCTCTTTGAACGTCCAACTCCATATGAACGAAAATAATGCTCCACAATAAAAAAATTTTTCTCTGAAGATATTTAACTAATCTAGTAGTTTTTTTATGTAGCGTATTTACTTGAGAATTTTTTTCATTTTGCTGCTAGTTCCATTTATGAGACTTTTTACGTTCCATTTGGATAAAGAGAATTGGAATTTATTCAAATTTTATAGTAAAAAAAAAGTATTGAATAATAGCAGCTGCATATAAAAATTACTATAGCTGCCACACTTGGTTAAAAAAATGAAAAAAAAAAAATATTTACATTTAAAAGCTCCCTACTAGTGGCATCCAAACTGCAGATTGGATATCGGAGTTGATGTCCAATCCGCAATTTGGATGCAACTAGTAGGGAGCTTTTAAATGTAAATATTTTTTTATTTTTTTAACCAAGTGTGGCAGCTGTAGTAATTTTTATATGAAACAAATTCACGCAAGTTAAATTATTATGCTACTGATAGCAGCTTCATTGTTACATTATTAGTACAGTGCTGAGCATGTGCTATGCATGATGATATAAGGAGTGAAAGGAAGCCCTGATATTGTCTTGTGGAAACTGCTTGCTGAACTGCTTCTCCAAATGCCGGGTGTTTGTTGTTGGATTCAGGTGACATCCTAGCATGTCCCAGATATGTTCGATGAGGAATAATTTGGAGTGGCAGGCCAAGGAAGGGTTAAATTGTTTAGAGGCACTGCTGGGAAATGTATTTAGTGTGCAGATGTGCATTATCCTTTTGGAAAATTGCTCCTGTCAGGCGTTATGTGAAGGGCAACACAACAGATTGTAGGATCTCCTGCACTTATTGTTGTTTATTTAAAGTTCCTCGAATCACAATGAAAGGTCATAAGAAATGGCGCCCACACCATTATGCTAGATGTAATGGCTGTGTGCCTCTTGAAGAAATTGCCAATCCTTCTCTCATACATGGATGTGATTATGATCTGCTGCAAGACAGAAGCTGAACTCATCACCAAACATAATATAAGAGCATTCGAGAGCAGACCATGTCTCTGGGGCACAGCATCACTCTAGATCAGCGTTTCCCAACCGGTGGGTCGCGACCCACTAGTGGGTCGCGGAAGGGTTACAGGTGGGTCGCGACTTGATCCTACAACTATCAGAAACCATCGAATAAATCATCAGAAAAGATCAGAAAAATCGAAAATCGATCATTTAGAAGGAAGGGATACGATACAAATATGGTTTTATTCTATATTCTTCTATTCCTATATATGTGGAAGTATTCCGATAAGGAAAGGTGGGTCGCCAGCTGAAAAAGATTGGGAACCACTGCTCTAGATAGAGCCTCTGGTCCTGTGTTGTTAAGGGCAGGCATCATAAGAGTGATGGGAATGAAGCCCAGCATCTGCAATTTGTGTAGCAATGGCGTGATTAGATACCGATTGCTGAAAACAGGATGTCACATCTCTCTGGATGGTAAAGAATGAAGCTGCCAAAGGAAGTAGAACTTGCCTTATAAACAAATGAGTTATCTCTAGCAGTGGTATTGTTGGGCCAAGCAGAGCCTTGGTGACATGAATGAGTACCATCACACAACCATTGATTCCAGTACCTTTGCACAGAAGCATCACTACAACCTAGCTGGTGAGAGATGACCAACTGGTCTGCATGTGACCAGTTGGTTTCTCATAGTCCCACAATTTGACCTCTCTCGAAATCCTGTAATTGCTCATAGGTTCTTCAGGCCTTGTCATAGCATTACTGATGTATACTGATGCGAATGCAATAGTTCCACAAATCAGAAAGTATCTAGTATAATTCTGAGGGCTTTTATAAGGACCACAAGATGGGCACTTCCATTGAGCCATGGGGTTGATGATGACATTTCTTAACAACTAAACTTTAATCATTCGTATATCTGATGGGAAGGTAGTTGTATACAGAGTTTCATTCAAATTGGATGCTTCCTTCATGGTGCTTTGATTTTTTTTTTCACAAAGTATATATTTTTTAATATATATATATTTTTGAAAAGACATAAAAAGACATGTTCAAATATATGGAAATGGATGGTTTCCCAGAAATGCAAGATGGTAGATGAAATTTTTACAGTCCATAGTTTGGTTGCGCTCAGCCAGGATGAAGCTGTACTGAGGCAGCTGTGTGCAATACCTTTCTGTTATCTTTGTAGCGGTAAATAACAAATGGGAGATTCATTGACTTGCTGAAGAGAGCAGGAATGAGATTTACAGTAGCTGAATGATATGTTTCTATAGTCTGAAATATATTAACAGGCTTTTTTTTTTTTTTTAGTTTAATTGTTATTAGTTCTAAGAAATATTGTTTTCCAGTAAAGTAAAAATACCACATTAATTTTCTAACATAAAAACTTTTTCTAATTAATCTGATTACCTAATCTTGGATTTTCCTATGACTTGGCTTATACAGCACATAGGGAAATTCCTTCTACGTATCTATGATGGACAAATTCATTACACACTGTAACAAATATGTCAATCACTATTATGGTCATTATGTCGAAAAGTACTGATACTTTGTTTATGCATTGTGCACTTCTCTAATAAATTCTGGTCTTTAATTTATGAGTATTGTGAACTTTTTATTCTGATTGAACAATTCTGATTGATTAAAAGTTATGAACCAGATGAGAAAATGGTAGATGTATCAAGAAGGTTTTCAAATTTAACTATTATTGTGGAGGAGTGAAATTTCCTATTTATCCTCTCATGCTATTATGTCTGACATCATCATTATATAAATTTGAAATTTTATTTCATCCTTTTTCAGAGTTGCAGTTGCTGCAGAAAAGGAAATTAATTGATGCAAATACAATTTTGCTTGCAATAGAAGATCCGGTTAGAAAAATTGGTAGTGGAAGTGCAACTTTAAATGCTCTACTTGTCACTGCTGAATTTTTAAGTGCAAAAGCTGACTATCAGGTTTCTAAATTAATTTTATTTTTATCCAGAATTTTGATAATTTTAAGTATTAATATTGCAGTAGAAATGCTGAAAATAGAAATAAACTTACACATAAATAAGGTAAAGAATGACATAACTAGCCTTGCCAGGCCCAAGGGGTCAAGAGAGATAAAGCTTCCAGCATTACGAAACCAACAAATGTAAGTTGAGATTGGGTGGTTATTCCCATGCCCACCTGCAGTTAAAGAAATACATCATAAAAAAATAAAAATGACTTATTTTTGTTTTCAATTCATTTTTGGGTCATTCCACAGAAAACGTACCTTTTTACGTACAAGGCAATTATTTACTTAAGAAATATTCAAAGTTCTTCTTTCAGTGGTTATAAACAGCAATACAAACGAAGGAAGATATGAACATTGGTATTCTTTGTTCTTTCATTTTATTTCTATTAAATTTTTAAACAATAGTGAAGATATGTATACCTCCGTTACGTGTCACAAGTGCTTCGTCAAAAGGGTGGTTAATTATTTCAGGAATTTAAGGAAATATTGAATAAGTGAGTCACATTGTATTTCTTACATTAAAAGGTGAACTTCAGTTCGACATAAAAAAAAATGAGAAATTGTTAGCTTGAACATATGTTTTTAGGTTTGAAAGTTTGTCACAGACTTTCCCTGTATCCTCCGTTCTGAAGATATTTTAACAAATTCCCATTAGATGGCAATGGTATTCACAAAGAGTGGATGAAGGAGGAAAAGACGCCACTTTGTTTTAGCTCTATCTTGTGTTTGGAGTAAAATAGTATGGTTTAACTATATTCTATCTAACAGTTTCTTCAGGATTCTCAAGACGGTTCTAATCTTTGTGTATCCTCCGTTCTCAACTTAGACAAATAAATAACATTGAGAAAATACATAGAACTTGTTGAAGTTATTCTTAAATACGATTCAATTACATTTTAAAGGATGTTCACGAGCTAACCTCACAATAAGCATGACAAACTAGGGAAATTTTGCAGAAATGTATCCTCCGTAGATATATCCTCCGTTACATTAACATTGAATGGAGGATATTAATTTCGTAACAGAGGGTACAAAATCATTTATTTAAATACTATGAGTCTCAATAATTGATTTAGTATATGTACTATATTGTTTATTATCATTGTCTCAATAATTAATTTAAAATATTTATGATTTTGGAATATTTGTTTATTATTATCGGTAAATTTCTTTTCTGCTATTTTGCGATAAGTTAATGTTCTGTTTAACCACTCAGTTTCAGAATAAATTGAAATTTTACTTAAATTATGAGTTATGCTTTTAAAATATGGTAGATCTCATTACTGTATCTTATACTCTGTTACAGTTGTGTATCCTCGTCCATATCAAAATTTTATTTTATTCCTTATTTCATGAAAAAGGAAGAAACAATGTAACAATTCATTTTATAATTCATAGAAGCAATAATACTGCTTAGAAAATAAATTTCAGATTTGTTAGTCAATATTTTTTTTTTAACATTTTTGTCTCTTAAAAGTTACGTTTTCTGTGGAATGACCCTTTTACTTCAAATGAACTTGAATTTTTTATGTCTGTCTTTTATTCAAGATAATAAAATCGTAGATCTTGAATAAAAAAAAATCTGAAGAAATTAGGTAATTTCTGTGACAATCAGGGTACAACATGAATTCTGTCCTGAATAGTTGCCATTTGCTTTATCAAACTAACCATCCATTAGTGAGTTTAAAACATCTCTTGTTTTATAGCATGTAAAGTACAATGTTCATTTCTAGATGTGTTGAACCCTACTTTTATTAAAATGCATTTTCAAAGTTGGCACTTAATAACTTTCAGTTGAAAGACTAATAAGAAAATTCAGCATTTTAAAGAATTCTTGTTTTTGTCTGTTTGTTTTTAATAGCACAACGCCTAATACTTTAATTAACTATTTTGGCATACTAGGATAGTTATTTTGTGATTTCGCTAATCTTAGCTAAGATAATCTAGTGGCCAATTACACTGATGTTCAAAAGCCAAATAACAAATGAAAAATGTACATATCTATTTAGATAATTGAAACAAAAGCAGAAAAATCATTTATATTGCATAAGAAACCTACACAGATTTCAAATTGGCACAAAACACAATCCTGCAGTCGATTCAATTCGCATTTTGTGTCTTGTTTAACAAAAACTGAGATATTCATTTTTCAAAAATTAAAAGAAGACATCATTTACAAGAAGGAATAAAGAAATGAGATAGAGAGCAGTAGGACAACTCAATGACGGACAATATCTATCAGAGGTAGTAAGTCCCTTGATTTCCTTGGGCCATTCCACAATGAAAGTCCTTATATGCTTCGAACTGCAAGACGTTATAGGAAAACTGACTTTGTCCTCAAGATTAGCATTCTCCCACAAACTGTATACCAAACGCTTCATTGGGGTCATCTTTATGCAAGAAAACCAGCTGTTGTGTCCCTTCAAATTGGAACTGATCTCAATTGAATTGTCTCGAGATATCTGCACTCAAAGGAATGGGGCAATGTGTTGTTCACTAATGAGTCCTGATTCCCACCAAGTATTGAAATGAAATGGAGAAAGCCTGGAACTCAATATCATCTCACTCATATCTGGGAAAGAGACAGGTTTGTCAATGGTGATGTGATGGTTGGACTGGATTGATCTTTAATGGACGCATTAATCTTCATATTGATGTGTTGTTCAGAATGAGTCAGACAGAGTCATGGGTTCAGCTTAATTACACACTACGTCTACTACTTTATTTACAAATAATTACAATTTATATATAGGATTATATGGGTCATCGGATTCTCAAATCCAGGTTAATATTATTTAGTTCGGATTCAGGTTAATGTTTATACAATATGGGATTCTCAGATGCAAGTCGCTCTCAGAGCTTCCCTTGTGGTCCGCCATCGAGGAGAGGGGAGGCGATCTCGGATTCTGAGAGTCCCCGGCCTGGCCAATCACACGCGGCATAATTGGCCAATCCGGGACGGCCTTCGACCTGGCGTCTGGGGTTCTCTTTTTTGGAGATCTCTTCGCGGTCCGTCTATATTGCGTCATCGCGCCTCGTTGACAACGCATCAATATCTTCCAAGGCATTACCTAACAGTTGTCAATATCACAACGACAGCCTACACCAATATATTTGTCCATTTCTCCCACTCATGGATTCCTATCCTTTTGATGGACTGAAATGTCTTTCCCCATAAGCTTGCCTGGTTGAAAAGTACCTATGGGCGGAAACACTCATTCATATGAAATGGCCATCCAAATCACCTGATCTCAACCTGAGCATGTTTGATACATTTGAGGAAGACAGATTTCAGTTTAATCTCTCTCTAAACTCCAGGAGCTCAGATGTGCTTTTTTAGAAGAATGACAATTATTCCTGCAAAATCTCAAACTCAATCTCATTAGTAGCATGAATCATTGATTTCAAGTCTATATTTCAGCCCAAAGAAATCAAACACCCTATTAAGAAAATGTCATCACTGAAACTTTGTCTGCAAATGTGATTACTAATGATGTATGTTGCATATTCCATGACATTGTTAACAGAATTCTGTCTTCTATCAGTCAATAGAAGTTTTATTATCAGAAACTTACTCTTCAATATGATTTAAAAAAATTAAAGGATTTCTTTTTCCTTTTTTTTTGCTGGTTGTTGTATGTGTCTAACTTTTGAGTACCAGTGCACTTTAATTATTAGGTTGTTTTTTTTTGTATCATGACAACTGTTGATGTAATAATAAATCTATGCTAGATTTCTGCTATATAGTAAGTTGGTAAGTCACATCTTGTTGACTGAAAAATGTGATATTAAAAAGGAAAATATGTTTTCCTTTACAAATTTACACTAAAAGATAAAAATTCAACATCTAGAATGATTGGTGTTGTTTTATTGAAACTCAGACAGCTATTAGTAAGATTTATTGATTACATGAGCAAAACAAATGTGGAAAAATTACCGCTATACTATCCTGTTGAAGTGATATAATTAGTAAGATGTTGAACTGTCCTATCAGCAATTCATAAACATGTTCGGTAACACTACTGTACACTTGTATAATGTCCTCCTGAGGGATAGAATGTCAAAGAAACATGAAATCGCTTTCCAATTGAGCTACAGTGGTTGGTGCATCTCCCGAGTATTGTTGGAGCTGTCTTCCCATTGTGTCCCAGACATGTGTAATAGTGGAAGATTGGGCGAGCAATGTCAGTACTCGAATGTTATGCTTGTATAATTATTTCAGATTAACATGGTCTGTGTAGAGATATGTGTTATCTTGCTGCCAATAAAAGGCTTCTTGCTAGTGAAGAAATGGGTTGGCCACTGGCTGCAAATATATTGTTGGACAGTTAGAGATCCCTTATGATGACCAAGATGTCTGACTAACGATACCCACACCATCACATTAGGTACTGGACCCTTGCGATGGTGTCGTATGCAGTGGATGACATTCGTTTTCCCTGGATGCCAGTGAACATATTGTCCTGTCATCATGTTAACCAAGACAAAAAATGAGATTCATCACTAAGCATCATCGTACACCATTCTGTTGTTCCAGTTCTATTTAGGGCAACACCCATTAAAGACCTGCTTGCATGTGCGCAGATATGAAGTGTAAACAGTGCAGGACTATAAGCTTACAGTGAAAACTATAAAAGTATGTTTTTCCCATAATGTGAATCAGCTGAGAGAAGAAAAATTAAATTAAAAAAGAATCACATTTCTTTTATCATTGTGAAGACAAAAGCTTAAGGACTTATTTGACTTTACTACTATATTTTGTGCAGTAATTTTGAAGTAAAAGAAGAAAGGGGAAAAAAAGTATTTTTTTGTTCAATTATATGCCATCGGAAACATATTGTAGCTTGACAATATTCTTCTGATTTTTTTCAGTAGACAATCTTTGACAGTCTATTTAATTCAATATTTTGTTTATATTGGAGTATAAGTGCTTATAGAAGTATTAGTTTTGCAACAATTCTTTGTCACTTTTCTTCATAAAGCCAAGAATATGGCTACACAAATCTGCAGAATTTTATTAATGTTATGATCTTAAAGGTTTAATTTATTTAATTTGGTAAGATTTGTTTCAGCAAATTAAGCTAGTTGTTGGCATAATGAAAATAAGAATCAGTATCGAAAGAGAAAGGTTATCCAAGCATATTAAATGTACAATGATCACAATAATAATCCAGGAGGAGGACTTGCTTTCCTCGTTAAGACACCAGTAATT